>JAHHUM010002888.1:0-413456 GCA_036173005.1 Crenichthys baileyi | reverse complement strand
AGAACTTCCCAAAGATACACTGAGAGACGGCCAGAGGTTAGTATTTCACACATTATAGCAAAGGGCGGCTACTTTAAGGATTCTACAATATAACAAAGTTATTTTACAATTTGTGGTTTGCTACATAATTGCAAATGTGTTCATTCACTGTTTGGATGCCTTCATTGAGAACCTACATACAATGTAAATAGTCATAAACATAAAGAAAACCATTAAATACTCATTCACGCCTAAGGGCAATTTAGAGAAACCAGTTAACCTAACAGTCATATTTTTGGACTGTGGGAGGAAGCTGGAGTACCCAGAGAGAACCCACACATGCACGGAGACAACATGCAAACTCCATGCAGAAAGACCCCCGGCCAGGAGTTGAACCTGGAACCTTCTTGCTGCAAGGCAACAGTGCTACCAACTGCGCCGGTCCTCTGCCAGGGGCCTAGAAGCTTATGGCTTGCAGTACCTTTGCTGTTCCAAGGACTGTGCTCTTCTGGACTGAGATCTCCCATGTTTTTCCAGGAATTTGTTGGAGCCACTTCTTCTGTGTGGGGTCACTGCCTCGAGTGCTCCAGTGACCATAGGCACCACTGCTTCTTTCACCTACCAGGCTTTCTCTAGCACTTCTCTGAACCCTTTGTATTTCTCCACTTTGTCATGTTCTGTTTTTCTAATGTTTCCATTGTTTGCAATAGCCACGTCGATCACAATGTCTCTTGTCTGGTGCTTATCAATGATCACAATGCTGGTGGTTGGCCATTACTATTTTGTCTGTTTGTGTCTGAAATCTTTGTCTCTACTGATCCGGTGCTCAAGGCCTACTCCAGCACTGCTATGATCAGTACTTCTGTGCTGTCCCTCAAAGCTGCCCTCTCTAGCCATTGCTATGATTTGGCCATATCAGCCACTTCAGGTATCTGTTGGTGGTACATCCCATAATGGTTCCTCATGCTCCTTCTCTTCCAGTTTTCATTTTCTGAGACATTTACTGAGCACCTCATCCCTTGGGGCCATCTTCCTGATGTACTTTTGTGGCCTGGATGTTTCATATTGGATAGTGGCTCTGATGCTCACTAGTCCTCTGCCTCCTTCTGTGTGCTTCGTGTATTGCCTGTGGATATTGGATTTGGGGTGGACTCTACCATACATGATGAGTAGCTCTTATGTTTTAACATCTGTGGTCTGAATCTCCTCCTTTGGACAACTTTTCCCAAAAGAGCATCTGATTATTGGCAAGGCATAGATGTTGATTGCCCAGACCTTGTTCTTGCCATTGAGCTGACTTCTTAGAAATTGCCTAACTTGTTGCAGGTATTTGCATGTTGCTGCTTTCCTTGAGGCTTCTCCGTAATTGCCATTTCCCTGTGGTATTCCAAGGTACTTATAGCTCTCCTCAATTTCTGCTATTCTCCCTTCTGGAAGTGTAAGAGGAGGAGACTGATGGTGGCCACATTCCTGAGTCGGTATCCATAGTCAGTCTTGTTGATTATTTAGATGAGCGGGGTTCAGGCCTATTAAGAACAGCACTGGGGACAAAGCATTTCCTTGGTATATGCAAAATTTGATCCAAACTTGCGCTATTGGCTTGATATTGGCCTCAAGGGTAGTTTTCTACAGCCTCATGGAGTTTGCAACAAAGGCTCTCAGTCTTGTCGACCTTGTACAGCTTCAGACATTCCAGAATCCACGTGTGTATCATTGAGTCACAGGTTCTCTTTTTATTAATCCCGACACTGCACAGGTTTGTTTGTCTGGTTCTGCAGTCTCAGGTGACTCAGGTGATTGTCAATCACCAGCTGTTTGGCTGTTTACCAATACTTTTTTGTGCTTCTGCCATGCATTGATTTATGTGCCGCTTATGTTAGCTGTATGATGCCTGACAGGAGCCTTCATGTTGTGGAGAGAGAGGTTACTGGGGTGATGGTTGGACGGATTGTTCCTCTTTGGGGATCTTTCATTAGCGGTTGGTTAATTTGTGCTGCTTGGTGCTCATGAAAAGAAGTCACCTTCTTAAGCCAGTGGAAATTGTCTGTGTCTGGTGCTGGCCAGTTCTTCATACCTCAGACTCTTTTGCCGCTTTTGGCTCAATTTAGGTGGCACGGCTCCGCTCTCCACTCGCGGTGCCTTTTGTGTTTCCACTGACCCGCTGGCGGCTGAAGCCCTGCCTCTAGTCATCAATGCAGTGCGCTGTGGCACTATTAACTTTACTGTGTAATATTGTCACATTAAAGTAATATGCGTTAAAATATTAAAAATAAACAAATCAATAGAAAATAAAAACATAAATAAACTAAATACTTATTAGGTTTGTATTATTGTAAATGCAATTAGCTTGTATATGTTCTTTCATGTATAAATGATCCATTGGATAATTTTCTGGACCACAGCCCAGCCAGAACTGACATAAGAGTGGAGAGACGCCGCTGTCCGGACTGGTGAAGCGCCAACGTTTGACTGAAGAAGTTACAATTTTGGCTTAATGAGGAAATTCTTTTGTCAGCCATGGCAATAATGAGGACAAAGACTTTAAAGTGCAAAACCACGGACATTTGACCACTATGAAGTTAGTTTAAGGTTGGATATTGGATATTCATGCTCTGCGGATTCACCGTAGTTGTCTTACCGTTACATCCGATATAGGGAGTCTAATTACAAGCAGCTGCTTTCTGCCTGCTCCCTCCTTCTGCAGATGCTGGTTTGCATAAGGACCTTCAATAAATTTCAGTTTCATTGTGGTTTTGTTTTATGTGTTTTTGGGGGAAATGTTTGTGGGTCTGAACAGCTGATTTCATGTGTGATCATCTGGTTTAGGATGTTATTAAATACAATGCCCCGGCTGCGTGTAATTCAGAAAGCTGATGAGTCCTTTTTCTTTTCTTTCAGCCTTCAGGCATGGTTTATGATTTGCAAATAATAAAAATAAATTTCGGTTTGACCCGCACCGGCCATTGTGGTCCTTAAAATTATTGTAGTCACTCTCGATTTTTATTAAATTTTCCCTGCACTACGTCCTCAAAAACCTTCTCATTTCTCCTGGTTAAATGGCCAATCAGTGAACAGCAGTCTGTTCACGTCAAATGTAGTCCCTATTCAGCCCCGGTTGTATCTGCTCAGCAGCATGGACCTAAAAAGCAGGTACTAGTATGGAAAAAACAGTAATGGAAACGCTCGCAAAGGGCTTTGAATCGACAGAAGCATATCAAGAAAACGTTGAATGGAATAAAATAAAATTTAATTTAAATCATTTTAAATATATCAGAGATAATTTGACACTTGAAGCAGCTAAACTGTATTCTTATGCAATAATTATTTCACATATGATGTACTGTATGACAAGTTGGACATCTGCCTGCAGAACCCCATTACAACCATTTGAAGTAATGTACACAAGCACTAACAACTTTGGACAAAAAACAAAGACGTATCATCACTGCCGGATCTTAAATGAACATGATTTACTGCATTGGGAGAATTTAAATAAATGCAGACTCCATTCTGGTGTTTAAAATTTTTCACAGACCAGCTCCTTTTCCACTGCGAGAATGTATTAGGAAAAAGAAACTTAAGTCAGGTCAATCAGTGCAAGTCTAAGAGGTGACTGTTTTGTTCCTTTCAGGAGGAGTACCTTTGGACAGGCAATATTCTCCAACAGTTCTTCTCAAACATGGATTTAAAACCTGCTGCTATACATGATCAGTGAACTCTTACATTATTTACCAAACACCTAAAAATATGGTTATTGAACAGTCAAAGCTGCTCCCACAACCTGACATGAACTGATCTGGGTTAATTTTAAATAGCACATATCATTGCTTTTACCATTTTAAGCATATAAACATTGTTAACACTTAAAAGATTTGTCAGATTGATTTTACTAATTGTATATGTCAATATATTTTTATTAGATGAATATCTAATAATTAAGTTAAACTTGATTGTGAGAATATGCACAGATACTACCATGTGGGTATTTTGTATATTATGTGATACATTTTAGCATTCTTCTTTTTAGCATCTGTTGACAATTATGATATATATATATTTTAGCCTGAAGTAATGGTGCTTTCAACAGTTTTAGCCTGAAGTATTCTTATGTTTTGTTTTGTTTTGTTTTGTTTTGTTTTGTCACTGGACAGTGTTGCTCTGTGGGACTGGCTATGCCTGCGGAGGGACTGGTAATGAAATTAGCTCTGGATATGATCTCGCATATTTACATTGTGTTCATGAATATGCATTGTCCCTTTTACAGATACGAATACATACAAATACAAATTCCTCTCTATGTCAGAATATTGTAGAGTCAAATGTGAAGCTATCCGTGAAACACCTAAAACATGCAAAGTGAAAGAATAATTATGTGATGCTCCACCAAGTGTTTATTTTTTTAGCGTCGCGCAACTTTCATGACTTTTTATGATCCATCCAATACTTCATTGTTATCAAATGCAATAAAATATGCAAATTAAAATTAGTTTTATTAGTAGTGTTTTAGTACAGTTCTCTTTAAATTTGAGATTTTAAACAGTTTCAATTTAATATTTATTTTCACTTTCTTTTTACAATATTTGTTCCCAATGTTACCCCTTTTAATATCAAATGTGGGTGTGCTTTACTTTAATTTCTTCTTCAGCAGTTAGAGGCAGATTTAAAAAATTCTGATGTGAATGGCTGCTCTGGCTGCTTTAATTTTGTAGTCTGAGCACATGTGGTTTTTAATGCTGTATAATAAACACAGTAATTCAGCATAATAAACCCACTGCTTTAACAGACATTGTCGTTCTTTTTGCTCAAGTCATGTTTTGTTTCTAGAAGTGGACACAGTCCAGAAGCCCAGTGCAGGCTATTGCAGGTGAATCCCAGCTATAGCTCTGGGTTTTTAGGGGATTTTAGCTTGCATCAGCATTTGCATGCTTTGCTATGCCCTTGTTCTTGCTGGTAGTGAAAAGGATTGATTCAGTCTGCATGCAGATTGTTTCTAGGTGGAGAAAGTGTGTGTGTCTAATGGTATGTGTTGTGTGAAGGGGTACTGATGCATGCATGTTTTGTTCTTGTTAAATAGAGACAGATCCTGAAGAAAGTGTCCTTAATTTTCTTTGACGTTGCAGTTCTGTGTGTGTGTGTGTGTGTGTGTGTGTGTTTTGTATTGTTGATGAAGGGGGGAACCCCTTTTTTGTAAATTTTTTTCGCAAAGTGAGGACATTTTTACCAAAAATGAGGACCCTTTTTCCGGGGCCCCCACCTTTCCCAAAATTGGGTTTTTGGGGAAGAAGTAACTGAAAAAATCCTAAAAAAAAGTAGTAAAACACTGACGTGTGTGTGTGTGTGTATGTTTCTCTTGGCACTACGCTTTATGCTTTTGATTAGGCAATGCTGCAGATTACTCACATCTACCAGTGGAAAGAACCGTTGATTATATCCAAGAAACTTTCATGGCTTTTTTGGGTCTAGCTGGGGATCCATAGCAAATTAAACCTGATTCAATATAAAAAGTAATAAGTATCTAAACAGGCTTTTTTTAAGTAGATCAATTCATCAAATCAAATGGAGCTATTGTTCATCTTAATTTCAAAACCCAGTTGAAAGTGTAAATCATATGCAATTGCCTCTTTTCTTTCATTCATAAACATGCACCAGTTAGCATATATCACAATGAAACTATTGCAGTGACTCACCTTTTTTATTAAAAATGCCTGGGAATGGGGGCGATGTTTCCTTAACCCAAACCTATTTCTCACAAACTACTGTTAATGTGCAATTTATTTATTGATTTTTTTCTTTATAATGGAGCAAGAAACAAAATGCGTTATTAGTTTAACATTTTTATGTAAATAGAAGATGTCTTGAAAATTGCCAATATTAAAACTTTTTAAGGGCAAATATATTTTATAGCTGCAAAAACATATAAAACATAGTTATATCATAATTTATCTTAAGTAATTTAAAAGCACTTTTTGTAAACAAAAAGCCTTTGTAGCCATGCTTCTTTTAAAAACCAAGTCATATATGGATAAAATGTAAAATGGAATATGCAGTGTCTGTTGGATTATTGTTGTTAATATGACATGATGTTTTTTTTTAAAATAGCCCGTGGGGGAGCACAGAAAAAAGGGTCAGGTAAGAAAAAAGTTCGCAATTAATCTTTTCAGGGAAATTTGGGAGCTCCGTGGAAGTAAAAAACCCAAAACACTAGGGTGACCACAGCCGTTGTATGTGAGCATAAAGTTTATAAGATAAGAAAATGCTGAATTTTGCAGTGATTTTTACTTTTTATTTGTAAGTACATAATGTCAGCTGATGTCCCCAGATTATGTTAAATGACCCATGGAATCTAAAACAAAAATCCAGAAAATCACATTGTGTAATTTTTTAGTAATCAATTAGCATTTTATTGCATGAAATAAGTTTTTGATCACCTAACAACCAGTAAGAATCCCGGCTCTCACTAGCCTGTTAGTCCTTCTTTAGCCCTCCTGTTCTCTATCTTACCGTATTAACTGGCCCGTTTTAACTGTTTTCTGTATAAAAAACAGTCCACACACCCAATCAAACAAAAAAAACTCCAACCCTTTCCCCAATGGCCCCAAAACCCGAGAGCTGTGTGAGGACATAGGGAAAAATATAGACCTGACAAGGCAGGGGTGGAAAAAAGCCCCATTCGTGGAGGAAGGCAAAAACTGTGGGGCAATTATAAAAAAAATGGAAGAAGTTCCGGATGACGGTCAATCTCCCTTGGTCTGGGTATTGAAGTGAAAACAGGAGGGCTTCTTAAGAAGAACTAACAGGCCTGTGAGAGCCGGAATTCTTACTGGTTGTTATAGGGTTCAAATATTAATGTTATGCAAAACAATGCAAATTAATTACTGAAAAATCACACAATGTGATTTTCTGGATTTTTGTTTTAGATTCTGTCACTCACAGTTGAAGAGTACCTATTAGTACCTATATAAAAGTTAAAGACTTCTACATACTTTGCAGTGGAAAAACCTGCAAAATCGGCAGTGTTTCTTCCCACTGTATAGTGATAGTGAGTTACATGACTGTAGCGTATTTATACCTTAACGAGAACAACCACTGCGTAGCACAGAAATTACAACATATATCTGAATGTGGACATCATTTTTGTGTTTTAAATCACAGTTTTTGGCAAAAGCAATAATTTCTTACTGTGGTGAATAACACACAAACAGTGCTTTTAAATCCCTACATGGTGCTAGTTTGTTAGATCTTTAAACTACTGCCCTTAGACATTTTTTTTTGTTTTTGCCCTTAACACTAGATATAGATATATAAATTGCCATATCACCCCTACATAAACTGACATTCAAGCTGCTATACCTACTTTTCTCTTGGCTGGACATGATAGTATGCAATTAATGTAATGTAATGTAATATGTAATGATTTTTTTCTTTCACCTTTTTTTTTGTTTTTTACATATTTCTTGATTTTGGTCATGGAAATGAATATAACCATGAAAAGGTACAGGCCTAAACACAGCTGAAATGAAAAAAATGTAATCATTCTCATAAATAATAGGGATGTTTATCCCTTTATTAACCATGGAGACTGCCAAGCCCCTGCGTAATTCCACAAATATATGTGCTAAAGTTAGAGCAGGCATCTAGCTCCAGCTATGGTGTAGGAGGCCAGATGGTAAGGTGTATTCTGGGAAAGGTATGCTCAGTCTAAAAGGGCTAAATAGGCACTGTGAGAATGTCTGCTTGGCATGTTTTTGTGTGCAAAATGCTATTTAATAAATGAATGTGTGTCCTACAGGGAAAATAGTTTCCTGGGCATTTTTTTCTTTTTGCAAACATTTTACTTGCTAACTACAAATTACTTATGGCAAGACATTCATTCTAGTTGAGCTTCAACCCACCACAGCTTCTTACAAATAGTTTCCAGCGTGGGAGATTCACTTGCTTTCAGGGTTGATGAAAGATTGATCCTCTTCTCCTAGACGTAGTTTACATAAAACCACACTTACCTCAGAGACAAGCCGAGCTAGCAGGGAATCCCTTCCACTAAGACACTAACAGTTGGTTATGCAGTACATCACTGATCCTGTGTCTTCCAGTAATCCCCAGTTTTTCTTCCTGATGGAGCGATTCTAAGCTAATATAAGCTCAGATGTCTGACTTTCTTTATGCTGCTCCTGATTGTGGTCAATGGGTTGTCGTTTTGGTTCTTATAATTATTGTCTACCTTTGGCTAGCAGAAATTAATCGCTTGAGTCCCTAATGGAAATGTTTATAGAGAAAGCTGCAATTAAATATTCATTTATAGGATTAACTTGTAACTTTAACTGACACCAACAATTTAGCCTTTGTGTTAGACAAGCTGAATGCAATGCTCCTGTTAATTTCTTCACTGACCTTTGAGTAATATCTCATGCATGAACAATAAAATCTTTGGTTTCAGTCTCTGTTGCATTTAGTTGAAGCCTCAGTGAGGGAGTGCACATGCTCAGTGGATGGGAGAGGAATTTGGAAGTGCCTCTGCGGTTGAACAAATGCAGTAGGCCTACTGCATCTGATGTCAGTGATAGTTTTTAATAACAGACTTTGTTTTACTTTGTATCCTCTTTAACAGACAAAGAAATAAGATTCAAATTTCTGACAACTGTAAATCTGCAGAGGGAGGTAAAGATGAGGGTGGTGGAAAATAAGCCTTCCAGCACCAAAGGTTTGGAGCTCATCACCAAAGATGAATCTTTAAAATAGCAGAGCAAACATGCAAAATCTGGTCTGCAATTAGAAGAAGCTTTTTTTGCCAATAAAGATTTAATACCTGATGATACATTATGATACATTAAGTTATTTGTTTATATGGGAACAGGGAAAATTTTGGATGTTTTTACATATGATGAGTAATGGTGGGACAACTGTTCTTTACTGGTAGGAAAGTAAGTCAGGTTCTCTGTAGGACCTTAATGAAAAAAAAATCTCCCAGCCACTTTATAAAATTTGTAAATTAGAAAATTTGACATCGGCTCCAAAAGAGGAGAATAACTACAAGAGAACATTTAAAATTTATTTAGGATTATTCTTACCTTTTATGTTACTACTTTTTTTGTTTTAACATCTTTGTCCATTGTTGCAGAACGTCAAGTAACAGAGATGGAAGGTAGGAAAATTTTTGACATCTTTATTGGGGCAGTCCAACAAAAAGCCCTGTCACCTCATACTGTGTGATGTATGTGTGAATTTAAGTTACCCCTCCCCCCGTTTGCCTCTGAATTGTCCCCCTTTCTCCCAGCGTGCTGACCAGTCCATTGCAGTGCCTGCTGCAGATTACGTTGCATTTTTCTCCAGACATACCAAGAGAGGCTGCTGCTCTGGTGGAAAAAGAAAGAGTGCTAAAAAGAGGAGATATTGTGGGAGGGGCACAAAAGGGAAAGAGGGCAGCAACAGTTTTGCACTGAGTTCTGGCTAAATGGGAGAGGCGTGTTAGAGCGAGGACTCGCTGCAGTGCAGGTGGATCACAGCTGTCTGCTGAAGAGGAAGCGTTTCTGTTTGGCTGTCCTGCAGGTTTGTTCAGCAAATTCTTCACGTTAATAGCTGTTAGGTGCATGGATTTCGCCTCTCTGTGCCTTAGTCTGAATGAATGGGTGCCGTGTTTCCAGTTGTCAGGGCCGCTATATCGCAACTGTCCAGGCTAGTGATATTTTATAGAGCTGCAGTGCTTAAGAAGAGCCCGCTCATTTATTATCTCCAGCACAGTTTCATAAATTAGGCATACATTTAATGTTTCCCTTCTCAGTCAGTGTAATAACTTTAGAAGTCTCTCTGGTGGTTTTTTAGGTCCAGTTTGCTCAGTGCAGCAGAGGCCATTTTCCCTCCTTTCAGATTGAGTTCTTTTACTGTGGAGAAGAATAGAGCTGGCAGCTTTGAATGGCTTTCACTATGCATATGAGAAGTGCCGCTTTCTCAAGTTTCAGCATGCTTCTAGGAAGGTGGTGGGGGTTTGCAGAGGGGGGCTGGGCTTAATGCCTCCATCCCTCACCCATAAGACATGGGTTGCTACCTGTGTTCTGTCTTGCACATGTTATAAAATCAGTGTTTTAACATAAGAGATAACTGAAGTTGCTTGGCTACTGTCGAAATCTTAAACGGCTGCACAAAATGGAACGTGATGCAGTGAAGTGCCTCATTTCCAAAGGTGTTTGTTTGCTGATGAAAGAGTAGGGATAAGGACTCTGAGAAATCACAGAAACCATTTCAGGTCAAGCATCTCTGATTTCTACACTGAACCACAACTATTTCCCATCTGCTGCTGTGAACAGTCTGACTAGAAGCTGAAACAATCTGTAGATTTAGGGCCAAGTTGAATCTTGTTTGTGCTGGAGTTGTTTTTTAGGTGGAGTAAGATTTCTGCTAACACCGAAGCTTTCTGCTGTCAGAACTGACGCAGCGCAGCCTGCGGTGCAGGTTAAAATATTTGCTTCTGTGAAAGTTCTGATTACCACATGAATTAAAACTAGAATAAGTTTTCATCTCTTAAATGCCAAAGGATTGCTTGAATCTCAATAAATTTGAATATCATAAAAAATGAATTAATTCAGTTTTATAGTGAAAGTCATATTATTTAGATTCATTACACACTATGTTTTTTGTTGTTTCACTGGCTGTAAGCCATAGTAGTCAAAATAAATATGAATACATATATCGGTCTCCAAACAGGGGCCAAAACTGACAAGTTGAAATTACAACATGAAATTTTTATTATTATTTTTTCTGTGTTTGTCTTGTAGATCCAAAACATATACAGGATGCCTTTTATTTCCCTAATTGTAACAAAGGTATATAATTCCTAAATCACCACAAAATTCTAAGGGCCTCAAATGGCCCCTGGGCGGTGCTTTGGACATCCCAACGCTTTGATGATATTCTAATTTACTGAGATGTTTCTATATTTGGTAGGCTACAATATTTCAAGCGCCAAGCATTTAAACTCTGCTGCCAATAATATAATTTGCCAGTATGTTGAACTTGGTCTTTTTTGCCCACGTCTTATGTAAATCTTCTATAATAAATCTCTGAGACAGAGGTGGGTTGATCGCAAATTATGTTTTAATATTATATATATATATATATATATATATATTTTTAAAATATATATATATAATATATATATATATATATATATATTATATTTAATATTTAATATGTTTTACTCTTATTTCCTTCTTTCGGAGGATGTCACACCTTGATCGATCTTGTCGAAGTATTTTTTAATAAGTTCCTCTTTAAATGCAGAAAATCAGCTGCAAGATTGAGGCTAAAGTGCATGCATTGCACTCGTTGGCATGGTGATGGCCTCACGCTTTTAAAAATTTCAGCTCTTTTAATCAAATATTTGTGCAGCTCTTTTGCAAAGAAGCAATAAAGCAGGACCCTTGCTGAAGGCTTTGTTTGTTCTCCTCTGAGGTTTCCACATTGTTTCATGAATGACTTTGCGTGCTAGGCTCTTGAAAAAAGATGTTGCTGTTCCAGGCTAAATGATTTGCAGTCCTGCTGGCCTTGTTTTCATCTCCTGAGGTTCTCTGCTATCCACACAAATCTAACTCCACATGCCTATTCTTAGGTCAAGGGTTTGAGACGAGAATTCAGACACATTTCTCTCTGACTTATTTCATTCCAGCTATTATAGGTCTGCTAACATTTTTAAAGTGAGCTCTAAGAATCTGTTCTCTCCAGGCTGAGGCTAAAGGACTGAACAAATATTTAATGTTTTGATGAAATACAGTCAGGGTGTTTTAATCAACCTTAGTGCTTCAAGTGCCTCTCCAGTTTCGTTTCCTTATGTCTCCAATTACCACAGTTTATGTTCTGTGCAAACGTTTTGTTGTAAAATGGGAGTTCTACTCTCTTTCCTCCCTGTGCACCACCGGGTCCATTTCTCTCCAGTTCCGAGACTCAACAAGTAAAACCAGCAAAGTATTTACCTTGTGAAATAATGAGAAATGGTTAAGTATAAAATCAAAATTTAATGCCAAAATGATCACTGTACAGAGTATACAATTGAACAGATACAGAGTGACCTTCACCTTCGGTATCGGGCCCCCCTCAGCCCATCTTGGGGATGAACCGAGAGGAGCAAAGAATGGAGCGTGAGTCCTGCTTTTATCCATGCCTGTTCTTAACCCTCCTAAAGGGCGTCATTCTCTTGTATCAGTTTATCCTTGACTATGTGTTGCATTTTATGTGATCAGAGGTTATGGTGTGTAAGCATGTAGCAGTGAGCGGTGCAGCAGATAAGCAACAAGGGCAGACATCTTCACTAGGGCAGCAAAGAGATGATTAGAAAAGGCCTCAGAGTCATACATCCATAACAGTTTGAAACCAGTTCCTTCAAATGTGATTCCAAGAGCCTAATTATTATCCTATAATAAGAGATGTTCATCAGTGTTTCCTCAGGCTTTCTGAAAACCCCTGAAAGTTTCTATCTGGACTTTGGCTTCTATTTCACCTTTTTTGCACTTTTGCAAAATAATAATAGTAGAAGTGGTTGTTTTAACATTAAAACACTGAGGTTACGCTTTTCTCAGAGTTGCATTTGAAGGGCTGGATATATGTAATGACACTGTGGTTATGTGTTTGTTGAGTTGTTTGCTGGCTTGCCATCCCATCATTATGTCATCTGCATGGTTTCCAGCTGTCTGCACCAGCTGGACTTAATTTTGTTTTCTATAGCGTCATCTCCAACCACTGACTGCATGTGCATGTATACCATGTGTGTATGTGAGTGTGAACATGATCTCTGTATGTCTCTTCTTAAATCTAGGATTTATAATTCAAATATAATACCATACTGGCAAAAGTCACCTGTTGGAGCAACAGGGAGAGGAAATCCGTTCCAAATACAAATCTCTGAGGCTTTTTTGTTTTGTTCTTTTGGTCATTCTGTGATGACAAATGACAGTTACCTGTAGGAGGTTGCTAAGAGTTCTTTTATTTTGATCAGTCATCATTGGCCCAAACAGTGATCAGAACAACAATCAGTTATATTGATGGGTAATGTAGAAAAAGAATGTGAATAGTGAAAGTACTTAATAATAAAGAGAAATAAACTGATGCACAATGGTTGATTACATGGGTACAACATGGTTTGTTAATGGAGGTAGACTGGGATAACATGTATTAAAAGGCAAAGAGTTGAATTCTTCCGAGCTTTTTTGTTTTACCTTCCCACGCTCCTGCTTTAACAGTGCAACAAATTGAAGTTAGAGCTGGATTTTTATATAAAACCCCCGATTTTAAAACAGGAACACTAAACTCACCCGGGGTTTCCTGTATGAATTTTTAAATTTTCCCCAAAACTACTTATTTGGGGAAAGGTGGGGAACTTTTTAAATTCTTCAAAAAAAAAAATCTTACTAGTGAGCGCATGATAAAATCAATCAATAGCTTAAGTACAATTAATAAATAAGCTAAGATAAGTATTAAAAATCAAGCTAAGTAACTTTTTTTGTGCACCTCTGTCCCTGCTAACTTTAGGATTCCCCAGCTTCCCCTGGTCTGCCTCCATAAAACTTTCTCCTCTCTGCTTTCTCTTTGCTCCTCAGCTGTGAAGAGTTTTTTAACAAATCTCTCCAACATCACTGCTTTCTTATACTCTTCCAAGGTTTATTTATGCCAGTTAGCTAACAGTATACTTAGTAACACTTTGAAAGGCACCAAAATGGTACTTCAGAGGAGAAACTTTACAGAGACTTTGAATTGCAATTGGTTCTTGAGTTTTAAATTTATAAGATTGAACAAAATATTTCACTTTCTATATATATATATATATATATATATATATATGAAAATAAATATAATAGTTATACATTGAATGTTGATTCTTTAAACTCCCTGTATGTGTATTAAGGACTTTAAGCTGCAAAAATCCTTGAGTTTTGTACTCATGAGTTATATGCGGTAACATGTGCAGCACTTGATACCCTGGATGCTTGATAACTTGGATGTAAGTGGGAGTTAATCCAGGCTGCTAATTTGGTCATAGGATATATATTTAGATTTTAAATACAGCTGCAAAGGCAGGATATGGACAAAAAGTAAATTAGCAAAGAAAATAGTTATTGCTGAAGAACCACTGAGAAAACATCTGTAATTTTATCTCAAACTCTGGGATATTTGCCTACTTTCCTTTTAAGGTCTAGATTTATCGTGTTTTTTTAGCTGTATTTATTGAGTTGAATCTCTGGGACTGTCATTAGACCAGATAAGCTCTTTAAAGGGAGGAATTTTTCAACCTTTTTAAGTCACCCAGCATTTGATTATAGGTGGCTTTGGTTCTGCTGTATCACTCAGCATCAAAGAGATGCCATTCCTGTTCCACTCTGGCTGCAGTTAGCAGAAAAAAAGGGAACAAAGTGTTGGAAAGGTGTTTTTTGAGCAGTTTTATGTTTAACAGCTCATTGACTTTTACTAGAATTTATTTCAAATCCCCTAAATTAGTAAATTTTTTAATCCCCCAGGTTACAGCGTTCAGTAAAAAAGGAGCTTCTGAGACAAACAGCAATGAACAGTTAAGGTGCATTTAAATGATTTAAGCCTGTATTCTTGGAGGGAAATATCTGGTTTTGATTAATTTTAGGCTTGCTTTACACTGTTTAATTAATGCAAAAATCTGCCTAAATTCAATTGATAACGGGTGCGATATAAAGTGGGATTTCAGCAAAAAAAAAGTTAGACAATAACATTCATTTACAGTACCATGCAAAAGTATTCATACTCATAGAATTGTTTTTCACATTTTGTTATTTAAAACCACAAACTGTATTGTATTTTTTGGATATATGATAATTTCTTTGCACCTGCTAAAAAGCATCCCCAAAGCATGAGGCTGCCACCACCATGTTTTATCGTGGGGTTAATGTGTTCACTCGGATGTGCAGAGTTAGTTTGAAGCTTCTTCCAAATGTTTGCTGTGTCACCTTCATTACTTACGGCAAACTGCAAACACGAGTTATTATGGCTTCATTTCAACAATGGTTTTCATCTTTGCCAGATCTGTGGAGAGCACAACTGATATTTGGCCTATAAACAGTGTCGATATTCCCCCAGTGGGCCCACCACCTGCAGGGGGAACCGTGAGGGACTGGTGCAAAGAGGATTGGGTGGCGGACGAAGGTGGAGACCTCAGCGGCCCGATCCCCGGATGCTTAGGCTGGCTCTAGGGATGTGGAATGTTACCTCGCTGGGGGGAAGGAGCCTGAGCTTGTGCGGGGGGTCGAGAGATATCGACTAGAAAAATCGGGCTTGGCCTCTACGCACAGCATGGGCTCTGGAACCATCTCCTTGAGAGGGGCTGGACTCTCTTCTACTCTGGAGTGGGGCCCCCGGGGGGGAGGCGGGGGGGTGGGTGGGTTTTCTTGTTGCCCTCCAGCTCAGCCGTCTTTTTGTTTGGGGGTTTTACCCCGGGGATGAGAGGGTGGCCCCCCCCGCATCCCTGCGCCTTCGGGTTTGGGGGTAGGTCTCTGACTGTCGTTTTCGGCCTACAAGGGGCCGGGGCGGTTTTTGCGGAGTACCCGGGCCCTTCTTGGTGTCCCCTGTCGGGGGTGCTGGGGTAGTGCCCCTCCCCGGGGACTCCATTATTCTGCTGGGGGGGCTTCAACCCCAACGTGAGAAACGACAGTGACAAAAACCTGGAGAGGCGTGATCGGGAGGAATGGCCCCCCCCCGATCTGAATCCCCGGGGGTGTTTTTTTTATTGGACTTCTGTGCTAGTCATGGATTGTCCATAATGAACACCATGTTCAAGCATAAGGGGGGTCCATCAGTGCACTTTTGGCACCAGGACACCCTAGGCAGGAGGTCAATGATCGACTTTGTTGTCGTATCATCAGACCTTCGGCCGCAATGTTTTGGACACTCGGGTGAAGAGAGAGGGGCTGAGCTGGTCCACTGATCACCACCTGGTGGTGAGTTGGATCCGCTGGAGGAGGAGAAAGCCGGACAGACTTGGCAGGCCCAAGCGCATAGTGAGGGTCTGCTGGGAACGCCTGGCGGAGCCCTCGGCCAGGGATGTATTCAACTCCCACCTCCGGGAAAGCTTTGACCAGATTCTGGGGATGTTTGAGACATAGAGTCCGAGTGGACCATGTTCTCCGCATCCATTGTCGATGCTGCTGCCCGTAGCTGCGGCTGTAAGGTCTGCGGTGCTTGTCGCGGCGGCAATCCCAGAACCCGGTGGTGGACACCGGCAGTAAGGGATGCTGTCAAGCTGAAGAAGGAGTCCTATCGCCTGTGGTTGGCTTGTGGGACTCCTGAGGCGGCTGACGGGTACCGTGAGGCCAAGCGTGCTGCGGCCCGAGCTGTGGGAGAGGCAAAAACTCGGGCCTGGGAGGAGTTCGGTGAGGCCATGGAGAAGGACTACCGGTCGGCCTCGAAGCGATTCTGGCAAGTCCGGCGCCTCAGGAGGGGGAAGCAGTGCTTCGCCAACACTGTTTATAGTGGGGGTGGGAGGCTGCTGACCTCGACTGGGGACATTATTGGGCGGTGGAAGGAGTACTTCGAGGATCTCCTCAATCCTGCCATCATGCATTCCCTGGTGGAAACAGAGGCTGGGGACTCGGGGTTGGACTCTTTCATCACCCAGGCTGAAGTCACCGAGGTGGTTAAAAAGCTCCGCGGTGGCAAGGCTTCGGGGGTGGATGAGATCCGCCCTGAGTACCTCAAATCTCTGGATGTTGTGGGGCTGTCATGGTTGACACGCCTCTTCAACATTGCATTGCGGTCGGGGACAGTGCCTCTGGACTGACAGACCGGGGTGGTGGTCCCCCTTCATAAGAAGGGTGACTGGAGGGTGTGTTCCAACTACAGGGGGATCACACTCCTCAGCCTCCCTGGTAAGGCCTACGCCAGGGTATTGAAGAGGAGAGTCCAGCCGATAGTCGAACCTCGGCTTCAGGAGGAGCAGTGTGGTTTTCGTCCCGGCCGTGGAACACTGGACCAGCTCTATACCCTCTACAGGGTACTCGAGGGCTCATGGGAGTTTGCCCAACCTGTTCACATGTGTTTTGTGGACCTGGAGAAGGCATTCGACTGTGTCCCTCGTGATTCCTTGTGGGGGGTGCTCCAGGAGTATGGAATCGGGGGCCCTTTATTAGGGGCCATTCGGTCCCTGTACGAGTGGAGCAGGAGTTTGGTCCGCATTGCCGGCACCTGTTCCCGGTGCATGTTGGACACCGGCAGGGCTGCCCTTTGTCTCCGGTCCTGTTCATAACTTTTATGGACAGGATTTCTAGACGCAGCCAAGGGCCGGAGGGGGTCTGGTTTGGGGACCAGTGGATTTCGTCTCTTCTTTTTGCAGATGACGTGGTCCTGCTGGCCCCCTCTAGCCAAGACCTACAGCATGCGCTCGGGCGGTTCGCAGCCGAGTGTGAAGCGGCTGGGATGAAGATCAGCTCCTCCAAGTCAGAGGCCATGGTACTCAACCGGAAAAGGGTGGCTTGTCCTCTTCAGGTTGGAGGGGAGTTCCTGCCTCAAGTGGAGGAGTTCAAGTATCTCGGGGTTTTGTTCACGAGTGAGGGAAGAATGGAGCGGGAGATCGACAGACGGATCGGTGCGAGTGCCGCAGTAATGGGGGCGCTTTGCCGGTCCGTTGTGGTGAAGAGAGAGCTGAGCCGAAAAGCGAAGCTCTCAATTTACCGGTCGGTCCTACGTTCCTACCCTCACCTATGGCCATGAACTTTGGGTCATGACCGAAAGAACGAGATCCCGGATACAAGCGCTGAAATGAGCTTCCTCCGTAGGGTGGCCGGGCACTCCCTTAGAGATAGGTGAGGAGCTCGCCATTGGGGGGGCCCTGAGTAGAGCCGCTGCTCCTCCACATCGAGGGAGCCAAATTGAGGGGCTGGGCATCTATACCGGATGCCTCCTGGACGCCTTTTCTGGAAGGTTTTCCAGGCACGTCCCCCCGGAAGGAGGCCCAGGGGACGGCCAGGATACGCTGGAGGGACTATGTCTCTCGGCTGGCCTGGAATGCCTTTGGGGCCCCCCCCCGGAGGAGCTGGAGGAGGTGTCTGGGGAGAGGGACGTCTGGGCGTGTCTGCTGAGTCTGCTGCCCCTGCGACCCGGTTCCGGATAAGCGGAAGACGACGAGTACGAGTACGAGTACAGTGTCGATATCTGCTGCTCCTTTAGAGTTGCCATTGGCCTCTTGGCTGCTTCTTTGATTAAGGCTCTCCATGCCTGTTAAGGTGCTGTTGTGCAAAACTCTTTCCATTTCTCATGATTGGCTAAAGAGAGCTCTGTGAAATGTTTAAAGCTTGGGACACTTTTATAGTGGTACAAGGCTTTAAACCTCCCCACAACTTCATTATCGATCTGTCTGCTATTTTTGTTGGTTTTCGTGAAGCTGTTTGTTCACTAATATCATCTGACAAACATCTCAAGGCTTCACACAACAGCTGGACGTATACTAAGATTATTTAAACATGTGAGCTGTAATTACTAATTAGGTAACTGTTTTTTTAACAAGATTTTTTTTTTTGCAGCACTAGTGGCCTTTTTAAAGGTAAAAAGTAAAACAAAGTATGAATGCCTTTGCAAGGCACTACCTAGACAAATTACAAATTACAATCATATCCTTGGGATCAACCACAATTTCCCCCCCAAACCAGTAATGCTATCAGTCAGCATAAGAGCTTTTGTCTCCTGTCAGATATTAACTCTGATTTATATAGTTTCTTTATAGTATCTCCTTTTCTACTTAACTGAAGCCTGGAAGTCATTTATGAAGTCAGAATTGGGGTTTATCCTGTCCAGAAGAGATGAATAAGTAGACCTCAGTGGGTAGACACTTCAGTTTGACGTTGCAGTCCCATCAAGGGAATTACATCAGAGTGGTGGAGAAGAGCTCATCGCTGAAACAGCTGTGATTGATGTTTGGTTTTAACCAAACCTAGTTACTAAAGTGGAGAAAATTTCCACCACAGTTTTGTTAAAGGGACATCACACTAAAACATGAAAGCAAAACAGCTGGAAGGAAAATAAATGAAGTATGAGCACATGGTTCACATTTTATTTGTTTCAGCTCTCATTTATTTCAGCTCATACCATTTAGGAATGGTCAATTCAAAATTTCCAGTTAACCTAACATGAATTAGGTTGTTGCATTGTGAATACTTGGAAAAACCTGCGAAGCTGAGATTTGAGGAGACCTTCCTGGTGTGAGTCAGCTGCTGTGCTGACCAGGCTCAGAGTGTATCATATAGTTTTTTTAGATTGAAACAGAAGATGTGGACATTAGATGTCTTATTTTATTCACTTTGTTGTTCTGCAAATTTTTCTGGGATATATTTGGCATCTTTTCTTAAATATCCACATCTGATTTCCAACATCGATCCTCATTGCCCTCCTATTGGGTCCTTTGGGTATTCCGTTTTCGTTATGCTTTTGCCTCTTTTTTTATTAAGAAAAACTAGTGGTTGAGGTCTCATTTATCCCATCACTGCAGTTAATCAGCTGAGCCGTCTGTTACTGGAAGAAACATCAACTTTATAAAGGTTACCTAAAACTGAAAGGAAGAGGTGTGATATTGGTATATTTGCTTACATAATTAGAAAGACCCACAGGAAAAGGCTAACGTTTAAAGCTGCTGTTTTTCTGATATTCTGCTTGGCCAAAATATGTATACTCTCAATAATGTTATTTGCCCCTCTTTAAGGGCCTATTGTGGTTTGATGTTGTTTTGATTTTAGTTTGCAAAGTCTCAGTTTTTAATCATATGCAGACTGGAGTTGGTTATCATGCTTTTCTTACTCCAATTAGTCTAAATCAGGTTGAATGTTGTACTTTGTTTTAGCTTCAGTTAATTGTTGTATTGTTAATCCAACAAATGCTCTTGCATTTACTACTGAATATTATTGTTTTTTCCATTACATTTTCTAGTAGATTTCAGACATTTCGGTGATCTCTGATGTCAATCAACCATGTTTTTGTCTTCCAATACAATTCAATTCAATTTAGTTTTTTATATAGCGTAAATTCACAACCTAAGTTGCCTCAAGGCAAAAACAATGAATTGAATCCAATCATAAGGACAGATTGCAGATTGCATACAGTTCACTCCTTCCAGGCAAGCATTTAGCGACTAACTGGAGCTTTAATCTGTGGAATAAATGATAAAATGGTCAGAAAGTTCTTTAATATACCAATAAAATCACTCAAATCACTCAGTAACTGCAATTTAACAATCCTATTAGCCGATAATGCTGTTTATTAATGATCAGTAGAGATGATGTTACGATGTGTACCTGAAATTATAAAACAGAGAAGGCCACTGTAAGCATCCGACTGTCCAATAGTAGCAGGCTTTCATAACGAGCTCTGCCCCCATATGATTAAGCTCCGCCCATGCAATTATTCATCAGGAAGACAAACGGAGATGCACAATATATCTGCATTAACATCGGTATTCACTGATGTAAACATATCGGTATTAGTCCCATAAGTACAGCTGGCCGATATTAACAACCAATGTTTATTTTCATCTTGTTTCGGTTTGTGTGTGTGTTTTTGGAGGGGAGGTGGCTGGCCATGTGGTATTTGTTTGGCCAAGAGATGCAGTGCAGGATTGTGGGTTGTTTACACCAGATGTCGACAACAGCTAGAGAAAAATAAATAAATCCAGTTGAGTGTCATGAAGTGAAACTGTACAGGGAATATGAACACATTAAGAAAAAGATGTGCAAAAAGTCAAAGAAAACCAAGGAACCACCTAAAATCTGTCAGAATTTAGAAAGCATTCTTACTCATCTTAATCATCATTAGCTGGTTTAATATTAACTGACGCCCTTCTTGAAGGCCATCAGAGCTGTTCAGTTGATAAAGGCAAAGAGACCTTCTCAAAAAAAACTTGCTGGTACAAAACATAGTATTGGTAATGGTTAGAGCTAAATTTTGTCACTACCAAAAAATCGTCTCCGCTTTAATAATTGTTCCTGTGTCATTCACATTTTTAGATCCAAAATTTCATTTGTTGATTAGTTTGCTTTGATTTTTTATGAAAATGGATTACCTGGGTTGTTGCCAATATTATGAATGAACTCTATGACAGTGGCCTAATAGGACAATGTTGTGTTTAGTACTTGTTTTACCTGCTGTATTAATAGACAGTGTGAAACACTGGTTTATATACAGTTTACCTTATATTTTAACATGTAAGCATGCAATATCTCTTCGACTGTAAGTCTAAACTTCTAGAGTAAAAGCAAGCCAAATGTGACCCACAGTAACACAGAACCAGTAAGTCTACCAAATATCTGATCCAAGAATAAAGTTGGTATTGTTGTTTTAACCAAAACTCGGTCTTATCTCTAATCTTCTCCACAACCACACACACATTAACAAATGTGTACCTATTTACTATATGAATTGGAGTTTAGTTACTTAATGACTGTTAAAATATTTTAATAGCATCAGTGGTTGGCTCTTTTTAATTAGAGTAAATCCAGACAATATTACAGCCAATGCTTATGATTACTTTTCAGACTTAAAGATTTGTCTTTTTAAATTTAAAACGGTCCTCACACCCCAAATCTCTAAGTCTACAAATCATTGTGAGCCCCAAGTTAGAGGCCACAACCAAGATTCATCTTGCATGAGAGAAAATTTGGTCCAGAGAGGGAAAAGACAGAAGAAACTAAATCTGTATGTGTGTGAGCTCCCTGAGTTTGTGGAAAACAGAGCAAGGTATAAATTTCATGGGTCAAGGGTTACAACGTGCAGATGAACCGAAGAGAATGCAGATTTAGACGTAGGGGTGGTGTGGGGGGTTGTAGGGGTGAGACACATAGAAAAAGAGCAGTTCTGCATTTACAAGGGGAAGAAGTTAGCAAGAAAGATTTGGGAGTTTTTGTGGAAGGAGATGTTATGAATATCTGTTTTCCCCTTGTATTTTCATTTCCTCTGCAGCTGGTCCTGGGTTGAGGGGGGAAAATAAAACTTTACTGAGGAGATCTTAAATCTAAACATTGGCCCCGCCAGTGGGCTGGGTGTTCCCCACCGCTGACACTCCTGCAATAAAACACACTGTCTGATTTTATAATCTGCTGCTAATGATGGCAATAAGCTGCCAGGCGGGAGTAAAATACACAGATGCAACACAAGCTTACTGTTAGAAGAATAGTTCTTAAAATTTATCAGGTGTATATAGACATATATTATGGACTGATTTATATGTTGTTGGATAAATTGTTTGCCACTCAGTTTCATATATGTGTCTATATTTAGTCTGACAGGAGTAATTACCCTGATTTATGACCTCACATGAGGCTCTGACAGAAACCTCAATCAACCTCCTCCTGTCTTTTCTCCAGGTCAGGTCTCTGTGGTGGGGCCTAACAACAAGGGGGTCATGGCTTCATTAAAATACACTCTCAGCTGGGATTTTTCCTAGCATTTGTTTACATGTATTACATAGATACATGTAAACAGGTCAAATATGGACAAATATGTACCATTGAAAATGCTGTATGTTAAATAACTACATGGTCCCTTACCTGCAGTCTTTCATGTACAAAAATGACCATAGTCCTTTATTCACTTTGAAAACTTTATAATAATGATAATAATAACTAGAGACGCCTAATCAGACGTTTATGGCCTACCTCCGATCTCCTGTTTTTGTTAAACTTTGACCTGCCGATAACAACTTTGGCCGAGTCTGATTTTTCCTTAGGAACTGTATTGTAAGAATATGTAATAATATTATTTTTGAAATACTTTTTTTCTAGCCATTTTGCAGCCATTAATTAGTCATATTAGGAGAAGATGTGACATGTCACTGCTGTGTGAGGGAGACGTTGCAACAAAATGGGGTTTTAAGATTTTAAAACATGGACTAAATGGTTACTGAGTTCACATTTGAAACTTTCTTTAGCATCTTACAATGATTAATGTGATTAGTGCAGCATTATTAGAACAACCAATTCCTGAAAGAATTTGAAAATGGCTGCCAACATTTCCAAATCCTGCATGACCCATTACAGATGGAGATGGAACAATCACAAAGATAAAACATAGCAACTTTGCTGTACTCAGTTCAGCCTTACTGTTATCTGGTAAAAGTTTTGCCCTCCCTCACATCAACAAGTAAACAAAACATATCTTCACATCTCTTACAGTTACGTTTAAATTTTTTTCTTACCTTTCTGTGCACCCTTAACTTTAAATATTTTAGTGACAGTGAAACTAACTGTGGTAACAACTTCAATACTGGGAAGAGATGTCAACTCAACCTGGTAGTGCTTACGTATGGTGAGTTCACTAATCAGAAAGAAAACGAGCTTGAAGCTTTACTGATCAGGGCCAATCAAGTTTAAAATTGGTTAATTGCAGTCAGCTACGTTGTTGGCACACTGAGCTGGGTTCTACTGAAGGTGTTTTACTGTTGAAAGGAGCAATTTCTTTCCACTGTTGCCAAATCCATGCTCAGCATGAGAGATTGCTGTACAGTTAATCACTCCTTAACTCGAGTAACTACTTGCTCATTTAGGAGAAGGGATAGCTGCAAAGTTAATGACTTGATGCAATCAGTGTGGTTTCCTGAGATAAAATTTTTTTTTACCAATTAGCATATGAAAATGAACTTGACTGCGCTGTGTTATTAACTAGGATCAAATTGGAATATATATAATTGAAGTTGAATCTGACTGCATATTTGGATTGATTTGTTGATATATTCTAATTTTAATGGGATCTTCTTGTTTTGAAGTGCCTCGAGAAAGTATGTGTTGTTAATTGGCACTAAATAAATAAACTGAACTTGTCATGATCCTGATGTGTTAGGTTATGGTTTTCATTTGGGTTCATGTTTTTCAGCCTTTCCTTTGTTATGTTCTAAAGGTCTTGCCATATTCCGGTATTTGTACCATTTGGGTTCTGCCATATAGGTTATTTTCTTTGTGCTCATTATTGTTAGGTGTATTTCTTTAGTTCATTCTTTTGTGTTTTTCTTGTTGTTCTTTTACATTTAGATTGTTTCCTGTTAGATTTCTCCCTAGGGTTTCTTGTTCAGCTTCATAGATGTTTGTCTTTTCTTCCCTTGCTCTGCTTTCTCTCTGCCTCAGCTGCAATTCATTCCCTTTGATTAGCTCCTCTGGTTTGCCTGTCATTTCTCTACCCTGCTTCAGCATATATACTAACATTTCTCCTTGTTCCTCACTCGTTCCTTCCGTTTTACTGTTGTTTGGTTCGTTTCTCTGTTCCATGCCCGATTTCGCCATGTTTCCAGTTGCTCCTGCTAGTCTGCCTGATTTTGTTAGTTCTTTTCATTTTGTCTATTAAAACTCTCATCCTCTCTTTAAGTGTGCTCTGCATTTACTTCTTTTACAGCCCAAACATGACAGAACTGAATTATACTTTTTTCACACATTATGACATTTTTATATTTGGGCATTAACGCTGTTGAAATTGGTTGTGATCTGTTTGGGAAATTACAGTAAAGCAGTGCACTGCAATAATACCCAACATTATTAACCTCCCTTTAATTTTACCAGCACATTTCTTCTGAGCCAAAGTAATATTAACATTTTGGAGCAAATGAGCCAGAGTACAGACATTAATCTGATAGAGAATCTGTGGAGGCAGCTGAGGATTAGGGTGATAGTAAGGAGACCTTCCAACCGACTTCGAGCTCATTACCAAAGATAATTTATCAAAATATTAGTGGAAATGCAAATAACTGGTCAGCAATTAAAAGAAGGGTTTGATTGCTGTAATGTCAATAAAGATTTTTCTATTGATTATTGAATAGGTTACAGCATACTGTTTTTTAATATAAATGCAAACAGATGAATCAATTTTTTCAAAGCTGAAACTCTTTTTACATTGTTTTATGATCTTTTGAGAGATACCTGTCTTATTTTCTTTATGAAGCAAACTTAATTGAGTAACAATAATTTTACATCTAGGTCTAATAGTATGATTAATTTTGGGCTTAACTGTATAGGGTTCCTATTTAAAACCTGCTAGTTATACAGGCAAGTTTCTTTATGCACATGCGAAAGAAATCATTCATTATTATGATCCAGCTGATGTATCATTTATCAGTTCAACATTTTTTACATTGGAAAATTTTACTCATATGAAAAAAAGTAACACTTGACACGTGTTTTTTTTGTTCTTTATTTCCAGTTTAAACTTTTGCCCTCTATTTCAATTAATAGTTTTGTCCATTTGGCGTCTCACTAACCAGACCTCATAGAAAGCTGCTCGGAGCTTCAAAGGACACATCTTGGCTCGGGTTCACAAAGCTCGTCATGAGTGGCGCTGAACCGCCTCATTCGGAGTCCACTGCTTCCCTCGTGCTGCCTGGAGTTTGGCAGGTAACGAAGCCAGAGATATGGAAGTCATTAAAATTCTTTAGGAACATGTGGACACTTGTTTATTTTTCCACCCACGTGGAAGGGTGGACAGCTGCCAGGAGACTGCTCTGTCCTTCGCTCAACAAGAAAGTGTGAGTCCTGAGGAGGACCAAGGAGGTGAAAGATGGATTTACTGAATTGGGGAGAAGAGTGAGTGATTGAAGCTGTGGAAACAGTGATGGAACGTGGGATAGTGGAAGAGGGGAAAGGTGATAGGGACGGATGCATCGAGAGAGGGAGGGAGTTAGGGGCGTGGGGGATTAGAGGGAGCCACCCTCTACTGAACCCCAAACAAAGATTTGGACAAATGATCGCTGAGGTTTCATTCGCCCGTACAGGATGGGGATTAGAAACGGATGGATTCACACAGACTGCAGGGAAAATAACGGAGCGTAGGGACAAAGACTGATATAGAAAGCCAAGGGAGACCAGATCAGGATAGAAATAAGACAGCCAGAGAAAACAGACAGAAAGTCAGTCTTAAACAATGAAACAGTAGATTTTACTCCAAATAATTGTTTCTGCTAATTTTTTATTTCTCCTATGAGTATCTTTTAAAAACCTGACTGGGTCATGTGATGCTTTTTTTCCGTGGAAATCCTGGATCGGTCTTTTCTGCCATTGTTGTCTGTTAAAGCCATAAGCGCTATGGGTTGTTAATAAGATTCACATGTCTCATTTTCTGTGACGAGTTATTTCCGTCGAGTGCTTTATGTTGTCCGACTCTATCCACCTACTGGCCATAAATCTGCAGCGCTTTCCTTATAAACTTGGAAATATCCCTCTGTCCTCATCTTTAAACAGCAGATTTGAGATGGGCCTGCTGTGAAGGAGAGAGGGGTTTGTGATTGGTTAAACAGAGAGGGGGACATGAAAGCCTTACTGGTGCAGAGTCTGAACCCAGAGGACTCACAACTGTGTTCTGCTGTGATCTAAGAGCTAAAGTGACAGGCCTGTGTGTTCCATCAGACAGCCAATAAATCAGCTCAAATCACAGCCTTTTTTCTGCCCAGAGATGATACTCTAATAGGCCAGTTGCTCTTTTCTATCTGCACATTTTCTTGTGTCATAGACAAAGTTAACCTACGACGAGATTTAAAGGACATTGTTAGGGGGCAAAGGGGTCAGTGTGCTCCTGTCAGTTAAACGAAAATTTACCCAGAGAGTGGGAAAAAAGGAGTTGGGGAATGTCATGGTGCATACCTGTGGTATCACCATGCAAAGCTAAAAGACAAATATCTACATTATCTCTCCCACTGTCAGTACCTCCAGGAGACAGGAGGCTTACATACCAGTCTGTTTTCCTGTGCTTGATTATGCCTATTTCAAAATGACTGCAGCGTGGAGCCTCAAAGTGATCCTCGCCCTTTCCAGCCTCTAAGACAACTTGGTGGACAATCAGCATGAAACCTGAGTCTTCTTCTCGATTAAAGGTTTGCTCCAAAAAAGCAGTGGCCTTTGAAATAAATCAGATGGTTAAATTACAATTTGGTGACGGCAAATTTAAAATGTGCTATTATCTCCCCTGATTTTAAATGTTGATAAAGCCAAGACTTCTGCTGAAGTGAATCTAATGTACCAACAATCCAGAGTCCTCTGCTATGGTTAAACCCAAAATGATTCATCCCCTTGGCAAGGGATGGGCAAAATGGACTTGATTACATTGCAAACTTTTGTTAAATTTATTGTGTTGAAAATAAAAGTGATTATAAAATGTATTTGAGAATTCAGGATAGTCTTTTGGCAATACACCCGTCAATGCAGATAGTCAACGCCTCACAAACATGAATACTTCTAAGAGTAAAACTCAATAGTACACTACTTCATTACATCAGTAGTGTAAGTAGTGCAAATCTATCACCAATGAATCTCACAATACGTTCCTTAAACTATATGTTCAAAAATAGTTATTTAATCACCCTTAACAGAAGCAACGATGGACAAAAAAACCTCAAACAGCAAAATTAATGATTTCAACTAAGCTGTCAGTTTTTGGTGGTCTGCAGACATACTTAATTACAGCTTACCTTTATCATGATAAATCAAAGTTCTCATAACGATGTATATTTTTGAGCAATAGTGTGGAAAAAGACTATGATTCCCCATCCTTTTCCTGGTGGTTTTAGATACGAACTAATCTTTGTGTGTCTTCTGATAGAAATAATGTTTTAGAGTGACCCAACCAGAGTCCTAACTTGAATCTGATAGAAAATCTGTGGAGGGAGCTAAAGTTTAGGGCGATGTCAAGGAAACTTTCCAAACTGAAAGACCTGGAGTTCATGACCAAAGATAAATCATCAAAGGAACAGTGGAAACATGCAAAAAGCTGGATAGCAATTAAAAAGGGGTTTAATTACTGTCATGTCAATAAAGGGTTTCCCACTGATTACTGGAAAAGGTATAAATGACACAGAAAAGGTGTACACCCGACATGCTATTATTTTTTATAAAAATGTAAATAGAAATAGATACTTTTTCTTACAATTTCCTGTTAGAAACAAACTTCTTGGTTGAACAAAACAATATTTTAAATATAAATGTGCACAGAAACTAACTTTAGAATTTAATATGCCTCTTTCACAAGATAGTTCTGCTCTCTTGATTTTTCATAAATCATATAAATCAGCAATACAACAGACAATGTCCTGTGAGCATTTAAAATCAAGCTAACATTTCAAAACTGAAGGAGGCTTGGAATAGCACTAAGCGGGGTCCTTAAAGAGCATCACATGGCATGCATGGCATCCATGGCATGTGATGCCTTCTGAGTCTCTATTTACAAGCAGAACCGCTACAAAAAAAGACTACCCTATTGGCTCAAGCCCAATGATCTAATTTTTCTTTGCCATCTCAAGGTACTTCCCAATGTTAATTAGTGGCAAGAAATGGGTTACACACCAATTTGTCAGCTAATTCGGGGCTGTGACCTTCACACATTTAGGCGTAACCATGGCAGGTTGACTTCAGGCCAACATCCCGCCTCATTCCAATCAGAAAACAGAAATGATGAAAAGCCATCTCTGTCTTGGCTTTAGGTGTTTTGCGAAAGAGGCTACTGTCTAAAGTCATCACTTGAAGTCACGATTGCAGAGAATTAAAAGAAAACCTTCAAAGTTTGCACTATGGTCTGTTTGGTTCAGTCCAATTTAGGGTTTTTATGTACTGCCAACTAACAGCAAATGTCATCTAGCCACTTTTACAAGACATAAAATCATGTTTAATTATATAGAATCTATTTATGTCTAAATTCAGTCAATCCAGTTCATTTCAATACAATATCACATTGTCAGATTTGGATCCAGACACTGTCTAATTTAATTCCATTTTTAACACAACACAGTCACATTTTGTTGATCACTAAATGGCATTTAATTAAAAAGGTATCATAAGAAGCCCAGCTGATTTTATCGAGCCTTTGATTTTGCAGCAACCCCAGTCTTCATCCTTACAAAGCATTTGGTGACATTCGCCTTAACATGAAGAAACCTCCAGCAGACCTAACCTCAGTATGAGCAGCAATCTGCCACAACCAACCAGGGGCTGAGATGACAAGAAAAAGACACAGCTAAACACAGAAACATGAAGCCTGTTGTAGTTTTTATGGGAAAAAAGTACTAGAGAGTAAATATATGCAGCAATACTTTTTTATTATTGGCTTAGTCCAGGATAGAAACACAGCTAAACACTGAGCCACTGGTGTCTTCTATGTAACCATTAGTCTCTTCCAGAAGACACTTTCAAGCCACGGTCTGGATACGTTCGAGACCTGTTGGTGAGTGTTAAGGAAGGCCGACAGGTTGAGGTTGAAACATCGCTGCTATGCCTCTGTGCCAGAGCAGAGTTTGCAAGTTGGTGTGAAGTTTGGGCAGCCAGCAGAGATCGATTATAACATCACTGCTTCCATGATGTTGGCTTCTCTTAGTAAAGCGCTCCTCGTCACAAAGTTGGCTGCCCTAAATGGTTTACTTGCGAAAGGTAACGGGGGCGTAAAGAAGGATTTGTGTTTGACAATTATTTGACATATTATGAAATCATCTTGTGAAAAGACCTATTGTTGACAGTAATAGATGTGTTGCAACATTGAGGCAATGTTTTTGGTGCCCTGAAATTAACTAATTTGGAGTGAATTGTTCAACTTCTAAAAATATTAGAGCAACAAGTTATTTCCACTGTAGAGAATTAATGCGGAAAACACATGGGAAACGTTTGTCTCTTAACTCTAAAATCTGTATTTTTCTATTTTTTTAAATTTGCTGCATTTATTTTAGACTGCAGGAATAAGTTTGATATTCATTTGTCTTTAAAGAGAACATTGAATAACTCTTTGGGGGAGGTTGGGGTAACATAAGCTCAGCTCACTTGTCCTGCTAATTCACAGTGACATACTATGATTCCAGGTAGCCATTAGCTGGCAAGATTTCTTTGTTTTTCCAAATTAATATCTAAGTAATCCAGATTGCAGGAAGACGATCAGACATGTAAGTTTGAAGGTTTTAAAGATAATCCTTTCTGCTTTATGATGCGCCATCAGTTGTGTAATCCTATCTTTACTGCTGCTTTGTTGCTCTTGTTCTGCCTTTTAAAGTTTTATCTTTTCCCCATCAGCTGTGTCCTTATTAGAGCTATTTAAATTTAAACTGACAGTGACACATGCAGTAGCCAGACAGGCATCCTGTGAATTCACTACGCAGAACCTAAAGATTCTGATGTCAACACGGAGAAGCTGAGTGAATGCAGAGAGTAAGCACTGCCAAAAAGGTCAGTTGGAGATTCATGCATTATGAAAGACCTTAGTAAAAATACTATCGTTACGTGGTATTTATTTGTGAAATTTTTACCATCGATTTATTGCTATTTATATTTTTCTCAGTCTTCTTAAGCAGAGTTAATAAATAGCTGAAAAATTTAGAATGAGTAAAGATGTTGATTGTGCAGAATATTATATCTGGTTGTATGATAAGTTCATTTTAGCTGGTTAATGAGTCAGGCTAGCTAGTCAGATAACTAGTCTGCTGTCAGCTGCTTAACAACCATGTCGATTGTGGCTTACCAGCTGGTTGTGAAACTAGTTACCTTAATAGGAATCATGGGTGGTGCTTCTTTAGTTTGCATGTCATGACTGTATGTGTTTTTCGAATGGAAATATTTGCAAACAACTGAATTTTTGGAAGTGAAGGAAAGTTGTAGGAGCCTTCTTTCAGCCACCTGACTGGCAGTGTGTAGCAACAGATTGGGAGAGGGGTAATCTTGTGTTGCAATGCTCCCTACAGCTGGACAGCATTTTCTCTGGCATTAAAAGCACCCTAAGAAAATATGAATAGTGTGAAGGAAAATTCAAGCAGTTTCCAAACTTTTTAAGATTGGTATACATTGACACCAGAAACAGACCCATGCCTAATCTATACATTTCATGCTTTTAATGTCCTCCAGATCAGAAACATATTTTTTTTAACAAACACTACAATTTTCTAAATGTCTTTGGTGGAGCCAATTCCTTTATAAACAGCACATTTCTTTGTATTTCTTTGGAAAATGACGGGAAACTTCCTGTAGAACTCAGCTGCTGCGGATGTTACAAGGTTCATCCATCAGTTTTCCTTCCTGGTTGCATCATTTGGTCTTGGTCTTCACTGTGAGTCATGTACCACACGGTTTGTCAGGAATAAGAGTCAGAAAGAAAAACACAGCATTTCCTTTGACATCCTTTAAACTCTTTCTGATAAAGACAGATTGTAGTTTGCACAGATTGGTGTATTTATGGGAATGTTACTGGGAATAGTGTTTAAGAGAAACAGATGGATCTACTTGTTCGAACAATAAAAAAAGCAAATTTTCATTCATAACTTTAATAACCTCAAAAGTTATTTATAGTGCCTTGCAAAAATATTCCTTCTCCCAAATTTTTTTGTGTATTTTGTGTGATAGAGCAACACAAAGTAGCACAACTTTTGTTTGGAAGAGAAATGATACATACATGGTTTTCAAAACCCTTTATCAATAAAAATCTAAAAATGTGGTGTCCATTTGCATTCAGCTGCCTTTGCTCTTATACCGATCATCAGTAAATAGAGTCCACCTACCTGTAATTAAATCTAATTATTAATACAGTTGTTCTATGAAGGACTCGTCAGAGAATATTAGTAAACAAACAGCACCATGAAGACCAGGAAACACAACAAAGATTTTTAAAACAGGGTTATGAAGCAATATCTCAAGCTTTGAACAACTCACAGAGATTGTTTATCTCAGAAAGTGTGGTTCAACCCATTTTCTGAAAAGGAAAGAGGTTGGCACAATTGCAATCCTACCAAGGATAGCATTACTCAGTTCAGTGTGAAGAATATGTTAACAGGTCAGCTTTTAGTTGTGCGATGCACAAATCTGGACCATGAGGATGACAGTTGAGAAGAAAGGTATTGTTGAAAATAAACTGATTAAAGTCTGTTGTAGAAGAAACAGCAAACACTTTTATCCATGAAAAGGTTTCCTTTTCCTTCCACTTTACAGTTATGCACTATTTTGTGTTGGTGTATCACATAAAATCCCAATAGAATTCATTAAAGTTTGTGGTTGTAATGAACCTGAATGTGAAAAAGTAGAGCAGGTGCGAAAACTTTTACAATGCACTGTATTCATTAGTGTTTCTTCATAATTCAACTATTCTCATTTTTAGAACCTACCTAAAGTAGCTGAATTTGGTGTTGTCCTGTTGTCAGCTTTTCTGTTTTCTGTGCCCTAGAAACACAACTCTAAAAGTAAAAACATCATATGAAAATGCTTGAGGCCTCATGTGATAGTAGGAAGATTGCAATTTTCCTTACTTTAGAAGGACATTTTTGCTTTCACCATCAGAAATTGTGAACAATGTTTCTTCTTTAAGCAAGAAGAGATAGATATAACCGGGAGTAGAAATAAATTTAAAAAGAGTGTAACAGATATAAGGTTTTCAGGCCCAGTATTATTCTCCATTTTTGGTGAATTGATTTTAGGAATTGTTATTGCCCACTGAAGCCTCAGTTAGTATTTTAGTCCCGATAAATGCCTTAATTTATGTTCTTGTTGGGTTTAATCTGAGGAAAACACAGGCACTACCTTTATTGATAAAATGACTGAATGGATGGTATGTATCAGTCAGGCCGAGATATTCTAATGCATCATGAAAATTAGTTCATAGTCAATTTCAGCAGAAACTTCTGACTTCTGGTCAAGATCCATTGCCCCCCTGGACCACACATCCCGACAGGAAGTTTCTTTCTAACACACACAAACACAAGACTCTGTGACTGTAAGAGAAAGGAGGGGAGAGACACCAAAGCACTAGGGGCTGCACATGTGGGCTGCCAGAAAATTACTGCGATAAGGAGACAGAGATAAAAAAAGGATGAATAGAAATAATTACCCTAACAGCAAATTGGGAAAATTAGACCAGGACCAGGAAGATTGAGAGTCACAGACATTTAACATCTGGCCTTCTCAAAGTAAACATGATAAAATAGGTGGAACAAATTACTGTATAAACCTGTAATTTATCCTCCCTTAATTTTTATGTAATTTCAGGCATAAGATGAAATTAAGTTATGACCTGAAAGATTTTCATATTTGATTTTACTCAGTTCAAGATTTCCAAAAAATCAGCACTCCAGATTGATAAGGAATTATAGTTATTTCTGCATTTTGTTTTAGACAAGAGAACAACAGCGTATCAGCTCATGAGAAGACAAAGAACAGCCCCCGAGGCCAGTACTCCAAGGTTCCTGACCTTTTAAATGTCATAATTTCTGACACTTTTCTGACACTTTCTTTTCTGAGATGAGTGCTTTGTGAATTTGTGTTGGAAACCCAGAGGCTCAAATCTGACAGGCCCGCGAACATGGAGGGATAAACTGAATTATACAAACAATCCACTCCAGAGGCTCTTTTTTCACTCAGACAGCTTGTTATGGATCACTCAGATAAGATAGACAGGGGTCACAGCACATGAAACGACTGATAAGGACCATCCATGTGCACTTCAATGCAGATTTTCCTAAAAATCTAATTTATAAAGACTCTTCAAGCTTTTTTATAATATAGGACAATAAAAGTTACTGTTAGCTAATATCTGTGCATGTGCAGTACACTGATATTAAGCAGGGCTGTGAGATCTGGTCTTAAACAAGTATTTTTGTTTACAAACTTAATATTCAAGCACAACGACTCACAAATAATATCCTAATTAACAGCATTTTACACTGTCAGTAATTTTCTATACCGCTTCTTCCACAGAGGGTCGCGGAGAAGCTGGTGCATATCTCCAGCAGTCTATGGGCGGGAGGCGGGGTACACCCTGGACTGGTCATCATTCCATCGCAGGGCAACACACAAACAACCATGCACACACTCATTCACACACCTAAGGGCAATTTGGAGAGACCAATTAAACTAACAGGCATGCTTTGGACTGTGGGAGGAAGTCGGAGTACCCGGAGAGAACCCACGCATGCACGGGGAGAACATGCAGAAAGACCCCCGACCGAGAGTCAAACCCAGGGTCGGTCTTGCTGCAAGGCAACAGTGATACCAACTGCGCCACCGTGCAGCCCCCGTTTTACACTGTTTACATTCAAATACAGTAATGAAATCACCTCACCTTTATGGAAATATTAAAGAAACATGTTAATGATCCTTTGGGATATGCAGCCTGGGCTTGCTTTAATTAATAAAATAACTGTTTTTAATCCAGTTTCAGATTGTAACAACTCTAAAATAGTCAAATGTAGAACAGCAGATTGTAATCCTGAACCGAGCTCCCTCGCTGTCATCTCTTCTGTTCCTCTTATGGTTATACTTATTATTTTGAAGTTTCTTACACCAACACCTACATACAAAACGCTTCATGTTGCAGAAAAATATAACATTGCACATTCAGGGCAGTCATTTACATGGATTTTGGAGTGACTTTGTATACCTTATATGCGACAGAGGGCTTTCTGAGTGAACACCAAGGTTCATGTGAATTTCAATAAAAGTTTGTTACAGCTAGACCTTTTCATGAAGTTTATAGCGACTTTATAAAAGTCATAAAATGTAAACACTGTGGTCGATTCATTGTTTATAGTTCTTTTTGCTGGTTTGGACACTGGAGTTGAAACGCACATCAGAAATAGTCAAAGGAATAAAAGGTTCTGTGAAATTAAAGGCTGTTTCCAGGAGCCAGGGACATTTTCCAGGGCCTTTATCTAGCCCACACCCTGAGGATATGGCTAAAGACAGACTACTAGGATAGAAACGGACCCCAGAAAATTTGGACAGGACACATGAGGTGAAAAAGTCTATTTTGACCTGAAATAGCATGTCGATAGAGTGTATTAAAATGTTTTTGTTAAAATATTTTTTATTGTAAATAACCTAGAATCTTTATGTAGTCAATTTGTGCTACTTTCACAGAGATTAAAGAGTGACATTCTTTTCTTCACTGCAAACATTTCTCTGGCAACAGCTAAGACACGTTTCTTGTTGACAAAATGGCCAAAGTCCAAGTGGGCAAAGGTTCTTTTTTATCCATCACAACATTTAAACACCGGTGCTTTTTTAAATCTGCGGATGTGGGTGTCTTCAACCTTGATTGAACTGAGAAGTCACTAACCTTCAATAACCGGCCTTGACTTTGATACACAGCTGTGTGTCTATTGTTCAAATGCTCCCTTTTCAGTTCCTGGAGTATGAAGCTGAATGAATATGTCTGTTGGGAGGGCGGTTTATGTGCGGCCTCTCTGTGTGTTCTGTTTTCGACCTGTGAGGTGGAATAACATTAGAAGCCTGTGGGAGACTGGTGGGATGAGAAAGTTTCCCAATTTCTCATCCTTCTTGTGAAATAAAGACTTTCCAGTCGGCTAAACAAAGCACATGGTTTCAGATGGAAAGCTTTGAAGTTACAAAATATAAAGATGGATGTGGGATTAAGAGGGCTTCTTTTTCCAAGTGTCTCACTGAAAAACTGTGTAGTATGAATAAACTGAAGCACATGCAGCAACACTGTCACATATGGTTTCCTTCACTGCTGCCTTCATTCACGCTCTCACTTTCTAACTTTTATTCCTGGTTTTGCTTCTCTGTCTTCATTTTTCTCTGTTTTCTGATGGGGTGGGGTCACCGCTTAATTGGACTGTTTGTTTGGAGTTTCTATAGAAACTCTTGTAAGCGTTCGGTTGTTTGTGTCTTCAAATGTGTGCAAAAAGGGACTGCAGTTCTGCTTAATGCATAATGATCTCATTCAGACACAGACTCTGACATATCGTATCCGTCTGTTTCCTCCGATTGTGTAATGGATAGTCCCGAGACACATGGCACACACACACACACACACACACACACACACAGATCTCCATGGGCGACACCCTCTCACTGTTTAGCCTCTTTGCCTGACCACGGACGAGTCATACAACTGTACCGGCTGCATTTGTTTCATTTGTTTCATAATTAGATTTTTTTCATTTAGGAATAACTAGACTGGAACCACAAGATGTATCTGATAAGAAAGGAGAAAATAAGCTCATGAACTCCCCATGAACTCTTGAACTTTATTGCTTTTCATGTACTTAGCTGTATATAAATGCTTATAGAACATCTTTTCCACTCCCACTTTATCTCCTGGGATGCTGCAGCTGTTAATATCATATGTTGTGACAACATAAAGCATAGCCTGACTGTTGATGTGAGTTCATTTTAACTGATGACATCTGAAGTAGTGAGAAATATTTTCCTTTTGAATTGAATATGCTGTTGAGTCTTCTCTTTACAAAGGTTTCTCTAGAATCTTTATAAATATGCTCACTTAATATGCTTTACATTAAATTTAGACTGCCATACAGTACCGAGATCTACAAGACTGTTGCGACTCTACTGTGCTCTTTGTATCAAGCACATAAGTTCTTTCTTGCTTACTTTCTGGGCCATCCTATTACAATATTACTCCCAGCAGAATCACAATGTCTCCTCACCACCCTCAGAGATTCTCAACAAAATAGGAAGTTTCTGCACCTCCACCATCAGTTTCAGCCTTGTTGTGGAGGAGGGAACATCATTATTTTCATCAGCATATCAGCAGCCTGGGCAGATCCGTTTGGGGAGGTGGAATCTGTACAGATGCAGCTCGCTGCTGTGCACTGCAGCTTTGCACAATAAATCTTACACTGCTGCAGAGCACTATAAGTATTTCTTGGTAAGTACAGCTAGAAGGAATTATGAACACAAAATTCAAAGTCGGTTTTAAATGAGGGCTGCACAGTGGCGCATTTAGTAGCACTCTTGCCTTGCAGTTCTACCCCGGCCGGAAGTCCTCCAACGGTCTTTCTGCATGGAGCTTGCACGTTCTCCCCGTGCATGCATGGGTTCTCTACGGGTACTCTGGCTTCCTCCCACAGTTCCAAAACATAACTGTTAGGTTAATTGGTCTCTCTTAATTGCCCTTAGGTTTGAATGGATGTGTGCTTGGTTGTTTGTCCTGTCTGTCTCTGTGTTGCGATGGACTGGCGACCTGTCCACGGTGTACCCTGCCTTTCGCCTGTAGACTGCTCGAGATAGGCACCAGCTCCCCAGCGAAAATGTACGGAAGAAGCGGGTATAGAAAATGGATAGATGGATGGTTTTAAATGATCAGCTGATCTGAAATTTGAAGTCAAATTTTAGGGGTCACACAGCAGCTATCGTAAACACATAAAACCTGTGAACCACTTTTCGCCTTCTCTTCATCCCACCTCATTAACAAGTTCAATGTCAGGAACTTCTTTTTGACGTTGTGACAAACCAATTTAGCTTTTCAACTGCAGCCTGAAGAACACACAGATTCTAATGATCTCCTAGAAACCATGTGCACAAACTGGAGGTGTGAGCCCTTCTCTCCAGCTAGGACCCCTACTAAATGGACACTATGCATATGAATCTCTATGTGCTTGGGGACCAGGAGGTGATGAAGGCTTTTATCTGTGAATTGTTCATGTCACCTCCTTGGTCAGATTCTTTTTGTTGCAGCCAATGCAGTGGTAGGATGTAAAAATACACGATATTGCCAAATGTATTCGAAATCAATTAACTATGGCGCTACAGTCAATGGCTGCAGGTAGATAAAGTTTGGTGTGGAGAAACTTGACTGGCCTGCACAGAGTCCTGACCTCAACCTTCTTGAACACCTTTGGGATGAGTTAGAGCGGAGGCTGCAATTCTTGTTTTCTCGTCTAACTATGAACACACTTCTAAACCTTGTGGAACCTTATAGATTAAGAATAGGATGTAATCAAAGTTCATGTACATGTAAAGGTAGACAGACAAATATAGTGTATATTGGTCTTGTTGCACCCAGTACCATGATATTTTGCCACTTTGACACTAAAGCAAAATGATCTCACCATAGGAGTTTTGTACATCTGTTAAGCAGTGTGGGAATTCTCAAACTCCATCGAACATAATGGGAAGCACCCTGCATTCTTGCTCCACCATATAACATGGCAAAACACATGAATGATTTTCTATGTTGTGTTGCAGTCTGAGTCCAAATTAAATAGGCTTTAGTACCGGTTCTTAGTATTTCTATCGGCAGAGAAACTCACACTACTACTAAAAACCATCAATATTAGAAAAAGTTGAAATTGTACTCCAGTAACATGTCTTTGTCATCATTCTTGGTCTTCCTCCGGTCGGTTTTTATTATGTTGGTTGCTTTCTTAACTGTGGTTAGTTTCTGTTTTCAAATGAATTCAGAAATTACATTGGCAGCTCAGTATATAGGCATTTTTTTAAACTATGACCTGGAGATAATTGTTTATATCATTGTGAATAAACATATGTAATTACTGATCAATGGTGAGAACAGCTGGTGAGCGACGTGGGAGTGTTTAACACAGAGTCCATAAAAAGTATGTGTGTGAAACTAGTGATAATAAGACAACCGTTTGCAGTAACAACCAGATAAGCACCATAAACTGTAAATATGTTTTAAGTGACAAAATGACTTGAAACAATGCAGTTCTCTGCTGTTTTCATCTTTTATTTCTTGCATCACACCGGAGGCACTAGCATCATCTCTTCCCACAGAGCTGAACCTCCTTGATGAAAACAAGCCTGTTAGTGATGTGTTTTGTGACTGTGACTCTGCCTTAAAACTTAAAACTATGCTGCTTTCACATAATAGTGCTTTCTAAAATGGAAAAATAAATCAGCGATTACTTGAAATACACAGCTTTTATACCTATTACAAATCTTTTACTAATTTTAATTCATGATAAATACATCTCCTCATTTAGTGGTTCTCCAGAGACCTCATCTTGTCAGGCAATACACTCAGTATACTTGGCTTGCCAATGTATTTAGGACCCGTGAACTTTTTTTGTTTATTATTACGTTACAACCATAAACTTTAATGCATTTTAATTGAATTTTATGAACAGTAAGTGGTGCATTATTATAGTTTTTTTTCACAAATACTTGAAAAAAGTGTGGCATGCATCTGTTTTCAGATTCCTTTTTTCTCTGTGATGGCATCAGCCACCTTCTATCATGTAGTTTGTTGGAGCAGCAGCTTAACTACAGCTGAGAGGAAGCAGTTAGATAAGTTCATCAGGAAGGCCAGCTCTGTCCCAGGACACAGTGCAGGTGGTGGGAGACAGAAGGACTCTAGCAAAAATAACATCAATGTTATTGAGGATTGGAGAGCTCCTTCAGTGAAAGACTGCTACATTCTGAGTGCACAAAGAAGCGTTATCCCTAGTCTATTATTTTAGACTTTGTAGCCATTACTGCTGCCAACAAACTCATTAAGTGTTTACATCCCTGCTGTTATTTGCACAGTTTTTCCATCTCTTGTCAATAGTCTGTTGTTGTTTAGTTTATGCACAATTTGTACTTTTTTAATTACCCTAGTCAGGTCCACATTTCTTTTAATCTGAGTATGCTACTTTTAATAATTGTACAGTATTATTTTTCTTATGTTGTACATTTGCCCCAATTGTACAGTCTCTTATTCTTTTTTTATATATTTGTTATCTTCCTTTGTGTCTGCATGCTTCCATTTGCCTTTCACCTTTCTGCTGGTACACCTGAATTGGCCCACTGAGGAACAATGAAGGATATTTCGTTTCTATTCTTCTAATACTTTGTAGAACCACCTTTCACTTCAATTAGAGCCACAAGTCTTTTGAGGTATGTTTCTCTCAGCTTTGCACGTCTAGAGACTAAATTTTCCCTCATTCTTCTATGCGGTATAGATCAGACTTTGTCAGATTAAGTGGGGAGTGTCTGTGAACATCAATTTATAAGACCTGTGACTGATTCTCAACTGGATTTAAGTCTGGACCTTGACTTTAACCAAATGGCACCTGAAGATAAATAAAAGCCAACCTATGTTTGTGACAAAATAAATATGACTCCAGGTGAACCTCCAAGTCTTTTGCAGCCTCTAGTAGGTTTTCTACCAGGATTGCCCTGTATTACCTACCTTCAGATCCTCTGCCTGCACTAAAGATCTCTGAGGAAGATGTAAATAGGCTCTTTCGGCACATGAAAACAAAGAAAGCTGGAGGACCTGATAACGTCTCCCTATCATGCCTGAAACCCTGTGCACATCAACTCGCTCCGATCTTCACCTCGATCTTCAAGTCACTGGAGACGTGTGAGGTCCCCTCCTGCTTCAAACGATCCACCATCATCCCAGTGCCCAAGAAACCCACCATCCTAGGATTAAATGACTACAGGCCTGTAGCCCTGACGTCTGTGGTCATGAAATCCTTCGAGCGGCTGGTGTTGAAGCACCTGAAAGACATCACAGGCCCTCTACTGGACCCCCTGCAGTTTGCTTACCGAGCAAACAGGTCGCAGATAATGCTGTTAACTTAGGTCTACACTTCATCCTGCAACACCTCGACCACCCAGGCACCTACGCCAGGATCCTGTTTGTAGACTTCAGCTCGGCCTTCAACACCATCATACCAGACATCCTCCACCAGAAGCTCACCCAGCTCAACGTCCCAGCCTCCAACTGTCAGTGGATCAACAGCTTCCTGATGAACTGACAGCAGCAGGTGAGACTGGGGAGCATCTTCTCCCGAACCAGATCAATAAGTACTGGTGCCCCCCAGGGGTGTGTTCTATCCCCACTCCTCTTCTCCCTGTACACAAATGACTGCACCTCAGCGGACTCGTCTGTGAAACTCCTTAAGTTTGCAGATGACACCACTGTCATTGGACTGATCCAGGACGGTGATGAGTCTGCATACAGACAGGAGGTGGATCGCCTGATACACTGGTGTAGTCAGAACTGCCTGGAATTAAACCCACTCAAGACTGTGGAAATGGTGGTGGACTTTCGGAAAACACCACCCCCATACACCCCCCTCACCATCCTCAACAACACCGTGTCGGCTGTGGACCACTTCAGATTCCTAGGAACCACCATCTCTGAGGACCTGAGATGGTCTTCACACATAGACACTGTTCGAAAGAAGGCCCAGCAGACCAGCAGAGACTGTACTTCCTGAGGCAACTCAAGAAGTACAACCTTCCACAGGAGCTGCTGGTCATCTTCTACACTGCCATCATTCAGTCTGTCCTGTCTTCATCCATCTCAGTGTGTTTTGGTTCATCCACAAAACAGGACAGGTCCAGACTGCAACGAATAATCAGGACTGCAGAGAGAATCATCAGGGCTGACCTTCCCTCCATCCAGGACTTATACAGGTCTAGGGTCAGGAAAAGAGCTGCTAAAATCTCCGCAAACCCCACACACCCTGCACACAAACTGTTCAGAGTTTTACCTTCAGGTCGCCGCTACAGAGAGCTGTTAACTAAACCCAGCCGCCACAGAGACAGTTTCTTCCCCCAGGCTGTTTCTCTGTTGAACATTACAGTACAAAACAACAGCATACAGATGTTGCAAATGCACCTTCTTATTTTAATATATATATATATATGTGTATATTTGTACATTGTAAATATGTATAGTCTATTCTGTAATGCATAAACAAAAACCAAAGAGCAAAGTGTACCAGAGTCAAATTCCTTGTTTGTATGTACAAACTTGGCAATAAAGCTGATTCTGATTCTGATTCTGATTTTGATAACGCACCTTTGTATATATGTATATTTAAGGACATAAAGATATATGCATAAATATATCTTATAACGCATTAAACAAAAAACCAAAAAAAAAAACAACCCAGAGAGCAAAGTGTACCGGAGTCGAAATTCCTTGTTTGTATGTACGAACTTGGCAATAAAGTTGTATTAAGCGTTATCTTCCCATCAACTTTGACCAGCTTCCCTGTCACTGCAGAAGAGAAACATGCCACGGCATGATGCTGCCACCACCATGTTTCATTCTAGAAATGATGTGTTCAGGCTGATGCGAAGGGTTAGTATTCTAACACCTGTAGTGTTTTGCATGTAGGCTAAAAGGTCTAATTTAGTCTCATCTGACCATCTCCCACGTGTTTGCTGTCTCCCCTCCATGGCTTGTGGCGAACTGCAAACTCAATGTCTAATGGGTTTGTTTCAGTCATGGATTTCTTGCTATTTTTTTTCCATAAGGTCAGATTTGTGGAGTGCATGATTATTAGTTGTGCCGTTGAAAAATTATTCCACCTGACTGGCAGATCTCTGCTGCTGCAGAGTTACCATGGGCCTCTTGGCTGCTTCCCTTGCTCTCCTTGCTGACCTATCAGTTCAGGTGGATGGCCATGTCTTTGTAGGCTTGACGTTGTACCATATTCTTTCCATTTTCAGATGATGGATAGATTTTTTTAGTTATCCATGATATGTTCAAAGCCTTGAATATTGTGTTATATCGTAAATGTTTTTAAATGTCTCCACAACCTAATCCAATACTTGTTTGCTGTGTTCTTTGGTCTACATGAAATTGGGTGACTTCCTAAGGTATTTCGTTGCACTGGAATTTATTTAGGGTTGTCTAAGTAAAGACGGCAAATATGCAAATGCATGCCTCAATTTTTAGATATTTACTTGCAAAACAAATAGAAAATTATGTAACCTTTTCCTTCAACTTTCAGTCCTGCCCTACTTTTTGTTTGTCTGTGATATACAATCACAGATAAAACACTTTAAAGTTAGTGATTTTAGTGTGACACAATTGGAAAAACAATGGGTATGTATACTTCTTTAAATCACTGTGCATAGACCATAGCTCTTGAGTGCAGTGGTTTGCTGATTTACCTACTTATACCCTATTATTGCTGTCCATGTGTTTTCTCTCTAAGCCAATGGAGCAGCAGTTAGGCTCTGTTGTCCCAATAGGACGTTCAGTTGCTCCCTTACATTGAGTCCCTTTCAGTGTTTCTTTATGCAGCTGTCCCTGAGACTGCCAGTTCAGGAATAGTTAATTCATCTGTTTGAAATGTAGGACAGGGCATGTTCTTGTCTTCAACTCGTTAACTTCTTTGAGTTGTTTTAGAAACGACATCCTTCCGGATGCTTCTGTAAATCTAAAATATGTTGCACGAATGGGTTTTAATTGCTACAGTGTGTTTTTTGTTAGCAATGAGTCAGTCTTGATGGCTTCAATTGATATGAAATGTTGATTATGTATGAATAAAATGACAAACAGAAGAATGTGAAATTGAAGTTTTACTCGAGCTCCGTTGTTTGGAGCGGTTGGTCAGATGGTCAAACAAACCTTTCCACTGTTGCGTCTAAGGTTGTTTTTTTGTCTGACCAATTTGGAAACTTGACCAGACCCTCAGAACACATTTAAATTTACTTTAAGACCACCAAGAAAGCTGTTTGGATTTTGCTAAACTGAGATGCGGCCCCTTCCTGGAGCGGCGCTTGGTTGTGCATCAGAGGAGTTCTTTTATTGCAAACCAAAACTACTCAACACAAGCTACTACAAAGATCTTTCTAAAGTGGAGCAAATGAGGATGTTGAACTATACAGTTGTGCTTTAATGAATCCATGTAGTTTTCACAGAATCTTTCAATGGGGCATTGATTTCAGAAACAGCTTGAAAGAAATGTCAAATGATTAACACCAAAGCTAACTCAGCATGCAGAACGTAACGGTGCCACTCAGCAGAGGAGCAGCTCGAGTCGCTGTGGCGGCATTACATGGGAAATCTGGCACTGAAGACATACTGCAGCAGTTAGCAGCTGAGATGCCCGGGTAGGAACTGTTTTTGTTTGCGTGATTGAAGCAAACAGGGACTTTTTCAACTGTCTGCGACTCTGTCATTACCATAATTATAGGGTGATTATCCTGACCAGCCGACAGTGTGTTTGGGTGCAGAAGGTTCATTCTCATTTCATTCTGGCTTATTTGTTTTTAATTGCTTTACATTCTTACTAATTGCTGAAACATGAGCCTCAAAATGACTTAACAGAGTAAATAAATTTAATTTACAGTATAGACCAAAAGTTTGGACATACCTTCTCATTCAAAGAGTTGTCCTTATTTTCATGACTATGAATATTGTAGCTTCACACTGAAGGCATCAAAACTATGAATTAACACAACTGGAATTATATACTGAACAAAAAAGTGTGAAACAACTGAAAATATGTCTTATATTCTAGGTTCTTCAAAGTAGCCACCTTTTGCTTTGATTACTGCTCCGCACACTCTTGACATTCTGTTGATGAGCTTCAAGAGCTAGTCACCTGAAATGGTTTTCACTTCACAGGTGTGCCCTGTCAGGTTTAATAAGTGGGATTTCAAGCCTTATAAATGGGGTTGGGACCATCAGTTGTGTTGTGCAGGAGGTGGATACAGTACACAGCTGATAGTCCTACTGAATAGACTGTTAGAATTTGTATTATGTCAAGAAAAAAGCAGCTAAGTAAAGAAAAACGAGTGGCCATCATTACTTTAAGAAATGAAGGTCAGTCAGTCCGAAAACAATTGGGAAAACTTTGAAATTGTCCCCAAGTGCAGTCGAAAAAACCATCAAGCGCTACTAAGAAACTGGTTCACATGAGGACCGCCCCAGGAAAGGAAGACCAAGAGTCACCTCTGCTGAGGACGACAAGTTCATCCGAGTCACCAGCCTCAGAAATCGCAGTTTAACAGCAGCTCAGATTAGAGAACAGGTCAATGCCACACAGAGTTCTAGCAGCAGACACATCTCTAGAACAACTGTTAAGAGGAGACTGTGAGAATCAAGCCTTCGTGGTAAAATAGCTGCTAGGAAACCACTGCTGAGGACAAGCAACAAGCAGAAGAGACTTGTTTAGGCTAAACAACACAAGGAATGGACATTAGACCAGTGGAAATCTGTGCTTTGGTCTGTTGAGTCCAAGTTTGAAATCTTTGGTTCCAACCACTGTGTCTTTGTGCGGTGCAGAAGGGGTGAACGGATGGACTCTACATGTCTGGTTCCCACCTTGAAGCATGGAGGAGGAGGTGTGATGGTGTGGGCTGCTTTGCTGGTGACACTGTTGGGGATTTATTCAAAATTGAAGGCATACTGAACCAGCATGGCTACCACAGCATCTTGCAGCGGCATGCTATTCCATCCGGTTTGCGTTTAGTTGGACCATCATTTATTTTTCAACAGGACAATGACCCCAAACACACCTCCAGGCTGTGAGTGATGGGGTGCTGCGCCAGATGACCTGGCCTTCACAGTCACCGGACCTGAACCCAATCAAGATGGTTTGGGGTGAGCTGGACCGCAGAGTGAAGGCAAAAAGGGCCAACAAGCATCTCTGGGAACTCTTAGAACTGTTGGAAAACCATTTCAGGTGACTACCTCTTGAAGCTCATCAACAGAATGCCAAGAGTGTGCGGAGCAGTAATCAAAGCAAAAGGTGGCTACTTTGAAGAACCTAGAATATAAGACATATTTTCAGTTGTTTCACACTGTTTTTTTCAGTATATAATTCCACATGTGTTAATTCATAGTTTTGATGGCTTCAGTGTGAAGCTACAATATTCATAGTCATGAAAATAAGGACAACTCTTTGAATGAGAAGGTGTGTCCAAACTTTTGGTCTGTACTGTATATGATGAAATGTAGTAAAAATACTTTAGTTGGACTATTGGTGACTAACCAATGACTAACCATGGGCCAGGATTAGATTCTTACTGTAAACTAAATATGTAACATGATCTAATTTATTTTACTTAAACCAGAAATGCAATAATTATAGCTGCTGCTCGCTTTTAGTATATAAGATTAATTATTCTTAATTTTCCCTTAGGTTAGGTTAATTACATCTGCACTTTCATTACACTTTTAGTTTGACTTTATATTCATTTAAAAAAACAGTTTTAATTATACTTTATTATCTTGTTTTATTGTTGATATTAAGAGTTTTTTATAAGTTAATGGCCTGTACTTGTATAGCGCTTTATCAATTCTCCAGAGACCCCAAAGCACTTTACACTACAGTCATCCACCCATTCACACACTGACAGTGGTAGGCTACATTGTAGACTGACAGAAGTGAGGATGCCATACAATCGGAGCCACCGAGTCCTCTGACCACCATCGCCACGATTGTCAAATAAGTGGTTTGAATTAAATGAAGATTTTAGTTTAGATACATCCATCCTTTGTCTATACCTGCTTATCCTTGCTGGGACAAACAACTGGCAGTTGGTCATTGGTGAGAGGCAGGTGTGAATGTTCTTTAGGTGTGAGTGCACACATACACTCACACCTGTGGGACAATAAGCCAAAGTACCCAGAGGGAACCCACACATGCATGGGGAAAAACTCCATGCAGAAAGGCCCCAGAACCTTCTAGCTGCAAGGCAACAGTGCTACCACCTGTGCCACCCTGCAGCCTCTCACTCTCTCTATATATATATATACACTGCTCAAAAAAATAAAGGGAGCACTCAAATAACACATCCTAGATCTGAATGAATGAAAAATTCTCATTGAATACTTTGTTCTGAACAAAGTTGAATGTGCTGACATCAAAATCACACAAAAATCATCAATGGAAATCAAATTTATTAACCAATGGAGGCCTGGATTTGGAGTCACACACAAAATTAAAGTTGAAAAACACTACAAGCTGATCCAACTTTGATGTAATGTCCTTAAAACAAGTCAAAATGAGGCTCAGTATTGTGTGACCAAAACATCAGCCAGAAAGCATAGGTACTGAGAAGTGGTCCGTGGTCCCACCTGCAGAACCACTCCTTTATTGAGTGTGTCTTGCTAATCGCCAAAGATTTCCCCCTGTTGTCTATTCCATTTGCACAACAGCATGTTGATTGTCAATCAGTGTTGCTTCCTAAGTGGACAGTTTGATTTCACAGAAGTCTGATCTACTTGGAGTTATATTGTGTTGTTTAAGTGTTCCCTTTATTTTTTTGAGCAGTGTATATAATAAAAAAAAAAAAAAAAAAAATATATATATATACAGGGGTTGGACAATGAAACTAAAACACCTGGTTTTAGACCACAATAATTTATTAGTATGGTGTAGGGGCTCCTTTTGCGGCCAATACAGCGTCAATTCGTCTTGGGAATGACATATACAAGTCCTGCACAGTGGTCAGAGGGATTTTAAGCCATTCCTCTTGCAGAATAGTGGCCAGGTCACTATGTGATACTGGTGGAGGAAAACGTTTCCTGACTCGCTCCTCCAAAACACCCCAAAGTGGCCTCAAAAAAATTTAGATCTGGTGGGCTGTGTAGCCATGGGAGATGTTCAACTTCACTTTCATGTTCATCAAACCAATCTTTCACCAGTCTTGCTGTGTGTATTGGTGCATTGTCATCCTGATACACGGCACCCCCTTCAGGATACAATGTTTGAAAACCATTGGATGCACATGGTCCTCAAGAATGGTTCGGTAGTCTTGACAGTGACGGCCCCATCTAGCACAAGTATTGGGCCAAGGAAATACCATGATATGGCAGCCCAAACTATCACTAATCCACCTCCATGCTTCACTCTGGGCATGCAACAGTCTGGGTGGAACGCTTCTTTGGGGTTTTTTTCCACACCGTAAAATCTCCCGGATGGGGGGGAAAACAGTAAAGGTGGTTTCATCAGAGAACAATACATGTTTCACATTGTCCACAGCTCAATATTTTTCGCTCCTTGCACCATTGAAACCGACGTTTTGGCATTGGCATGAGTGACCCAAAAGGGTTTTGGCTATAGCAGCCCGGCCGTGTATGTTGACCCTGTGGAGCTCCCCAAAAGGCAGTTCTGGTGGAAAAGGAGAGTTGAGGTGCACATTTAATTCTGCCGTGATTTGGGCAGCCGTGGTTTTATGTTTTTTGGATACAATCCGGGTAGCACCCAAACATCCCTTTCAGACAGCTTCCTCTTGCGTCCACAGTTAATCCTGTTGGATGTGGTTCGTCCTTCTTGGGGTATGCTGACATTACCCTGGATCCCGTGGCTCTTGATAACATCACAAAGACTTGCTGTCTTGGTCACAGATGCGCCAGCAAGACGTGCACCAACAATTTGTCCTTTTTGAACTCTGGTATGTCACCCATAATGTTGTGTGCATTTCAATATTTTGGGCAAAACTGTGCTCTAATTGAACCTTCACACTCTGCTCTTACTGGTGCAATGTGCATTCAATGAAGACTGGCTACCAGGCTGGTCCAATTTAGCCATGAAACCTCCCACACTAAAATGACAGGTGTTTCAGTTTCATTGTCCAACCCCTGTATATATATATATATATAAATATAGTCAATTATTTATTTATTAATTTCTCTTTATTACTTGGGATCACCTCTGTTATTTGCGGCACTAGTTGCCTTTATTTTTGTTATTTGAAAGCAGGCAAACAGGAAGTGGGGTGAAGAAAGAGGGACAAAGTGCAGCACAGGTCCCTGGACTTGGGACTCGAACCAGGGACGGCTATGTCGAGGACTAACTCTTTTGAGCACGGGTCGCACGCTCTACCACTACTCCACGCGCAGCGCCTTGTTTTTGTTTGTTTGTCTTGTTGTTTGATTTTTAATAACTCCTGGTTTTATCTCATGTGAAAATCCTTCTAGTGATTTTGTATAAAATTACCTGTACCCTTCGAAATGAGAAAAGAAGACCCAAATAATGATGTGATATTCATTTTAGCCCTCAGTTTAAGGCCCTAAACAATTTTTGACTTGTAGATCCAGCTTTGTAACGTTGTGAACGTTACTTTCCTAAAAAATTTGGGTTTATGCAGCAGTAGAAATGCCAGTATAAAAGTTTGGTGCAGTTTGTGAGCATCTGATTAGAGATTAAGCAGAAATCCGTGTGAAAACTCAGGTGCTCTCTTCATGTGTCGCCTAAGGAGCAATTGAAGTTCTGGCACAATGTATAGCCCCTAAACTGATTGGATAGTTACCAATCAAACTGGCCAATCAGAAGAGAGGACGATTTTCTGTGTTTTAATACTTTGGGAAGTAAGAGACTAAATGTTCAGTTAACTTTCTTAGCTGTTTTCCCTTGTTATTACAAATCCTGTCTACAATTACACAAACCCTAAATTATGTGTTTCACAACATTACAAATTTAGGATTGTTTTTGGATTTGTTTATCTGGGTTGCAGTGAATTACCGATGAGACGTGCATGAACAGACATTCTGATCTGTTCATTCAGGTCTGATGGTGGATTATTTCATGCTACTTGCACAAAGTAACTGAAATTCAGCTTACAGCTTTGATTCAGAGGAATTGGGGTGTGGGATCTGGAACTTCAAAGCGTTTTTTTATCACCCTTTCCTCTCAAGTCTCTTCATTATCATGCAAATAACTGCAAACCGGTCCCACACGTGATTCAACTTATTGCTGCCTTTCCTGGTCAAGCTCAGCTTTGAGGTCTGTTTAGCCATTTGTTTGATTAATGTAGACATATTTGGGATGAAATCAAATAGTAACATCTGAAGGTAAATACACGACAACCTGTGTTTGTGACAACAATAAGATTGATTCCAAATATTGACTCAATACTTCCATGGCATTTACAAACGGAGTGTAATCTTCAAAGTGCGATCAAAACTGCATTTAAAAATGTGAGAAACCAGCTGGAAAAACAACTTTTCAGATACATTAGACTGAGAATTATCAACCACCATAAATAGTGCAGATAACCTAAAAGCAGAAGCTACACACCTACACAATTTTTCCACCGCATTTTTATGGTTGAGTCATTCATCTATTTTAGTGCAGAATAGGCATGTTTCCAGTATCAAGGCGATACATAGTTTTATGGTCATTGCTTTAAAACTGCTAATATTTGTCCCTTATACTGTTTTTAAAGTTTTGAGTCCTCCCCTTACCCCACCTGTTGCTACACTCTGCCAGTCAGCTGGTTGAAATATATATTTAGCTGTTTGGGAATACTTCAGATCATGGAAAAACACAAAATCATGTCATGGATACTAAAAGAGCATATGGGGTTCAAAGTGACACAATGCTGCCCCTTCCCCTCTTGCTGTTGTCCACTGCTGGTCAGCTAGCTAAAGCAAAGGTACTAGATTTTTCGTCACTTACAAGAATGGCAAATTCGGATGTTGGGCAATATTTCTAGTTGTGGATGTTTTATGCAGCATCGATTATGCGTAACTAAACATTGTCCAATAATTTAAACTGCCAGTCTTGAGTGATTTAGTTTTTACCTGAGAACTTGTTTGACCAAGGTGGGGTACTTGGTGGTAACTTCCCACTGTTACTTCCAGGCCCTATCCAGTCTTACCTAAAGGAGGATGCAGTCCTCTTAAAATAGACACAGAGATGCATTGCTTCCTTACCCACCCACCGCTTCTTATTCTTTAGAGGTTTATTATTAGCACTTGAACCTTAAGGCACATACAGACCTCTGTAATCACACTGAAAGTCCATGTATTGGAGTGTTTCTCATCCTCACTACCTTACTCAGACAGCAACCGTATTGTTCGCCTGCCAATTAGTGAATGTGAACCAATCTCCATGCGTTAAACATTAGCTGCTCTCCAAATACCTCGTTGCCACTCGGATGTGCATCAGTGACTTCTTAGGATTCCTCCCGAACAAACGGAAACCTAGATAGGCTGTGCAGAGCCTGCTTAACAGTGGACTGTGTTAGCTTTAAAGGTTTCTGTTCATTTACCTGGCGTTATGTTACTTTATTTTAATCCCTATAAATTAAAAATTGAAATTAAGGTGATAGCTTGCAAAACTCAAAAGAACGCTCCTTATAACATTTAAATAAAAATTATTGTGGCTAAATTTTGTATTTTAATTAAAAAAAAAAAAAATTAAACAAAGTGCAAAAACTGCAGGTTACAGATGACAAATAACTTCGTTCTTCTTTAATTTGCCTAAGTCTATCCCTAATGATGTTGCATTCGAAGGACAAAAACTGGTACAACCAATGTTAGAGGCCAACATAAAACTTTATTTTACCTTGAAGTCACAGCGTGACCTCTTTGTAATGTGGGACAGTAGAGTACAAAGTAAAAATAGTCAAAACAAGCTCTTTTTGCAAGGAAATTGTCTCTTGTGTCACTTGTTTTGTCTCCCAACCCTTCACAATTCAAATTTTAATCTCTTATAAAAAAATCCCTCAACTGTTGCATTTCACACTGTGGGGCCTCCAAGGCAAGTTCGTGTTTTCGACACAAAGCTGAGAGGCCTCCAAGTGAACTGAAGTGTTTGTAGATTCCTACATCCCTGGCGTCACTTACCATACCCCCTCACTTCTCTCATATTACCGCCCGGCATTTGATGTAATACTTTCTGGTCTCAGTTTTTTGGCAGTAAAAAGATGTCAGCCCTGCAGAGAGTCCAGCCCTTCCCTCTGTTATTCTTTTTGGTTTTCTCCACAGCTTATTACAGGGCTCAAGGAGTGAATGACTTCAACTCTAGGATGGTATTATTTAAAAGTGCTGTAGTGTGCAAAGGACTCATTAATCATTTGACTTGATAATAGCTGAGCAGTAATGGTAGAGTATGCTGTAAACAAACTGACTGCGGCTGAGATTAGTCTGACCATGTCTGTAATATGTCACATGAGTCAAGCTGAAGCAAAAACAGTTGTTTTGGTTCCTGTTGGGGTGTAATTTCTCAATGTTCAGAGACAAGCTAGCTGTTATCAACCAGTAAGACATGAGTGTCAGGTCATTGTCTTGAAATGGTCCCTGCTCTATTGATAGGGGCCTGCATCAGGTTTGAACTAGTTTCCTGAACCAAAATTAAAGTTTAAGTTTGCAAAGTAAAAGGAAAATTTATAATTACAGATGCACTGATCAGAATTTTGCGGCCATGTTTCAGTCTCTGCATTTTTCTAAAGCTTTAATCTGCTGTTACCAGTATTAGCCGATTTCAATAAAAAAGAATACATAAGAACATCATTCAGAGTATGCTTTCTAGCTTCCTTCCATGGGCAGTTATTTAAATTGGGGTATCAGTGATGTCACATCATGTCTGTTAGAGAGTAGTTGTTGTTAAACAGGGTTTTACATTTCATAACAAACACAAAGTGATTATGAAGTTAACATTATAAAAACTCACTTAAGTGTCTAACATTAACGATTAGTGCATTCAGAGTAGATAGCATTGCTGAAGCAGAAGTCGCCGTGTGGGTATTTGAGAGAATGTAAATCCCTGCCTTTACTCTGAAAAAGCTGCCAATATTTCCAAATCTTGCATGCTACATGACAGACAGCGGTTGAAAACACGAAACCAAAGACAGTTTTTACTACCATGTCACCGCCTTGTGCCAATCAAGCTGTTAATCGTCTGAGTACAGCCTTGATGTGGTTCTATTCAGAAGTTCTACAGATGGTGAGTTTAGATATTTTCCCATTAGCCAGTTATTCCATTACTCCAGTGGGTGTTCAAACAAGTTCATTTTGAAATGAAAAACGTAACAAATGGGTCAAACAATTTTATAAACCACCAAAAATGTTTGTGTTTTGTCATCTATCCCTCTGAACTCTGGACCTGATGGACATTTTTTCCTCTGCCAAGGAGCTGATGTTTCCAGTTGAGTTTGTGTGTCTGTCTGTCTGATTTCTTAGTAATATTTTACTGGAGGCATGTCTCAGCTCAATGGAATGTAAGAATCCATTAAATTACATTGGTGATACGGATCAATGACTAAGTCGGGTGGCGGAGGTTTGGAGTCTCGGTCTTGTTTAGGACTGTTTCAGGTTGGCTGGTTATTGTCCTGATTTAGCGCTGTAAAGAATCTTACGAACATGAGATTTTGTGTCTCTGTGTTCCATCTAAATTTAGTTTAAACAAAGTTAGGCTTGACGGGACAATTTAACCAGCCCAAACAACGTTTAATCCCATTTTCGGCAACTGTTACATCTCTGCTTTTTCGTTTTAGTTGTTTCTTGTTCAATCCCAATCAACTCAAGATGGTGCCATTTGTACTGATTCGTGAAACTAATCTGGGGGATCTACTTTGCCAGTATTTGTATGGACTCATATCAATGTTTTTGTTTTTCCTTACCTTTTCAACTAAAACTTGTTCCTTTGATGAGTAATGAGTAATGATGAGTCTTATAAAAGGCAGCTTTAACTGCTTGAGTTCATGTCAAGCTGCTGGGTACAAATAGAGTTGTCTCCTGGGGATTTTTTTTGTAATTTAATTTCATAGAACAGCTGTGCAAGCAATTTCTGACAGCAAAATGTTGTTCCTTGTTGTGAATAGGTCACAGTTTGATGGAAAAGGGAAGAAGTCATGTGGTGTTCCTTGGATCATAGCTCTTGTTTATTGGTGAAAACCATCTGCAGCCCCCCAAGCAGTCACCCTGCTGATTTTCGCCCCATGCAAGTGATGCCATTTAAAGAAATCTGCTTCTTTACATTGTTAGCAGTACCCAAATATTAGGAATTAAGAAATTTCCACGATGATCGTGTGTAAATGTGTAGTTTTATTACCTCTCCAGCTCTCTCTATATAAACACATGGCTGAGGTTTTGGTTAGAAATGGGCAAATATTTTTCCAAGCTTTCCAAGCGGTCCTCATGTGAGCCAGTTTCTTTGTAGCGCTTGATGGTTTTTCCGGCTGCACTTGGGGACACTTTCAAAGTTTTCCAAGTTGTTTTTGGACTGACTGACCTTCTTTTATTAAAGTAATGATGGCCACTGGTTTTTCTTTACTTAGCTACTTTTTTCTTGCCATAATACAAATTCTAACAGTCTATTCAGTAGGACTATCAGCTGTGTACTGTATCCACCTCCTGCACAACACAACTGATGGTCCCAACCCCATTTATAAGGCTTGAAATCCCACTTATTAAACCTGACAGGGCACACCTGTGAAGTGAAAACCATTTCAGGTGACTAGCTCTTGAAGCTCATCAACAGAATGCCAAGAGTGTGCGTAGCAGTAAATAAAGCAAAAGGTGGCTACTTTGAAGAACCTAGAATATAAGACATATTTTCAGTTGTTTCACACTTTTTTGTTCAGTATATAATTCCAGTTGTGTTAATTCATAGTTTTGATGGCTTCAGTGTGAAGCTACAATATTCATAGTCATGAAAATAAAGAAAACTCTTTGAATGAGAAGGTGTGTCAAACTTTTGGTCTGTACTGTATATGCATAATAATGGCATGACAACATGTAACCAGTTTGCATTGTGGTATGGCAAATAGCACAATGTGGTAGCTGCAGAAGCAGGTTTGAACAGATAACAGAAGTCCAGACTGAGATGTTACAAAACAACGCAGGCTTCTGTGTTAGCAGGTTTTTAGACTGATTCGTCGTGAATCACCTGATGGGCTTGGCGAGGCGTCTGTTGTCGTGTTGATGCACCTATTCTTGTAGGAGCTAATACAAAAACTCCTTATCATCTACGATATCAGGTGATGTGGTCAGTCTGCGCTGCGGCTAGTTATTACTGAAGGAATGTAAGCAAAGGACTTTTGGCATGAAACCTGACACCTGCTCAAATGTTTGCATAAATTACTTTAATTTTTCAAGGAGAGAAAGTTTAGATAGACAGACGAAGTTTAAGTATCAGTTTAGTCAGGAAGGCAGTTGTGAAATCACATAACATGAGTCTGTTTTGAACATGAGCCAAGACAGTTGGGTCATATGTTCCTAACGGATACAGCAGCTTTTGTTTATCCGTTACCCTCATTCAGACTGCAGCTTTATTCTGTTTTTCTTAAATTACTTTGTACTTAAGTCCCATAATTCCTCCTTGACATTCAAGTCTTCAGGTTCCTGTAGGTAACTATCTCTGAAAATAAGTTTTTTAACGCTGTTTAAAATAGATCTACAACAAAATCAAGCACATCCTTGCAAAAGATAAAAACTGGAAACTCCCAGAACTTTCCAGATGCTACAGTGCTGTGGAAAGTTTTTGTCTCATAATCGATTTCTTCTTTTTTCGTTTTTTTCGCACTTAATGATTTAGATCCTGGACAAAGCGCCCAACCCCAGTCTGCCTACCAAACTCGCGTTTTGGTGTATGAATGTATGTGCATTAGTGAGTTTGACTGGGTGAATGTGGTTCTGGCGTAAAATGCTTTGAATGGTTGGTAAGACCAGAAAAGCTCTCTATAAAATCAGTTTACCATTTATCCTGAATTAAAAGAAACAGAGTAACTGGCATCTATCAGCCTGGAAAGGGTTACAAATTAATTTCCTAGGCTTTGGGACCCAGACAAACCACAGTGAGATTCATTATTCCTAACTGGAAGAAAACAAATAAAATAGGTGAACCTTCCCAGGAGTTAGTGGCCTACCAGCTTTACTCCATTTAGTACTTTTTTCTTTGTGTGGTATCAAAAATTTATATGATAATCCATAAAAGTTAATGGTGTAAAAAGAAGGAATCTGTAAGAGGACAAATACTTTTTATATAGCACTGTAAAAACTGTTAAATATGACTATTTCTAAACATGGCTGCCGTTAACTCGTAAACTTAATCCTGAACTTTTTTTTGCACTGTTTGCAGTTTTATATGAGCGCCAAATGACGTATGTCAGATATATTCAAATAAGAGAGCTGCTGAGATCAATGAGTTAGTGAGTCTGTTTAAAGCAAACAGCTACACAGTGATTCAGGACTTGACTGACTGGTTTTCGTAGCTGCTTGTATAGTCTGTTTCCTCTTGCATATGTGGCTTATGAACTGGATCACAGCCGGTTATTACAAGAGGAAATATGGACCCTGTGTGTCTTTTACTGGATTGCTATTTAAAGCTTAAGGTCTCCATTTATCTTTTTATTAAAGCAATTTTTTTCAGTTTGTAGTTTATGCTTTACTTGTCACTTATATCTAGGCGCTAGTGTTACTTTTAATTCATTTGCACATATTTACATTTGAAGCATTGCTGTATCTCACCATCATGGCACCAGCCAGCAACTGGGAATGGAAGATAACGTCATCCAGTGACCCATCTCTTGCCTGGTTTAAAGTTAATTCTTTTGTGAAGCTTTGACCTGCTGATACAGATTTTAGAGCAGCATTTTAAATATTCATTCTAGCCTTCCTGATGTGAACAGTCAATAATTGTTTTATTAACAGCAAAGGTGATGTATGCATGTGTATAAAACAGGGTTTTACAATCCTATCACAAAGAAAAAATTATTGCAGAAAATACATTTTAAGCCATCCCTAGCATCCTATATTAGCAATTACTGTTGTTAGCACATCAAGCAAAAGTCAACTACAGACTTCATTTGTATCTCCTAAGGAATGTATTTCTTTACTTTAACTCAGATTGCCAAGGTTAAATGCTCAATAGGTTAAAAAATAGCATATTTGCTAGAATTTGTTTAGCCTTCCTGTTATTTGCCAAAAGTCTTGTATTCTCCCACAGAACGAATCATTTTAAACAGAAATGTGAACTGGAAGAAAAGGTTTTCTGAAACCTGCACAACAACACATTTGCACTGTGCTGAGCAAAGTGCAAGTAGAGGGCATAGACCACCTTGGCATGGAGCTGGCGGAGCCTATGCTGTACCGTAGTCAGCGTTGACAAATAGTTAACTTAGACCAAGGTGTGATGTGAGGCTTACTCGTTCAGCCAATAGACAAAGGATAACCATCAAACATTACCAAATGAGTAGAAAGAAGCCAGTCAATGTGGAAACCGAGCCCACCTCTGCTGTCTGTATCATAGTGTCTCATAGAATCCTCTCCCTTGTTCCTCTTCCTTTTTTGTCTCAGTAGCTGATTTAATTATATTATTGGTTTTACTCAAGAAGACACATAGGTTGTACCGCAGTTTATTGCATAAACCATAGCTGCTATTGGCTTGCAACTCTGAAAACTCCCCCTAATTTGCTCTACTACACAAAACTGGTTTGTATTACAAGGTTTAATGATGATTAGCCACCTCATCTGATGCCATCTCATTAAACCTTTTGAAGATTTAATAAGATGCACCCCCCCAGCATTTTTCATGTCTTGTTGCCTCACAACCTGGAATTAAAATATATTGTTTGCTCTATTTCACTACGGAAGATGCCTACAATTGTGAAGATGTATTATTTTTTTTATTGTGAAGCAAACCACAAATAAGACAAAATACCAGAAAATTTCAGCGTGGTAAACTGTTCACCCCTCCTAAAGTCAGTATTTGTAGTACTTGTAGACCCACCAGCAATTACAGCTGCAAGTCACTTTGGATAAGTCTCCATGAGCTTGCCACATCTTGCTTCACTTGTGAACAGCGATCTTCAAGTATAACCACATATTTCCCTTTAAACCACTGGAGTGTTGCTTTAGCAGTATGCTTTGGGTCATTGTCCTGCTAGGAGGTGGACGTCCATCTCAGTCTCAAACCACAGGAACACTGACCGGTTTTACTCAAGAATATCCCTGTATTTAGCACCATCCGTCTTTCCCTCGACTAAGACCAGTTTCCCAGTCCCTGCTGCTGAAAAACATCCCCACAGCATGATGCTGCCACCGCCATGTTTCACTGTGAGTATAGTGTTCTAGTTGTGATGGGATGTGTTGGGTTTGTGCCAGACAAAGCGTTTTCCCTGGTTGCCAAAAATTTTAGTCTCATTTTAGTCTCATCTGAACAAAGCACCTTCCTGCATACATTTAAGGAGTCACCCACATGCCTTTTGACAAACTCAGAAAGGGCCTCCTTATGTTTAATACTAAGTAATGACTTTTTTTCTGGCCACTCTTCCATAAAGCCCAGCTCTATGGAGTATACAGTTTATTGTGGTCCTATAGACAGATACTCCAGTCTCTGCTGTGGAACTCTGCAACTCCTTCAAGGTTACGTTTGGTCTCTGTTGTTCCTCTCTGATTAACACCCCCCTTGCCCAGCCTGTGAGTTTTGGTGGGCGGCTCTCTCTTGGCAGGTTTGTTGTGGTACCATGTGCTTTCCATTTGAAGATGATGAATTTGATGGTGTTTAAGGAGCATCATAGATAACCCCACCCTGACTTGTATTTCTCAGCAACTTTGTTCCTGACTTGTTGGGAGAGCACCTTGGTCGTCATGGTGTTATGCTTAGTAGTGTTGCAGCCTCTGGGGCCTTTTAGAAAGGTCTGTTTATACTGACAGATCATGTGACAGATTGTAAACAGGTGGACTTAATTTCGCTAATTATGTCACTTTCGAAGCTAATTGGTTGCACCAGAATGTTTGGGGGGCTTCATAGCAAAGGGGCTGGATAAATATGTACCTGCCAATTTTATTTTTAATTTCTTTGCTTCCACGGACCTGATTTTCAAACTTATATACCGAAAATTACGAAAATTTTGAGTCTTCTTTTGTGCCCAACGCAGGCTGAACATGCTGAAAATCTGCATCTGTAATTATTTTTAATAATGGCTGTTTCAGTTCTCCACATCCTTCCTGTTGAGATAAAGTAGACCAAAATAAACAAACTTGTTGGTGCAGTTGATGAGATTAGGGTTGTGTATAACCTGTAAGGGGAGGTTTTTTGAGTAACATGAACAATAACTAACAGGCTAATGCATCAGATAGCTGAACTTCAAGTCAGACACTGAAATGCATTCAGGAGCAAAGCTGCTGACCTTTAACTCTGACCTTTGACAGTGAAGGTGTGACATTTCTGTTTAGAAATCTAAGATGTTTTGAATTTATGTTCATCGGCAAGTGAGAGAAAACCCACTTGGAGAATTGACTCGGCAGTAAAAGGCATGCAGTTGCTTCTACTGTAGAAGGTTGTGTGGTAGCCAAACTCGTAAACACTGACCTTTAGTACAGTTGCCCAGAACTGGGTTGAGGGGTGGAAGGGGGTGTGAGAGAGAGAGATGTACAGAAGGAGATGGGCAGCAGTGATTGTGGAATGTGTGAGATGGACCAGAGAGGGAATAGATCAAGGAGAAAAAGTGGTGATAAAATGAATGTAGAAGACGGAGAGAGAGAGAGCAGTCAGCAGCAGCGGAGGAGGGGTGATTAGTGTGTTAGCCTGAGCTTTGATTGGTCCAACAGTCTGTATATGTGTGTGTCTTTGGCTGAATGTGTTTGTGTGGCGCTGTGCGTCCCTCTAGGCCAGTGGGCGGGGGATTAAGCCCGCATCACGTGGTCCCTTTAGCTTCTTTTCCACACAAACACACACACACACACCCTCATTCTCAGAGGACACACACACAGACCTCCTCTCACACACGCACTCACAGCTGTTTATACCCCTCTCTCTGATGAACAGTGGGGCCGTCGGAGAGAGGAGCCTGCCGAAGTCTGGGAGAATCCAGTGTTAGTCAGTAGCTCCACCAGAGAGCATCTGGATGGAAAATCTGGACGGACAAGTGAAGTGACTCGTGTTTTTCTGATCGACTACCCGGCTCTCAGTCTCTTGTTATCCCGCTCTTCCTCTTTTACCCGTCTGTCCCGGCTTCTCTGTTGGAATCTGAGTACAGACACAGGAGCAGCAGCAGCACAGTGAAAATAGAGACATGAGTTTTGCTTCTGCCGTCTACTACTACTGCCTGTTTTGTCCCATTCACTGACCAAGGAGTGAATACAAGGTTTGTTGGGCTATGGTTTATAAGCTTAAAGGTTGATCTTTTGTGTCAGTGCACCTAATTTAACCTTTGTGATTTTTTTGTCTTATGATCACATATCTAAACATTCGGCACTATTACACACCCATGCTTTTTGCATGTGTATCAGCTCCTTGACTTTGACTCGAGATGACTTCTAGTTGTAGTTGCAGGGAAATTCCATGTTGGTATCCTGCTCTCAGAGAGAAACACACCCCTGCTCCATAAACACGTTTGGCAGTACCAGTGCAGTGAGTTTGAGCACAAGAGGAGATTAGCCCTACTTATTATCTCTAATGTGCAACTCTGGAGGTTGTCTGAAAGTATGACACATGCAGCTATTTTAGGGTCACTGGAGTTGCAGCAGTCAGATTTTGATATAAAAAATAGATGGAATGCTGTTAAAATAAATCAATTTTGCAATCTATATAAGAAGCAGATGCTGCTCTGAAACCAGCAACCCAGCTTAAACTAAACATTTCATTGCATCAGAGGAAACAAACTTTCTTTAGGTAACAGTAAAGCCACCCGATCGCGTAAGCTTCTGAGTGTTTGGCACGCTCACCTTCTTTATGGTTTCTCTGCTAAATCATTTTGGCATTTTCAGGCAGGGAGGACTCTTACCTCCTCTTGAATTTTAATAAGTAATGCCTTCTTTTACTTCAGTGCTGCTGTATAATTAGCAACGTAAATATTCTTTCCTGGCATTGTTGCTGTTGGGGTTGTAACAGAACCCGAAAGGGTGGTTTTGTCTATTTATAGGGGTGGCAGAAACACAAGCAGGTTGGCTTTGAAGATATGAAGAGTGTGTGTGTGTTTGTGTGTGTGTGTGTGTGTGTGTGTGTGTGAGAGAGAGAGAGATAGAGGGAGAGGGAGAAAGAGAGAGAGATGGGAGGTGTTGGTTGATGCCGTTCTTGCTGGCTGCAGCATAGATTGTAGTTGTTGTTTGAATCTCCTTGTTCTACACAGTTCTTACAGCACAGTCAGAATAACAGGAACAGAGAGGAAACCTTTAGGAGAAAATAATATATGTTGGTAATATAGGAAAAAGTAACACCCAATCAGCTGGATCAGAAAAAGAGATCAAAAGAGCTCATAATACTGTACATGCGTAACTTTTCGAATTAAGTGGCTATCTTAACATAAATATAAATAGCTAGGTGTTGTCTGAATCAGTGGATCATATCGTTTGGTTTCTGTCCTATCTCAGAAGGGAACCAAAGCATGATGGGTGAGCAACCTTGTCTTGGAGATACACCAGAGGAGCATGAGATACAGATAGGGGGAGGGCTATTTCTGTCAGCTGAAATGAAAATGGAAAATTGAAAGTAGTCATGCATCAACTGGGTGTAACTTCTCTGCTTTTGTTTCGTTCATCCGCACCACTCCTGGGTTGGGTTAGGGTTAGGGTTAGGGTCCATGAGACAAAAAAGTGAAAAAAGGATTAGGTTGTTTAACTAGACGGAAATGCTGTAAAACATCCAAATGTCTGGGTAAAGTCAGACATCACAGTCTGTTAGTAAAGTAATTAAGTTTGCAGGTTTGACGGATGTTAGCATTAATGTCCACATACCCTTTATCAGAGGAGGCATGGGCCGGTATGAGATGCTCAGAGTGTAATAACTACAGTTTTATTACAGTTACTGTAATAAATTATTTTATTTAGGGTAAGACTTAGACCGTTTATGTAAAGGAGAAAAGCAACAGTTAAAACTACTGCCCCAAAAATGACCAAATATAGTAAATATTACAGTTACAATAGATAGATTCCTTTATTACCGTTGCACATTTCTATTCAACCAGTTGTGTTAAACAAGTTGTTTCAGACAATTTTGTTGCACAGAAATGTCCTTTTTGCAGCTGCATCATAGAGGCAAAATACAGTATTCTTGTTGTTTAATTGAATGTGCTGATTGAATGAGTATGGACATCATAAACACCCATGTTTGTGACTCCGTGTATCTAAACAAAGAAATATATCTTTGATGTAACCATGGGAAAAGGGCCGCTGCCTTCTTTCAGTCAGCTGACTGGTAGTGCACAGCAACAGGAGAGGGAGGGGCACCCCTCTAAGCTTTCTACAGCGAACACTGGCACTTCAGGAAAGTGGTACATGTCTATCTGAGAGCTGAATAGACAAATATATAGAAGTGTAATGCATCTGTCAAAGTGAAAATTTAAAATTCAATAACTATCAACAAAGTTTGGGTGTGGAAAATTGATTGATTGATTGATTGATTGATGGATTGATGGAATGATGATGATGAGGCTAAACCCTAAAATGGTTGCTGATGAGTGATCATGAGGAATGACAGACTAGTTTTTCTCCAGCCTGACCCTTGGAGGAAGCTGTACAGTGAAAAGAAAGTATACTCGCTGTCAATTCTTTGGTTTTAACTAATTTAAATCTATGCTCAAGTGAATAAAACCACATACCACAGATCCCAGAATGTTACGGAGACAGAAACGAAAAGGAAAACAATGAGAAGCACGACAGAGAGAGAGGTGGGGCAAAAAGGAAAATTGGAGAGAAGGAGAAAAGAATGAAGGAGAGAAAGAAGGATGAAGGGAATACAAAATAACACCCTGCTTGCTTCTATACCTGCAGAAACGTTCATATTAACAGCTTTTTTTTTACCAAAAAGTGCACATACTTATGAATGCAAGATGTTTATAGTGGTAAATGCGGCTCAATATTGAACATTTGTGTATCTGTTAACACCTGAATCTAAACACCTGTGGGCCTGAGTGTGAACGCCCTTGTGTATACAAGGCTTCTCCATAAAAATATGCAATAGAGCACACACCAAAGCACCCAGCTCTGGACACCGAGAACCACAAGTACACCAGCGGGCAGAGACACCAACCACCGACAGGTAGTGTGGCGGGGAGGGAATAGACTGAACCTAAACTGATCCAGGAGAGGGAGCAGTCCAAGACATAACCTGACACAAAAAACAGGCACACACAGTCATAATCAAACATTCCCACCCTCATGCGTACACATAGAAACACTCACCCACGCACCCAAAGTAAAGACAAACAACAATGGACATCGTACACTCACTCTCAGGCAGACCGCCCCAGCACCTGAACCTGGGCTAGCCTGGGCTGGTGCCTGAACCTGAGCGATCCCAGCCTGGACCCCGACCCCCTGCCCCGACCCCAGCCCCAACGACATCTGGAGAGGGGGCCATGTAAAAAAGATAAATAAATAACTTTAACGGTCATATACATTTTACTATAGTTCTATACAATTCTGGATAAAAACATTTTCATTTATTCTGAACCTTTGTTACTCTGTGTGTAGAACTGTCACACCTTGTAGAAATCTGTTTTTATGGGGTTTTTTTTCCAGCTCCCATCCCAGCATAAACAAATTCCCTGAAGAAACAAAGTATTGTTACATAATTGTTCAGTGATTGGTGCAAGTGACATTAGCGTATCTTGATCTGGTGTTACACAACTTCTGTATAAACACACGCAAACATTGGTAAAAGTCCCACCATATTTAGCCAATGAGAAAAAGAGGAAACACGATGCAGGTTTGGCCTTTTGCAGTATGCCTGGTCAGGATAAGGTAAAAGTTGGTTTTCTTTTGAAGGAACAGTGGAGGCAAAAAGTAACGTCCTTGACACTGACAAGAAAATATCCCTCTCGCTGGACAGATGGGCAAACCATTTATTCATTACTGAAAGAAACAAGTCCCCTGTTCATCACCTGCAAGAACATAACTCCAAACCTCAATTTAACTTCTAGTTTTAGAGGACGGCCACGTTGGTATACCTATGTGGACACAGAGAAATTAGATCTCTCTTCTATAAAGACTCTTCAGTGCAGTAAGTGTGAGCATCAGAGAAGATTAGCTCTGGTTATTATCTTTAATGTGCAGCTCTATAGGTTGTTTGGAAGTAAGACACAAAGGAACACAACCGACAATTGCATCAACATGCCTTCTTTGAGATGTTACGATGTGATCTCTGCATGAAAAGTTGAAGAGACTTGTTTGTTGACTGGTTTTAATGTCACCTCAGATAAAGTTTATTTTATCTCTGTGAATGGAAACAGATACACTTTTTCCACACAGCAGTTTAGTACAAAAATGCATTTTAGTGGAAAGAAGGTCTGACATCAGTCAGCCCAGGATCCAGCTTTAGGTGGCTGCCTAACAGTCTAGTTGACACCAAGCACTGGATTCTGCTGAAATGTCAAGAAATAGTTCTACTAAAATGAATCTCCGGTGCTAGTAACACTTCATGAAGTAAAATACATCCTTTTAATCAAACATTCTCAAATGTTCTAACGTGTTTCTAATGCACTGTTACATTGGGAATTAAATTCTATAGCTCTAGTATTAAATAGTAGACATAGAGTGATCCAGGTTTTGTAAAATATTGACCTGCTCATACCGGTTTTATCTGATTCAAATTTAAGAAATATGAAGATGTACAAACAGCATTCAAACCCTTTTTTTCCAGCCTTCTTGCTGTAAGTGGTGGTTGAGGTCCTTACCTTAGCTCTAAAAGTTTCTAAAGGTTTCCAACATTTCCAGATTGAACACGTTTCAAAACAGACGCTGAAAGCTAAAAAGGATGAAACAGAGCAACTTTGATGCACTCCCTTCATCCTTACTATTAAGTGCTAAAAGTTTCCTTCTCTCTCACTCACAGTCTTAAACTGTGAGTGAGAGAGTCTTAAACATATTCATAGTTGAATTCATATTCAACATATAACATAGTCTTAAACATATCTCTGCGTGTCATTGATAAAAACTGTTTCCTCTGACTTGTTTCTCAAACACCTGTCTGAAACCTATAATAGATAACTTTGCCTCTGCTTTACTCAGTAACAGCTTCCAAACCGATGAGTGTTGTTATTGCCACAGTAATAGTGGACACATGGTGCATTTACTGATCAGAAAAAGATTCGATTTTTTTTAGTTTCTGACTGGCAGGTCACCACTTAGGCCTGACCAAGCTGAAAACTTGCCAGTTTCAGTCACAAGATATTTTATTACTGCATCTCTACTAAACCGGTTTTCAGATGATTAAATCAACATAATATAAACATGCTGTGTAGCTTAGTAATTGCTCATTTCATTTGCTTATTTTAATATAACCTGATGAGTTTTTTTGATAAGTGATGATTTTTACCTTCAAAGATAAAATGATTAATCACTCAATCCTGAAGGAAGATGACATTTAGCTATTGTTTTATGTAAATATATACAAAAAAATGTATGAAGGTCTGGTCGGGCCTTCTGAACACGCATGAGAGCAATGCAGAAAGGGTCATTGAGGGTCACAGGGTGAGATTTGGTGGTAACCTTGCCTGGGGCTCCAGTTGCTCTTCAACGCCCTTCAGTAAACACATCCTGCCTCCTCTATCAGCCATACATCTGCGGAGTTCAGATCAATTCCCATCCAGCATTGTCCTCAAATGTCAAGGGTATATGTAGTTTCCAGTAGGTTATTAAGCATAATTTGATTGAGAGAGAACTAACTTTGTTCTAGATCTCCTGTGTGCTTTGTTTAAATCAAGCAAACACCTGTAGTGGTGTGGGAAACACAAACAAAACCAGAATACAGCAAAGACCTTCTGCATTAACTCTGAAACATTCAATATTTCTGGATTTGGCCACACAATTTTCTATTGACTGATACATTGGGAGTCTGTGTGTGTGTGTGTGTTTGGGTGGGAGCTGCGTGTGAGTTGGGATGTGACTTTATTTTAGTGAAGCTCCAGCTGTTCCATTCAGCCAAGCAGAATCCTATCAGAGCAAATTTCAAGCCTGAGCTTCGCTTGTCAGCCACACCTTCTACAAAGCATTGTGAATGCACTCTGCTTTGATGTAGCATGAAACTCCATCAGAGCAAACACTGCAAAGTAATGGATAAAAAGTCCCATATTTGCTCTCTTAAATCATCTTTAGCTTATAGCGACAATATCTACCCAATTTGATTAAATTTATTTATTTTTTGCTTTGGTTTTAGTTTTTGGTGTATTGCATTCTGATCACGCGATTCCTCTGTAAGCAGAGCATTGCAGGCAGGACGATGGGTTCTGTATCAAGTTACATAACTCAATGCTCTACAGCTGCCTTCAATTACAAAAGGATTTTTTGTGGGGGCTTTTATTCATTTCTGTAATATAAATTATAGTCTTAGCTGGAGAATATAGTTAAAAGTGCACTGTTTCCTGTTTTCCTAGTTTATGTTTAAAGGCACTGAGTTTTTTGCCCTTTCTTCTTTGCAAAGCAGTTAAAGCCTTGTCTGATTGGATGGAGAGTGTCTGTTAACAAGACCTGACAATTCTTGTTTACTGTTTAGTGGCAATTTAGGTGTGGTCTATGACTAGACCTTTTTTTAACACTTTAACGCTTCGATTTGTGTCTCTTGCTGTATGTTTAGGATAGTTGTCCTTCTGCAAGGTGAACTTTCACCCCAGTTTCATGTCTTTTTGACGCCTCTAACAGGTTGACAGCATGATACTGTTCTGCAAATAAAGTCTTTAGAAAACATTGCTTGCCATAGTACACTTCTCTCCATGTGGGAGGGTTTATTTTAAATTTGTCATGTCTGAGTGCAATGCCTCTGCTCTACTGGCTGAGCTACGTGTCGCTTGGCTAATCTTGGTTGTCTCTATAAGTGGCATTTAACCGGAATGAGCTGCTTAGTGGAATCTGTCAAACCAAATAACCCCTCTTTACCATCTTTCCACCTACTGAGGTGACAGCAGTGAGACTTTAAAGGGATGAAGAAGTAAATTGTGGACAAGTAATGGCTAAATTGCAACCATCCTAAGCTTTTGAAGACAGAAATCAGCGGATTTCTTTCTTTGATTTTTTTCTGCTCTCTTACTCCCATTCCTCTGCATGCCAAGAAACCATCTGGCAGCATTCTCATTAGCTCCACCTATTCCTAATATACCACCTGATTATTACGAGCAGCTATGGCTGTTGTAGAGGCTCCTGGAAGGTATTTTATTTAATTTCCTTTACCTTACAGAATTGAGTTGGTTTATGAACTCTTGTGTTTGTTAGATTTTTATTCCCTTTGTTATTTTTCTTTGGCAAGGCAACAAAGCCTTTTGCATCTGTTGCTCTACCTTGCAACTCGTGTATCCTGCAAAGTGCTTGTTGTCATGCCAGCTGACATGAGAATGAACAGTAGGAATAAACCAACTCCCAAATCAGTCAAGGTCTACTTGTCCTTCCTATGCACTTTGTGGTGCGAGCTGTCAGAACGACCTGTACGCACTGGTGACTTGTCTGTGTGCAGAACAAAACCTCTGCTGTTAGGACACAGCATTGACACAATGAAAAGTACCCCTCTGAGGGCCGATAAAAGGGCCTGTCCCCTTCCTGTTTGACGAGCACACAGCCTGATGCTGTTTGTCTCATCTGGTGATGACAGACAAGTCATTATGTTGTTTGCTGTTAAGTTTTATTGTCCCATGCTCGGTGTTTTCCATTACTTTGGCTAGTGATGGCCTAAAGCAGGGGGAAGCCTTTCATTTGGATACAGTACAGACGTAAAGTGAGATTCGTAGCATATGTGATTATATTTTGCTGTAAACCTTTGATTAATTTGGGGAAAATGTGTTATTCAGGTTTTAATCTTTTCTTTTAGATATTTTGTCGAAAGGTTTCTTTATGATATCATATATCAGCACAAAGTAGTGATAATTGCAAAGTGGAACTAAAAGGTTTTTAAGATATTTTACAAATAAAAATCTAATGTGTGGCGGGGCATTTATGTTCTGCCGCCTTTACTCTAAAACGCCATTATAAAAGCCAGGGCAACCAGTTGTCTCCTAATTAGCAAAAAGACTCCACCCGTGCGTAATTTAATCTCAGTGTACATACAGCTGAGCTGTGAAGGGCTCAGAGGTTTGTCAGAGAACATGAGTTACAAACAGGATTGTGAAGACCAAGGAACACAGCAGACAGGTCAGTGAGAACGTTTTGGGAAAGCAGTTTGTTTAAGGAATATCCCAATCTTGGAGCATCTCAATGAGCACTATTTAAGCTGTCATATAAAAACGGAAAGACCAATAAAAACACCTAAACTGAGCAAGGAGAGCATTAATAAGAAAACAGTCTATAGTCCCACTGTAACTCTGAAGGAACTGCAGAGATCCACAGCTCAGGTTGGAGAATCTGTTGAAATGACAACTCTTAGTCTTTCACTCCCGACATCTGGTTTCATCTGATGTTTAGAGAAAAGATGTGTCTCCAGATGTGCAAAGCTGGTACAGACATACCACAAAAGGCTTAGAAATACTAGAAATACTTTTGCGATGCAGTGTTCAAGTGTGTAATATCACTCTAATTTGCCCACAAGTGTGAAGTTTTTTGCACTGCAGTAGCTTAAAGATAAATAAGCATATACATGAACAGCAAAATACGCTGGTACATTTCTTCTTTTGCATTTTACTCACTGCAAACAAATCTGCTCTGCACCATGATTACTGCAGGATTTGCATCCAACATGGCTGTAGTTCTGATCTTTTCACCACCGCTTTGCTATTGGAGCACAAGCACGAACAGCATGTTATTGTATTTTATTTTATATTCTAATATGTCCATGCCTTTGTTTTTCAGGTAAGAGGGTCAAAGCAGCAGCCATAGAGCAAAGCAGCAAGGTGAAGCAGGCATGAGTGCGGACAGCCATCAGGGGGTGGTGACCACTCCTCCACCACCCGGTGGGGGGACGAAGGAGCGCTATTTCGACCGAGTCAATGTCAATGATCCGGAGTACATCAGAGCCAGAAAAATGTCGCCAGATCTCCGGCAGGACTTTAATGTTCTGGAGCAGAAGAAACGTGTTACCCAAATACTACAGAGTCCAGTAAGTGCAAAGCAGGAAATATTGACAGTCCATCCACGATACATTCACTTATAGTGCCTCTGACTCCTATAAGCACCTCTGTTGAAGATATGGAAAAATCCTTCAAAAAATATCTTTTATTGCAGTACTATAATCTCACATAGAGAAATATAGGAAAATCTAACCTCTGATATTCCAAAGCCTCATTTACTCAACAATACTTTATTTCTGTAGCAACTTCGATGGGCAAAGGGCTTTACACACCCTGAAAGGCTAATAAAACAAGAAATTTAAAAAACAATTAAAGCAACAACACAATAAAACAAGTACAATAGTGAGCTGATTCATTAAAACAAATGACGAAACCAGGAAAGCCAATATCTCAAACAGGGTTAAAGGCCAGAGAGAAACAAAGGGTTTCAACCATGGTAATTAAAAAATGTGTTTTTTTGTGTCTGGTGAGGCATTTTTGTGCTGATTTGGACTCTTGTCTTAAATCATTATCCCGCTGAAAGATCCAATGATGAGCCATTGTGCAGTTTTTCAGCAGTTTCTCACATTTTTTAAATGTCCCGGTATTTCAAAGAGTTTATGATGCCATGTTGTCTAATAAGGGTTCCAGGGAACAGAAACAGGCCCTCAGCATCATTGATCCTCCACTATACTTGACAGTGGACATAAGGCAAATACACGCTTAGTTATGTTTTGGCAAAAAGCTCAATTGTGGTCTTATCTGACACAAAACACAGTCCCAATTCAAGTGATTTTAGAGTTTAGCAAACTCCAGATGTGATTATTGTGAAGGTGGGAATGAAAATACTTTTTCCAGCATGGCTCTCAAACAACCAGTTAGCAGGAAGATAGCTTCTAGGCCCTGTCAGTCTTTGCTACAGTTGTCTAACAATGTGCTTTTAAGTTTTTCTTTGTATGTCCCTTACCATCTTCTTGTCTCCTTGTACTACCTTGTGTGTCATAATTTCAGGTGTTTCAATTTTTTAACTATTACTCTTAATTAGTTCTGCAAAATGTTAGAAAAGCAGGCAATAGTGATATTTAAGTTAAATACTGCAGTGATGATGTCAGTTGCAATAAATCCACCTTTTCCCCCTTTCTTCTCTTTCTCATCATGACGCCTCCGACACTCATGTTGATCCTTAGTATCTTCAGCATCATTACTTGTGTCAGGTTTTAGCATCTACTGTAGTTAGACTCCAATAGCCATGCAAAGCATGAATTTATGAAACTAGGAATATTATTATTGAAAATAATATATTGCTTTCCAAGTAGTACTTGTAATAATACTACTGCAAACACTTACATTGGGATAATAATATATGTACAATATATTTTTCAGCCCTACTGTTATTGTAGATATGGTTCAGTAACCGATTTATGAGGATCTAAACACATGATTTACTTAAGTGGTTTGTTCCCCTTTCCTCACTTTGAAGAGTGGCTAATAGGCATCTTTATCACATCATATTAATACCCGAGGGAAGCAGGGAAGTCGTGGATTACTAGTTAAAAGTTCCTAGAAACACAGACCAATTTTAGAAAAGTTTATATTGCAAGAGCACTTCAGTTACATTTAATTTATTGGGATTGACCCATAATGGTGGGACAGGTGATTTTCTTTTAAAAGCCACATATTTTTTAGCATGCCATTTTCCTCACTGAATAAATCTACTCAAATCAAAGCTAGAATTTTTCTAGTTGGACACTAGTGAAACATGGTGAAGTTTTTCTCTTACTTTTACCAGACTGTTGGACATTGAGGCAGGTTTCAAAATAAATCTCGCATTCACACTTACATACTGGGGAGTGAGTGCTGTAGAGGAAGAACAGCACTTCCAAGTATTAGTTGCTCATCAGCTAAGTGGTTGTTTATTAGGTACGACCCCAAGACCTTGTTTCAACTTAGTAACCAGTCAGTTGGGTTAGAGGCCTCAGATGCATGACTTTTTATCATGTAGGTAAGAAAACTAATAAACAATTATTTTATTATGGTACATACTCAATAAAGGCTGCTTGTCATCATGTTGATCCCATGTGAATTTTATGGTGCGGGAACATGTAAGCTCACATGGAGCTGTTAATAAATATTAAGGAATGCGCCACAGATGTTTAAGTTGGTGGGATTTGTATGGCCTACCCATGTTTGTGTGCTTCAAATTCCTCAGCTGATCTAAATACGAGCCTCAAGGTGTTAACATTAGACTGAAATATTGATTTAATTGCCATTTCATTGCTGGCTGAAGGTAGGGATGGGTACCTTTCACATTTGATCTGATACGGTACCGATGCCCGGTACCTGGGAAATGATATCGGTTTTCAAGGAGTACCAATTATTGGTACTTTTGTGTGTATTTATGTGTTGATAAATGCTATTTCGTTTAATAATAAAATCTCAACATATTTACTTCTCATTGTAAAAACGTTGATGAATATATCAAAACAACAACCAGCTATTTGTGTTGTAACATCTCAGTTACAATCTCCCATGTTGCCCTGCACAGACAACGTGTCACTAACGGAAGCAGGTGTGCTAACCGTGTCGAATGCAGGAGTTGTAGTCGTATATCTGAGGCTGATGAAAGTTGTGCACTCTTCAGCCTTGAGAAAAGTATTTTGTTTAAGCAGGTACTTCCTCAGATTAGAAGTATTCCCGCCACTGGCCTTGCACTTCGCTTCACAAATATTGCAGCGACCATAATCTGCATCGCATTTTGAAAAGTGGAGCCATACTTTCAAGCGCTTTCTATCAGCCATGCTTCCTTTGTTGACGGTACCAGCGGCTACTGACTTCATAACGCTCCTTGGCGTGCAATGCTGTGTTCATGTCAGCCATGGAAAATTGCCCGCTCTTCTGTCCCTCAGTGTAACGATGATGTGTTTAGGTACTGAAACATGGTACCATTTGATTTTATGCGAATAGGTACTCGGTGGTACCAATGGAATTCGGTCGGTACCTATGAAACTACCGAATTCGGTACCCATCCCTAGCTGAAGGGTATTCAGAGCAATCTAAAAGCTGAAAGGGTGTGAAGGATATACTGTAGTTAAACTAAACTAAAATAGAAAATAAACATTTTCCTGTTTTATATTCCAGTTTAATCTACAAACTGCAGGGAGATACAACATTAAGTTGTTGGAAAATAAACTGTTTACCCCACCCACTAATACTTTAAGTAATCGCTTCCCATTTTCTCTCTCACTTCAGTTATTCTGCCCTAATCAAGACATGTCTCAATAAGTTGCAGCAGTGGCTACATCAGTTGTGGGTGTGTGTTACTACTTGTGTTGATGTTGTGACACTGGCAACAGAATCACAGCACTCAGTGGTTCACTGAAACCATAATGCAACCACCAGCTACCACACCTCGCTCAGACTCACTGTTAAAACTCTACGAATCCTCGCTAAGCCTGCAGCGTTCAAGTTGGGTCGTGTTTTCTCTTAATAAATTAGCTTCATGATCACAAATATGAGCAAACACGATTAATGTAGTTTTCTTTTGCCTTTGGCTTAGAGTTATTAGGACTTATGCTTGTTCTGCAAACTAAGTTCTGGGTTTGAGGGTAGAGGTGTGGGTGCCATTGCAGCTGACAAACTTTCTTCAAACTTTTGAAAAGTGCATCACGTTCATTTGCCTTTCTGAAATTCCTAATACTTTTGTTTCTTTCTTACATCAGCCCATTTGTGTTCATATATTCTGACACATTCACAGGCTTGTGTAGAGACAGGAGATCATTATCCCGTTCTTAGTTGTGCCCTTTGAACAGTTGTTTGGAGATTTTACAACACGCTCACCATATTTGGATATTTACTCTGCAGTATTGACTCAAGGCTCGTCTCTCACGGATGAACACCTTACTGTTTAGAACTGGATAGAGGTGTTGGGTGTGTGTATTTGTATGTACTGTTTTACACAATAGTGTTAGGGACAGATTTATAGTTACTTTAAAGATAAGGACGGACGTTCAATAGGGAGTGCATGTCATAAAAAGCACAAATGAATGCAGTAACAGCTGCAAGTCTTGAGGCACGTCTCTTCCAACTTTGCACATCTAGACACTTGCATTTTTGCCCATTTTTCCTTGCAAAACAGCTCAAGTGTGTTCACACTTAATGTAGACAATCTTTGAACATCGATTTTCAAGGCTTGCCACAGATTCCCAGTTAGATTAACATCTGGACTTTGACTGGGCCATTCTAACACGTGAATATACTTTGATGTAAACAGTTCCACTGTAGAGCTGGTTGAATGTTTAGTGTCATTGTCCTCTTTGAGGATGAACCTCTGAGTAGTTTGCTGCCTCTAATAGGTTTTCCTTCAGGATTGCCCTGTATTTAGCTGTTTTAGCATGATACTGCCACCACTGTGTTTCACCATGGAGATATTACATTCAGAGCTATGTGCAGTGTTAGCTTTCTGCCATACATAGTGTTTTGGATGTCTAAAAAGTTCATCTGTGGTCTCATCTAACCAGAGCATCTTCTTCCATATGATTACTGTGTCCCCTTCATGGCGTTTGGCAATCTGCAAACAGGACTTCTTTGTGTTTATTTCAATAGAGGCTTTCTATAAATGCTGGCTATAAATGCCAGATTTGTAGATTGCAGGACTAATACTTGTCCTTTCAGCTGATTCTCCCACCCATGCTATGGATCTCTGCAGCTCCTCCAGTTACCATGGGCCTCCTGGTTTCTTCTCGGATTAATGCCTTACCAGCTCAGCCTGTCCATTTAGGTGGACAGGAAGTGTCTTGGTAGGTTTGCAGTTGGGCGGGAACTAGCGCTGTTTTCACAGTCTTGCTGCTAAAAAAACTATTTAAAACTGCAACAAGCAATTATTTTGAGGAGAAGAAAGTGCAGGAAGCGAAGGAGGCTTATACACCAGACTCTCGTCGCGCCAGTGTTTGTTTGAAAGGTAACTTCAGTGTTATGGCCTACTGACTGCCCAGACTCACTCTGAACCCAGTGGTATCTTCCAATGTTGACCCTGGAAAAGCAGTAAAAAAAAACATTTGTCGGCTTGCTGTCTAAAGTTTACGCAGTTCTTATTATTCTGATTTGATGGCTGATTACGTTGACGGTTGTGATTGGGTTTTGCTCAGAACGTCATCTGCAGCAGTGAATTGTGGGTAATATACTTCGGTGAAGTCCACTTAGACGCGGGCTTCGCCGAAGTGTGGATTGAGGGCACAAAGGGGGCGGGGCTAAGGACCACTCTGGAGAATTAGGACACACTACGCACTCGAACCCATCAACGGGAACGCGCAGTTCAGGGACACAAGGGTGGAAGTGCGAGTATTGGGACAGGGCCATTATAGTAGTAAACGTCTTTTTCTCCACTGGTGGGAAATTTAAATTTGGTAGTTGACTCTAGTCATGAGATTCTCAGTTTGATAACCTTGAGTCAAATTATACAGTTTCATTGTTGATTTACACATATATTGCCTCAACATGAGTGATGTGTGATGCTTTTAGTTTCCACACCATGACTGTCTTTTTACCTGCAACTGTAATAATTGATAATAATTAAAATACTTATAATGACATTAAATAAATCACAAATAAGGCACATGCAAAGCTTTAAGAGTAGCAACTATTAAAAAATAATTATATTAGCTTGGATTTTATCCACATATGGCCAGGGAAGTGATTGGATCACCTGAACTCCATGATTAGGATGGGTAAATAAATACTTTTGTCACTACAGTGAATGTCGGGGTTGCAGAGTGTGACCAGTGTAGTGATGAAGAAGTTGTGAAAAGTTATTTTTTATGAAATTTTTCTCTTTATTCCTATAAACTGCTTTGGGTCCAGATGTGCAGTCTCCTCTTTGAACAACTATAATAACTGTTGTGTCAACCATTTGATGGTTAGCTGGCGTCATTATTTACAGCTGCAACACAGTGGGTTTCTGTTCATCTTTCGATTGTATGTTGCACTTGTGGTCACACACTGCATGGTGTGTTGTTTCTGCTCCATGTGGTTAGATATCTGGCATCAGCAAACAGGTGGCTCCATTGAGTGTTAACATAAAGACCTCTGGCCTCTTAGGGCAACTTTTCTAATATTCAGACACAACAATAAGTTGTGTGACACCAGCTGGATGCTGAATTATGTCTGTTTCTCCATATTTCACATTTTGTAGAAGAAGCAGCACGTCATTAGCTGGTTTTTCTCTCCTTTTTTTCCATCCATACATTCTCTGTTTTCATTGTCATTTTATGGGTCAGGTAGCGGTTGCTGATTATATCTTGTAACTGCTCAGATGGCAGGTTTTATTTTAAGCTCGACCAGTTTAGATCAGGCGGGACTGGATTCACACTGCCGACTTCACTCACTGCTCTCTTACATGCACCTGTGTTTACTTTTAAATGGCTACAACTAAACACTGAACCATTTCTCTGTCTTTTTATCTACCAAGCAGTATGGAAACTTATTTAGTGTGTGTTCAAAAGCAGTGCAAGATTAATGTAATCCCTCAAACTTTTAGAAAATGGAAGGTTAACAAAATCCACACTGATTGCACAAGACGTAGACAATGCCTTGCAAAAGTATTCACAAACAAATGTTTGTCATCCCAAACTTCAGTATATTTTATTGGGACTTTGTGTGATAGACCAACACAAAGTTTTGCATCATCGTGAAGTGGAAGGAAAATGAGACATGAGACCTGTAACAGGTTTCTATTTCTGGAACTACACCCATGCCCACAGCTTGATGCTGCCACCACCTTGTTTTCTAGTTAATGTTCTCTAGCAGATGTTTACATTTCACACAGTGGTATTTTTTTACTAATTTGGTGACTTTAGAAGGCAAATAGGCTCCACTGGAATTTATTTGGTAACACCAGAGTAAAAGCGGCGGTATACAAATGCAGACCACAATTTTCTTATATGTATTTGTAAAAAAAAAAATAAATAAATAATTGAAAACATGTATCATTTTTCTTGGGCTACATGTGTAGAGTAGTTGTCTTGCAGCAGAAAGTTGGGGGTTTGATTCCGACTTCCTCCTGTCACATATCGATGTGCCCCTGAACAGGCCCTTAACCGAAGTTACTTACTCGAGTTAAGTGCCTTACTGAGCCGCACATCTGTGCTCATGAATGTGTTTGGGTGAATGTGGCTATAGTATAAAGCGTGTTGAGTGGTTAGTATGATGGGAAAAGCATTATATAAGCTCAGTCCATTTACCATTTCACTTCACAATCATACACCAGTTTGTTTTGGTCAATTCATCACATTAGAGTCCAATAAAATAGGTTGGAGTTTGAAGTGACAAAAATGCAAGGGGTATAAATACTTTTGCAAGGCACAGTACTTGCAGCAACTTCCTCTTTATGTGTTATGTGGACAAGCTGATGATGAATTTATTGGAATTAACAGAGCTGTTGAATTTTTTTACCTTCAAAGATGAAAGGTCATAATTTTCTCCTGAACCTCCACATTATCCTCATGCCTTTAATTCAATTCAATTCAATTCAGTTTATTTATATAGCGCCAATTCACAACACATGTCGTCTCAAGGCACAAAAGTCAGGTACATACATTCAAAGCACAAAAGTCAGGTACATACATTCCAATTAATCTTAATCATTGAACAGTGCAGCCAGATTCTGTTATTTATTCAAATTGGATAAAAAGTTTTTCTATCTAAGGAAAGGAAACCCAGCAGATTGCATCCAGTCAGTGACTTGCAGCATTCACTCCTCCCGGGATGAGCATGTAGAGACAGTGGACAGTCACTGGCGTTGACTTTGCAGCAATCCTCATACTGAGCATGCATGTAGCGACAGTGGAGAGGAAAAACTCCCTTTTAACAGGAAGAAACCTCCAGCAGAACCAGCTCAGTGTGAGCGGGCATCTGCCACGACCGACTGGGGTTAGAGAGAACAGAGCAGAGACACAAAGAGAACAAAGAAGCACTGATCCAGGAGGACTTTCTATGGGAAGGAAAAGTAAATGTTAATGGATGTAGCTCCTTTAGTCATTTCACCTAGAAAGAAAGAACAATTAAACTCTGAGCGAGTTTTCAAGTTTAGAGTCTGAAAGAGCACAGAGAGTTAGTTACAGTAAAAGCTCAGTCAGTAGCTATGTCTAGGAGAAGGAAAGGGTTAAACACTGAAGACAGGGCCATTGGATCATCGGTAGAGGTGAGGGATTAAGTTGTTTTGGCCCGCGAAGCTTGGACGATTCCCCTCTCCAAAAGGTGTTACAGGTAGACCACGAGTCAGGCCCGGGGTGTTTTCTAGGAAAGAAAAGGAGAGAACAAAGTTAAAAGCTGAGATAACAGCAAATAATACAAAACTGAAGAGTAGCGTGAGAAAGTAGCGAAGTAGCTAATCCATCCTTATGTATTTCATCTTACTGCCTGCTAAACAAAATAGTTTTTTGGGTTTGAAGTAAATGTCACAGAAAATGGTCTTGCATCGATAAGCGAGTAGTTTGAATGACATACACATAATGAAATTTGCCTTAAGGCTTTTGATGAGGCTCTCTGGGGTGGTTTTTTGTTACACAAACAGAAGATTTTCTTGCACATGAATCCATTAAAACAGATTTTTTGGTACAGTCTAAATCAAGGTATTTGTTATATTATGCGGAAAGCCTCTCTGTGTTTGCCTTTAGCGGCTGGGGTTTACCATAACTGAGATGGGGAGGGTAAAAGCCATCACAAGCACCAGATTAAATTTAGATTAAATTGAATTTGACTTGTTCCTCCATATGATGCTTCTATTTTAAGCATCCTCGTTCATCCTGCTTTTATTTTCTTTCTTTCTTTCTCCCCTTCATTCTTTTGTCTCATCTTTACATCTAAAGCTTGTAGTGCTGTGTATTCTTTGTCCATGGAAGTGATTTAGTGATCCCCCATTTGCACTTGTTCTGTGGTTTTCAAAGAATGCCTGCCCCACATGCTGTCCAGGGATCACAAGCGGGTAATTTATGGGACTTCGATGGCCCCGCTGAAAACCCCAATGTAAAGGGAGCAAAAGTTTTTTTAAAATTTTCCTGCCCACCAATTTTTTATCGGTTTTGATTATTCAACCTTTTTAAATCCCACTTTCCCTCCCTGACCCCCCCTTTTTTTTCCTTTTGGGCAAAAATTCCCAAAGAGAGGGAAATTCCTTCAGATAGGACTCCCCCGCCCCCTTTGTGAGATCTCAAAAACTGAAGAAAAATTATTTTGTTTTTTTCAAGTTTCACTTTAGTTTACTTATCTTGCAACTGAAATTTGTGCAAAAAATAACATGTTTTATTAAATTCTGATCAAACTGTTGGCCTGTTTTGTTATGATTTGTTTTTGTTCCTGCAAGGTATATAGACTGCATATTCATTGGTGTTTTTATTGTGTGCTTGGGAAGGTACAAATTTGTTTTCCTGTAGGGATAGTAAAATTACCTCTGGCTTTTCTTACTTTACTTTCTTACTTTTATGGGGGATTGCTGGAAGTTATTCTACATGAAGAAAATGGAGAAGGCCCAATCTGGTTATAATGGAGTTCCGGTCCAATTTTGAGTATTGACAATCCAGTCCAGGATGGTTTGCCCGAAGCATTTACTGTTGTTTTTTTTTTTTGCTTTTGATCTTGTTTAAGCCAATACTAATAAACTATATTCCCTATCAGCTGCACTAGACATTTTGCCCAAATTGTCAGTAGATGCCTTTGATTAGTGATACCTAAAAAAGATATATATTTTTCCTTCATGAGATGCATTAAAACTAAGAACTCCATTCAGTCTATAGATGCATCAATGAACAGCATATGCTCTGACCTGTTTGGTAGAGAACAGATAGAGATTATATGCTTTGATTATTGGTGTGTGTGTGTGTGTGGGGGGGGGGGGCACTCCGGTCAACTTACAAAATAAAGACCACTAGTGCCACAAAAAGAAAAAGAAAATAAAAGCTGTTAGAACATGTTGTATGTTTGTGTAAATACCATGACACTGTGATATGTTTAGTCAGGATTATCATACTGAGAAAATAACAAACTAGCCCATGCTTACTTTCAACTCTGAAATATCGTCAAACAAGGTCCTGAGCAGCACACTGCCACTGGTCCACTTGTAGAAATGTTTTAGTTGATAATGCCTCATCTAAAACTAACTTTTTGGTATCTAACATTGCAATTATTCCTGGTCGTCAGACACTTTGTAAAATAATGTAAACAACTTAAAATCCTTAACTGGATCGATTGGACCGCTGTTATGTTTCTTTACACTGATAAGGACAAACTTCCTGTGTTTGTACAGCAAGAATAATATAGATTTATATTTAAATTTGTTGGCTGCATGGTGAAGCAGTTGGTAGTAGCACTGTTGCACTGCAGCATGAAGGTTTGGGGTTTAAATCCTGACCTTGGGTCTTTTTGCATGGAGTTTGCTTATGTTCCCCTCACATGAATGGGTTCTCTCCGGGTCCTCCGGCTTCCTTCCACAGTACAAAAACATGACTGTTAGGTTAATTGGTTGCTCTCAATTGCCCTTAGGTGTGAGTGTGTGTGGGCGTGTGTCTCTGCCCTGTGTGTCTCTGTGTTGCCCTGTGATGGACCGGCGATCTGTGCAGAATGTACCCCACCTCTCGCCCAGTGACCCCTGTAGATAGGCACAAGCCAATCTTGTTTTAAGGATAAGCGGCTGAAGATGATGGAGGGATGGATGCAAATGTGTTTGAAATCATCAAACCCTAAATAATCCAGTAATGATTCACAGTTTTCTTCGTGCACTAATGAGCTTCCCTTTTGATTTTAAAGGTTGCAATAAATCTAAATTAGCCAATATGCTTTCTGTAGAGGTGAACAAGTGCACTGTCTCTGCAAAGAGCGGAGAGTTATCGCAGAGTCCTGAGATGTAGCAGCTGCAGTCTGTGAGCAGTTTCCCTGACGCACAGTATGAAATGAAATGGGCAGGATCGATAGGATTGGGAGGTTTGCAGGCCGGCTCTTCTCCACTTTCTAACAATGTCACGTTGGAGGCTTGAAGGAGCAGCCCTATGCTTATATAACTGGGGAGACAGTGTCTGAAATTACAGGCCTGATCTGCCCTCAGACCGTTTGCCTTTTAGGACAAAGTTGGAATGTGTGTCCTTGTCTGAGGCTAATTTGTACTTTGTGTTTCAGTGGTCTCATTTGGAGCCTGCAATTCCCCTCGTCCGTTTTTCTTTGTTAGACTAGTTTGAATAAGCAGAATAATAAAAATCCAGGCCAGTTTGTTCTTTCAGACTGTGAAGCATTTTTGTGGGACTGAGAATGAAATATTTTATGTTGAACTCGTCTATCTAAGTGTGAACTTTACAGGGTTTCTCTAGAGTATGAAAAAGTTCAGAATCCACTTTGAATATTTTCCAGGGCTGGATGAAAGTGGAGCCCATGTACCCGGGCTTTGGTCCTCAAAGTGGCGGTCTCGGGTTCGAGCCCCGGCGACATTTGCTGCATGTCTTCCTCTCTCTGTCCTCCCCTGTTTCCTGTCTGCCTACTGTAAAATACAAACAAAAAAAACACTGTAAAAAATAAAGGCCACTAGTGCTGCAAACAAAATCTTATATAGTGGGGAAATATGATTCTACTCATAGACTTTATCTATACCATTGTTTAAAAGTTCTTTGCATCTGTCCATATGAGCTTTGTCCACTCTATCCATCCATCCATCCATCCATAAAAAGCTACCATTTCAAAACCACTTAAATTAGATACCTGAGGAAGTGCTGGAGTCCCAGAATGACAGGAGTTTTACAAGGCTTTACGGAGCAAGGAGTAGCACAGAGCTACCCTCTCCACCACCTGTTGCTGCGCACTGCCACTCAGCTGACTGAAAGAAGACTTCTGTCATTTAGAGAAAAGACTAGGTTGGCTGTTTAAAAATATTATTGCTAGTGAAAACCATGACAGTCACTTTTGGTAATGCTGCATTTGTCTTCAACATGAAGATACAAATGTGTGTGAGTGATGTAATCCTGAAACTATCTAAAGTGAGACAACTTTCGTTTAAGATGCAAGCAGAGACGTGTCGGATTGGCTTCATTTCAGGAAAGTTAGTGAAAGTAACAAGTTTCTTTGTCAAAGGATGACAGGTGATAGTTTTAGCTTCACCTGCATCTGCAGCAGTGACTCCTGCAGAAACTCAGTTATTACAAGAAATAAGGGGCCTTGCAGGACAGGAGAGCACAGAGAGCGTGCAGAAAAAATATTTAAGTCACACTTTGAGGATTGTTACAACGCAAAAAATTCTAAGTATATTATATTTCTTTAACCTTTATTTAACATTTAACCTTTAACGGAGGTTCTAAATGATCCAACAAACGAGGCCATAAGAGCAGATGGGGTTTTTTTTTCACTAGGAGTTTTACTCTTCTTTAAGGCTTCAGCATGCCCAAGATGTAATGCTCCACTCTTTCATTATGAAAGTTAGAAAAAACGTTGTGTTGTGTTGTGTTTCAGACAATAATTTGACTCTGACAGTGCACTGGAATGGATAGTCGTTCTATTTGCTGTAATGATGTAACTTGATCTCTTATCTGATTTCCTGTTTTTTGTTTTAAAGGAGCAGATGTGATGAAAGGCTTCAAACCCACCACAGCAGCTGAAAATCACAGCTGACATGTGATGTTATTTTCACTGCTGCAGATGTGTGTATGTGTGTGTGAGCTCTAAAATATGAATGATACGATCCACTTTATATTCCCGGATTAATCTGTTTCGATGAGAGGAATCAAATCCCTGCTGTTATAATCTTCTTGAGAACGTGCACGCACATATCAGGGAGCAGATGTCTGCCAGTTTAAATGGTTCTTGACGTGTGTTGTCATGGCGCCTTGCATGGTATCTGATTGGTTTTACTGCAAGATGACGTAAGTTAGAAATATTTAGTGTCGAAGTATAAAAAAAATTAGCACTTTCTCTAAGATTATGCACATTCTGAAGTACAGATGTGAAGTAATACATTAGAATATCATCAAAAAGTTCATTTATTTCTCATACACCTCTTGTATAGACTCATTACATACAGTCAAATACTACAAGAGTTTATTTCTATGAAGTCTTACAACAGAATCAGCTTTATTGGCCAATATTGTATTCGCAAACAAGGAATTAGACTTCGGTATGACTTGCACCTGCCTACACCACCAATAGTACCACCCATCCATCCATTTTCTATACCCACTTCCTCCATACACTGTCACGGGGGAGCACACCTAAGGGAAATTTAGAGAGACCAATTAAGCTAACAGTCATGTTTTTGGACTGTGGGAGGAAGCCAGAGTACCCAGAGAGAACCAACGCATGCTCAGAGAAAACATGCAAACTCTATGCAGAAAGACCTCATGCTGGGAGTCAAACTTAGGACCTTCTTGCTATAAGGCAACAGTGCTACCAACTGCGCCAGAGTGCAGCCCCCAAAAGTACCAAAACTTGCTTTAATGACCACTGTGTTACCGTGCTTGATTGGCCAGCTGACTCACCTACAGGGGTTGGACAATGAAACTGAAACACCTGTCATTTTAGTGTGGGAGGTTTCATGGCTAAAGTGGACCAGCCTGGTAGCCAGTCTTCATTGATTGCACTTTGCACCAGTAAGAGCAGAGTGTGAAGGTTCAATTAGCAGGGTAAGAGCACAGTTCTGCTCAAAATATTGAAATGCACACAACATTATGGGTGACATACCAGAGTTCAAAAGAGGACAAATTGTTGGTGCACGTCTTGCTGGCGCATCTGTGACCAAGACAGCAAGTCTTTGTGATGTATCAAGAGCCACGGTATCCAGGGTAATGTCAGCATACCACCAAGAAGGACGAACCACATCCAACAGGATTAACTGTGGACGCAAGAGGAAGCTGTCTGAAAGGGATGTTCGGGTGCTAACCCGGATTGTATCCAAAAAACATAAAACCACGGCTGCCCAAATCACGGCAGAATTAAATGTGCACCTCAACTCTCTTGTTTCCACCAGAACTGTCAATATACACGGCCGGGCTGCTATAGCCAAACCTTTGGTCACTCATGTCAATGCCAAACGTCGGTTTCAATGGTGCAAGGAGCGCAAATCTTGGGCTGTGGACAATGTGAAACATGTATTGTTCTCTGATGAGTCCACCTTTACTGTTTTCCCCACATCCGGGAGAGTTAACGGTGTGGAGAGCCCCAAAGAAGCGTACCACCCAGACTGTTGCATGTCCAGAGTGAAGCATGGGGGTGGATCAGTGATGGTTTGGGCTGCCATATCATGGCATTCCCTTGGCCCAATACTTGTGCTAGATGGGCGTGTCACTGCCAAGGACTACCGAACTACTGTCATACCCAGCCAGTGACTGAGTTTTGGGTTTTGTTTTTGTTTTTTATACCTGGTCTGGATCTCCGTTTACGTTTAGTTCTGCGTCTTGCCTTGTTAATTGGTTTCACTCCCTCTGTCTCCCAGTAGTGTCACCCACACCTGTTCTGTGTTTTCCTTGATTACCTGGTCTTGTCGTTCATTGGTTCTCACTGCATTTCTTGTTTGTATTGAAGTTCCTTAGTTGCCTTAGTTCCCTGCTGGATCTCTGAGTTTGTGTGTTGTTTTACGTCATTGATATCCTTGTCGTTGATACCCTGTGTTGCACCTGGTTACACCTGGTTACTCTCAATTCTAGTCTGGCTCTATTTCTGGATACCCCTGGCTTTCCTGCCTGCTTCTGTGAGTGTGGAATTATTAAAGTCAACTTACCTTTATTCATCGTGCTCCTGGCCTCTTCTCTGCATTTTGGTCCTACCACAAGCCCAGCATTATGACAGAAAGATCTAGCCACATGGACCAAGCGAGAAGAATGGAGAAGGAGTTCAAAAGAGGTGAAGTAATAGCCAGGTTATTTTCACACCTTACAACCTCTCCCAGCTCACCATGACGGAGATTAGAGGTGGTCAACAGCAGGATTTGGGCAGGTTTCCCCACCAGTATCATCTGATCCACCTCTCCATCAAGGCCAAGCGTCAGAAAGCTCTGGAGAAAATCACCGCTTCCATGCAGAGGCTCTCCACTGAGGCTCAGCACAAAGGCGCAGCTCCAGCCTCCGTGACCCCGATTACCTCAGCTACCTTTTCCTGTTCCTGTTCCTGGTCCTGTTCCGGAGGGGTCCATGAGTGAACTGCCGTCACATTCTGTTACGGTCTGTGAGGGGTTCAAGGACCGGCTGCCTTCACTCCCTGATCCCGTTTCTGGTCCTGTTCTGGAGGGGTCCAAAGTCAAACCGCCATCACTTCCTGCTCCTGCCCGTGAGGAGTTCGGTGACGAACCGCCTCTTCTGCCTGTCTGGAGGGGTGCAGGGACAAACTGCCTCTTCTGCCTGTCTCTGAGGGGTTTGGGAACGAACCGCCTCTTCTGCCAGTCCTGGAGGAGTTCGGGGACGAACCGCCTCCGTTCCCGGTTCTGGCTTCTGCTCCTGAGGTGCTCCAGGATGAGCTGCTTTCACCTCCTGTTCCTGTCCGTGAGGAGTGCGAGGGCGCACCGCCTCCGTCAGCTGTGATTCAGCGGCTCTGCCGCGGACCTCCTGGACTCCACCGCGGATCTGTGCAGCTTCACCAAGGGCTCCAGTGGTTTTTGCACTGCTCTCCTGGGTCCCAGCGGTTCCTGGACCACTTATCTGAACTCCACCGCAGGCTTCTTCGTGGCTCTCCTCCTGGTCGGCTGCTCCAAGGGTCCTCTACTCTGCTCAGCCGGCCTCCTGGCCATCCTCCTGGACTCTGTGTCTGCTCGGGACGACTTTGTTTTGTTTCTGGCCCTGGTTTTGTTCAGGTAGTTTTTTGTTTCTGGCCCTGTTTTGGGTACTTTTTTGTTTCTTGCCCTGTGTCCGAGGCCCACACCGACCACCCTGGTCAGGTGTTTTTGTTTTGTTTTTCTGGACTGTCTGGAATGTCATACCCAGCCAGTGACTGAGTTTTGGGTTTGTGTTTTTATATCTTCTCTGGATCTCTGTTTACCTTTAGTTCTGTGTCTTGCCTTGTTAATTGGTTTCACTCTCTCTGTCTCCCAGTAGTGTCACCCACACCTGTTTTGTGTTTTTGTTGATTACCTGGTCTTGTTGTTCATTGGTTCTCACTGCATTTCTTGTTTGTATTGAAGTTCCTTAGTTGCCTTAGTTCACTGCTGGATCTCCAAGTTTCCTGCCTGCCTCTGTGAGTGTGGAATTATTAAATTCAACTTACCTTTATTCACCGTGTTCCTGGCCTCTTCTCTGCACTTTGGTCCTACCACAAACCCAGCAATATGACACTGGCAGCATGAAACCAGTAAGAACTCTACAGTATAGAGCGTAAAGAAAGACATTTTGCTGTAAACTTTGCAGTTACTGTTGGCACAATCATCTCTAAAGCACTCTCATTCAGCAACAAAAAACTGCAAATCAATAACAAAAAAAAATAGAGCACCCTTGCCTACATCCGCAATTGACCGGCTGCTATGGCAACCTCACAACCAAGGACCGAGGAATGTCTGGCTTGTGTTCAGAACCAGCAGTGATCTGGGGCTGTATGTGTCCTGTCACGGTTGGGCTGCTCTGCTTTCAACAAAAACACACCCACAGAAGCATAAAACCAGAGATCCGTCTCTGTTGGTGGGACACTAATGGACCTTTCTCATGGGGTTACTGGAGAAAAAAAGGGAAGGTAACGGGTTAGACATGTTTCTGTGCACAAATGCGGCTCTACTGGGAGCATGTCATCTGCTGTATGAGTAGAGAGATAAAGTTAAGGCATGAATATTTGATGTTGCCATACTAGAGGTGTTAGCATATAGAAACTGTATTGAACTGTTTTCTTGTTTTCTCTATTTTTTTCCTATTCCTTTAAGCAATATTAAAAAAAAAATGATGATGCCTGGTTTTGTAAGCCTCTGATTGGTTAATTCACATTTTCATGCATTGAAGGCATCCCTGTGGAACTATTTTAAGGCAACACACCTATCACATTGGCTCCTTTTGTGACAACATGAAAAGTTGAAAAGAAATCAACTAAGATTTCAAGAAAAGAAATGTGGACCTCCACATGTCTAGTTCATTTTTGGGTACCACATCCCAACATCTGAAGGTCCCATGTTTATCTGTTGAAACAGTTAAATGCAGCTATAAACGCCATGGGAATGTCCAACCATCACACCTCTCAGAAAGAAGTTGGGTTCCTAGAGATGATGGAGGTGATAGATGGTGATGGATGGTGGAAAATGTACAAATCAACCCCAGAGCAGAAGCAAAAGACCCTGTGAAGATGCTGCCTGAAGGTAATAAAAGTGTATCATTATCCACAGTGAAATCAGTCCTGTACAGACAGGGGCTATAATTGCCTCTCAGCAAGGGTGTTAAAGAAGCCATTACTCCAAAAGCAACATAAAAAGCCAGATTACAGCCTGCAGTTGCTGTTTGCGAGAGTGGTAGCATCATATTGTGTTGGTGTTTTGCTGCAGTAGGGACTGGTGCACTTGACAAAATAGACGATGCCATGAGTAAAGAACATTATGTTGAAATATTGAGGTTTCATTTCAAGACATTAGCCGGGAAGTTAAAACTTGGGCACAAGTGGTTCAAAATGGAAACTGATCTTAGTCATACTGGCTAATTCATTACAAAGTGAGTACATCATAGAAGTTCATCATAGAGTACATCACAGAGCACATCAAAGAAACTTCATGGGCCGACCTGAAAAAGTGTGTGGGAGCACGGTGGCCCATAACCTGACTCAGTTACAGCAGTTCTGTCAAGTAGAAATGGGCCAAAAATTACGGCAAATTATTCAAAGAAGATTGTGGTAGGAAATAAAACATCTGATATAATAATACATCTCAGTGACAATTCTACCAAATAATAGGGATATATGTGTAAACCCCTGCCTTAAAGAAAGTAATTGTGTAAATAATGGTCTCTCATTATTCTGTCATTTAGCAGCTTGAAATATTTTTTATAATCCTAACAGCTAAAACAGTAGAATTCTTGTCAAAATTATTGTCAGACAGGGCGAGAAACACTTCTATATTTATATAGTGTACATAAAAACCTGATTTCAATTTTAGTAGAGGTTCAACGCGAGTATAAAACAATGAAGCAGAAAAACTTTGCTGAACTCCTTTCAGCCTTCCTGTTATTTACTGAAAGTCTTGCTTTCTCTTGCTGTCTCGCAACCTAAATAGACCTCAGATGTGTTTTAGAAATGTCATCCTAGAAATATTAGACAGATTCTTGCATCTCTGTTCATATGAAACACCAAACTGATTGTGAAAATAACTAACTTTGACAGTTTCTCGCTCAGAAACAGAGAGATTGACTGGCCACTGCCCTGGGTTGATCAAGCTGAAAACTGTTTCCAGACACTTTTCTGTTAAGTCTCTGATGCTTCGCTGTTCTATTTAGTCTTCATCCACGAGGTGTTTAATATGACTCAGTTTTTGTGCTTTAATTCACACCATTTGGTACATGCATGCTAAGTATTGTGTAATTCAAAGTCTTTATACCTAAAGCCAAATATATATCTCATAGTTGAAAATATTTTGATGAAACAAGTTGATTGTCATTCATCATTTTGTCATATTTAATTACTCGCAAATGTAGAACCTGTACCTGGGGTGTTTCCAAATTATACTTTGGAACTTTAATAGGTAGGTGGAGGCCCAGCTGGTGAAAACCTGAATAAATGTTGAGCCAAATTTAGACAACATTAAACAGCAGCTGAAACACAGTGATTTATGCCTAAGATTATGTCTACAGACCAGGACCAGCAAAAATGTGTGAAAAACATCTCAGTTGCAGACAAAGAACAAATTATGATTTACTAAAAAAGAAATCAGTTTTTATTAATAGAAGTAAGTTTATTTGTTGCGTTCTTTGCTGCACATCTTTACCAGAGGTACCAAACAGCGTGAAGGGTGCTGTATGTCCACTCTAGGGATACCTTTTTTTTTAATAAACACAGATGACAATATTTGCAGTGAGTCTAGGTAACACCAGCAATCCGAACTACAGACACACAGCTTCTGCTTTTTTCACTATAATGTAAAATGTTTTACCAACAAAAAAAGGAAATCACTGCATATTTTCTGCATCACGCTGTGGGTGTTTACTGAGAAAACAAATCCAGATGTGTTTCTTTTGAGATGGGGGTTCAGATGAGCTGTAGCGGTGATTGGACACCATTCTTTAATCAAAGCACATTTTAAGAACAGCGATTCAGAAACTGTCATCATGAAAAGACTGTATGAAGAGAAGCCAAATCCATGCATCTCAAACTCACAGATTGGCAGACTTTAACTTGACCGTATGTGTTTGTCTAGCAGTCCATCTTAATAATCCTCTGCATTGGTCACAGCTTTAATTACATTAGCAGGTAAATAAAGGCTGGTGCACCTCCCTGAAAGTCACATAGAGATTACCTGGAGACACCTGCTGTAGTATTTTATGTTGTTACCTCTGCAGTCTGGGCTTCAGGCTTACCTATATGCATTGTGTAGCTTTGGGGTTCATATTTCCTGACAAGTCTCATAATTGCTCTTTGAATCTTTGTTTAATATTTAGACAAAACTTGCTGAAATATTGTTCTAAAACGTAAAATCATTCCGTACTGAATATTCCTCCAGCCAGCTCTATTTGTTTTTGTGCTCTTATATAAGACATTGTTAGCATGCAGCATAGTTTCTGGTGTCCCTGAACTCATCACATAGCTGTGGCCTGAAGATGAGGATTAGCAGTGAACACTCACACCAGCAAGCCAATCACAATGTAGAAGAGTAAGATAACTAGAAAAACCAATCCCAACACGTCTTGTTGTGTGGTCAGCCAATGCTGATCCTTTAAGGAGGTGTCAGATTGACACCCATGGAGGATTTCTAATCTATGATCACTTGTGCTGTTACTACACCTGTTGACATGGCTTTTTTCTGAATTATTTACTCTGTCTTTTGGCTGTTTGCAATCATCTTGTCAGCTTGTCTGTTTTTTGCATTTCCAGTTGTTGAACATTGTGGGCCAAGTTGAGTTTCTTGAAAAAGCAATATAGGTCCAGATCAATATTTTTATTTCCTAATACCAGTTCGATTCAGATCCGGTGTTTATGAATACCAAGTCTCACATGAATGTTAATACAGTGGAATCTCTAAATACAATTTTAATTTGTTCCAACATTGGTAGATGGTAAATGGCCTGAACTTGTACAGCGCGTTATCAAGTCCGTAGAGACCCCAAAGCGCTTTACATTAAATCAGTCATTCACACATTCATACACACATTCACACGCTGACAGTGGTGGGCTACAATGTAGCTACAGCTGCCCTGGGGCGCACTGACAGAAGTGAGGCGGCCATACACAGGCGCCACCGAGCCCTCTGACCACCATCAGCAACAAGCAGATTTTTATTTAAAATGTGTATGTCTAAAGTGTCCCTATTGAAAACAAATGAAATTACAATTATTTGTTCCAACGTCCTATATTCACCTCCTTTAAAAAATTAACAGCACTTAAAATTGCAGTCATTTCTAGCAAAATAGAGTTGTTAATCATGTACAAAAACATGGCTAGAATCATTGCATGATGAAATATTAATGAAATAATAAATAACAAAGACAGCATTGTTCTATAGGCCATGTAACTGTTTGACATGATGTGCCCATAAGGTAGCACAACACGTATAGATTTCGGCAGCACTGCCACTACATACTTTATCGTTCACAGAAGAGCCAGCAGCCCTTTCTTCAGGCTTGCAATTAAAAAAGAAGTCAACCCGTAGACATAGACTTCTGCCTGAGCCACTTTATTCCAGGGCACAGGCTTGAAAAGTCTGGAAAAGTATGAAATTTAGCTTGACGTTTTTCCAAGTCTGAATAAAGGAAAATAATGTATGAAAAAAGTTTTGCTTTTCCAGACTTTTTTTTCATCATCAATTTTCTAAAGGGAAAAAAATCTAATACATAATACATGCTGCTGTTTATACATGGTTTGGTTTTTAAATATTCTTTAACTCTGATTTTACACATTGATTTTAACATTTTACCCTTCGTCATTTTGGTTTTTGACTTACTGTCTGAATTCACACTCATTCAAGTCTAAACTGTCCGTGTTACTGCTTTCTGGACTTCAGGTTGAACTGTACCTGTAGTCTTTAAACTGAAGCCGGTTTAAAAGTAGACCAGATCAGTACAAGTGGTATTTTTTTTTACTTTTACAGATGAAACATAGGTACCAACAATGTTACTAAAGCAAATATTTGTGCTGTAAAGAGTTTGTATTTATTAAAGAATACTCCAGTATATATATGGTGGGTTCAACAGTTCCAGATTTTGTCATAAAGGTGATCTAAATTAATCCAGACGCTAAAAAAGCTGTAAAATAGCATATTGCCACACTCCAAAAATCCGAAGCCAGTTTTAGCATCGTGCTGTTTTGTGGAGCCTAAAAATAAGACTACTAATGAGCTAGTTCAAAGTGAAACTGCTGTAAAAAAAATCTAGAAATTTTACCCTGCAAAAGTGAAACATTTGTAGGAGCCCTGTAATTCTCGTTTTACCAACAAATCAGTATTTTAACACAGATTTGTGATTTCACAACTTATCCTCAACTCGTATCTCTTTTTGTCTTGAAGGCTTTCAAAGAGGAGTTGGAGTGTCTGATCCAGGAGCAGCAGCGAAAGGGGAACAACCCGACCGGACTGCTGGCCCTCAGGCAGATCGCAGACTTCTTCAAGGCCAGCTCAGTGGCCGGTTTCAACACTTCCCCTCTCAGTAAGTGCTTCTTGTGCCTTGACCTGTTACCCAGGGGAACCAGACACAAGGCTTCATAAGAACAAGCTGTTGTTGAGAGTAACCAATTTGGAAATGCCTCAAAAAACAAAAAGAAAAGCGTCGCAGCATCAGTACTGGGAGAAAAGAGATCCATATCCAAACACAGGCTTTGTACACTTGAGGGCATTAATGCTCTTAGACAGCCCAACTCCAGACTCTGGAAGACCTGGGAATACTTCACGGGGTTTTGATCCTCTGTGAGTTTTGTCCAAGAGTCCATATGTGAAATCTGCTTCCAATCAGAGCAGAGGAATGCACAACTAATGCAGAGTTACACGTCAAAGGCAATGTAGCAGTTCATTTTAGATCCTCCTTAACAGATACTCAGGCTGACGGCTAAGGAGGGGTTGGGGTTGAATAACATCACAGAGTAATTTAGGGTTCTAGTGTGGAGCCATATGCGTCAGATGGATCAGCAGATAAAAGTCCAGATGTTGTATTTAGAGGGGTTTATTCCTGAGTGAAGTTCATTTTTCTTACTAAAACTACCTCATCTGCACAAACAGCATTTATAACCTGCATTTTCTTTTTCCCCTCTGATTTAACTGTGATCATTTAGGTCTGGGGATGGTGACTCCCATCAATGACTTGTACGGAGTGGAATCCTCCTCTCTGGTGAAAGGCGAGAAGCTGACACGCTGTAAACTGGCCAGCCTCTACAGACTGGTGGACCTGTTCAGCTGGGCCCACTTCGCCAACTCCTACATCACAGTAAGTCAAGCACAACGGCAGTAACAAATACCACAGTGCCTGCCACATTTGGTGAAGATGTGTAAAAAGCCTTAAAATAAACACATCTTTTATCAGAGTAGCAGAATCTCACAATAGGAATACACAGTTAGGCTTTAGGTTGAGTAAATTCATCAGTGGGAGAACAAGTCTATGTTAAAAAACATATACACAAAGATGGGAGCCTGAAACTTTCTAAAATGAGCCGAACTTCTGAAAAACAGTCCCACACAATAATTTAACCCCTAAACTTAACACAATACAATCAGGATACTTCCTGGATGCTGCCAAATTAAGACTCATCAATTGGATTACTAAGAAGAGAGGCATGATTTATTAGTCCAGAGAACACATCTGCAATGTTTTTACCTCACTGCATCTCACACTTTGGATTTCACTTGGTGATGTAAAGCAAGGATACATCTGCCCGGCCACAGAAACCCATTTCATAAGGTTCTCTGTGCACTGTTCTTGAGCTAATCTGAAGGCCACAAGATGTTTGGAGGTCCGTAGCAACTGACTCTACAGAAAGTTGACAACCTCTGCACACTGTGCTCTTCAGCATCCTCTGACCCCGCTCAGCCAGTAATGGTGGATAACAACCGTTATTTCTTAACCTGAGATCTTTTACCCAGTTGAATAAATGTACTGAAGTTAAAGGTTGGATTTTCTGTATTTTTAACCTGAAAACTTTGCTACTACAATAAGACATGTATTTATTTTGAGGCTTTTTACCCAAGGATGTGAGCAGGTGTAGCTGCATATACCCACTGAGCACACATGCAGCTTTTAGCTGCCAGTCATTCATTGCAGAGCAGCTTTTTGGAAATCACATACAGAGAGAAACTCCTCCCTGAATGTTATTGTTGACTCGTAGTTCTATGTCAGGAAATAATTTTAGAGAAATTTGAGTGTACTGTTCTTTCTTAAAGAAAATAAGAAAATTTGACCTCATCGTTTCCCCTTAGGGTCGAGTGAGTAAAGAACAAGACCACATACTCATCATCCCCAGAGGTCTGTCATTCGCAGAAGCTTCTGCATCAAACCTGGTAAGAAACATGAGCAAAATTCAGTCTGGTGTTACTGTACGATCTGCTGTCTAGTTGCTACTATTGGCACCCTGAAGATGTTTTTTCACCTTCTTACTTTGTTTGATTCTGCAATGTGTTAAATGTCTGGTTAACCTGATGAGTCTTTCGTTTACAGAGGGTTTGCACTGTGTCTGTCTGTATTTGTCATGTTGAGAGTCACTGGCTCCTCTCATGTTGACATTAGTGAGGCTGTAGCTTGTGTTTTGTTTGTCATCAGATACTACAAGCAGGAAGAAGGTAGTTTATCTCTAGTTTCGTTTCAAAGAATGCAAGGTGTTGATGTTTTATCTCGAACATCTGATTAAATACGGTCAGTAGTATATTGGTCGGCTTTATCTCATCCTTCTGTTTTTCTCTGACTATTAACCTTCATTTATGCATTCGGTCTTTCATTTGAGCTTCTTCAGATTCGCTAAACTTAGAAATGAAGGATTATCACTGTTTGGTGGGAACAAAGGTCTATGTGTTGTTGCCCTCACTCTTTATCTTTATTTTCTCTGTCTGACCTGCAAGACGGGTTGGTACATAGTGATTATAATCTTTGCTGAAGTTTCTTCTCAACCTGTTTAATGACTGAAAAACTTGAACTTCATGTTGTCATGTTCCTTCTTTTTTAGATAACATGTTTCTACACAGTAAAGTAAGGAAGTAAGGAGTATGGAATTTTATTTAACAATTTTCCCAGTTTTAATAAGTGAAAAAAGGAAATAAGTATAAAAAACATTTGTATTTCTAGACTTTGTCCCAATCCACAGCTGCTATAAATCTGCAGGACTAGAAGGAACCATGACAGATGTTGGATCAAAACTTTTTTAGGTGTGTGCATAAAAGTCACAGTCATCTTTACCCTAGTTGAGCAGTGATGTTTGTGGGAGAGGAAAGGCGACATTTTCAGAAAGCTGGGACAAAATAATGAAGTGTAGCTCTGTCAGACGTGTCATGCTGTCCCTGTTTTGCTGCCTTTCTGTCCCTGCTGTCTTTATTAGTTTTTTTCTAATCTCCTCCCCCCTTCCTTTATTTCTCCTCTTTCAGTCTGTTTTGATGCATTGAGGTCTCTAGTTACATGGCTGAGTTGGAGAAGCATGGAGGTTGATTAGGAGGAAGTCATCCGGAATAAAGACTTCAGAGGTTGCATCAGGGTCAGACAGGTGTCAGAGAGAAGGCTGCAGGGTTGTGAGCTTTTGTCAGTTTTTGTCATATAAAGAAATTGTAGTGATCTAACCAAATCAATGTACAACATCCTGCCAGCTGTCTGCGTTAAGATGAATATGATGCATTTATTTACGCTCGACTGGTACCATTCACCTCCATCTGGATGGGTGGAAGATCAATAGAACGTCATCTGGTTAAACATCCACATAGAAGTGGAAAGATTGAGCATCACTCACAGCATATTCCAGGATTTAGTGCCTGGTTGTCCCAGCAGTCACCTCTGACTCTATTGACTGAATGGATTTTAGTGGTGCTTAGGCACTCATTATATTTAGATTTCTTTTACCTCATTAACAGCTAAGGGGAAAGTTTGGAGGTGAAAAAGAAGACTCAAAAAGGTTCCGACACCAGAAAACAACCTTGAATAAACTATGTTAATGCCTTACTTTTGGCCCGGGTTTTGATGTGTCCCAGCTCTTTGGGATGCACATTGTGATGTTATCAGTTGCTGGTCAGCACACTAGGGGAGGAAATGGGAAACTGTGTGTTGAGGACACATTACAAATCAAGTTTGAAACTGAATCTACTGTTTTTCTGAATCCTACTGATTAAGTATCAGAAGAAAGAAAAGAGATAGCGCTATGTCCAGCTGGAAGCAGCAGTGTGTGATTCAAGGTCTAAGGTTTGCAGTCATTAAGAAAGAATAAAAAAGGCAAGTGTGCATTTAACACAAATTATTATGTAAAATGCTACAGATCGTTTAAAAAACTGTTCTAAACTAACGAAATAAGATTTCTACTTTAAAGGATATGGTGACCTAAATTCACATGGATCGAAATAAAACGTTTGTGATCATTACAGTTGAGAGTCATTAACACTGCATGTTCTGACAATCCCAGATCATCCACTGAATAAATGATTTTTTAGCTCAGTTTAAAGTCTTGGTGAAGACCTTTTGATCAGCCCTCATTCAGTGTACATAAATGTGGGAAAACGGTCAAATTTTCTGAGGTTCTTGTCACTACCTAGGTGGCTTCAGAAACCGATTTATTGTGCTGATTTTAAAAAATGCTTTATTTCCACTTCACAATAATGCACTATTTTGGTCTATCATGTGTATCGATGTGGTCTATCACCAAGTGTGGTTATATTGTGGAAACATTCATGTGGCATGAGTGCCACATAGCTGCTACCAGTTGAAAAACATTGTTTTCTTCTCCTCTCAATAAACTAAAACTTCTGTGTAAATATTCTCCTATCATCAACACTGCTTTGTTTTCCTGTTCAAAAGGATGCCTGAAGCCCTTGCAGACAGGCTTTGGTTTTGTGCCTTATTGTTTAGGACCGAGGTCCTTCTGGGGCAAACTGCGATTTCCATGAGGTCACAAGAACACCTTTACTTAAATGGATTTACTAACATGAAAATCCATGACATGTAGAAAACGTTGGATTTAAAGGCAAAGAAAAAATGTCTTCATCTAAATCAAGAAAAGAGAAAATTCAAACCAATAACCTGAAACGGTTACTGAGCAGAGGGATGTTGCTCTGAACTTTGTGGTCCAAAGTCCAGGAGGTTTAATTGCAGGTGACAACTTTAAGTCATGTAGCAGATTGTTTCCTTATTTATTTAGCATGATATATATTTTGATTTTAAAATATATTTAAAATGATGTTGCTTTTTGCTACAGGGCTAGTCATTTTCAACCATAGACACAGCACTTTTATTCCCAGCACATCCTCTATGCTGCTTCATCCTGTCTATGTTGAATTAGGCGTAATGCATTCGCATCTGACTGAATGATAAATGGCTTCTCGCGTGGTGTTGGACTTTGTGAAAGAGAAATCTGGTCTGGCCAGCCCTGGAGCATATCATGGAAACATGTGGTTACCGTGATGTACGACGTCTGCAGGCAAAGTAAAGTTTCCAGTTTGTTATTCTGCTTTACTGTGACAGCTGGAATCTGCAGTCAATTTTGGTGTTGCTCCTCCTTCAGGTTTAGATGTTTGCTTATCTGTCTGTCTTCATTCTGACTCACTTCAAGCACTATCATTGCCTTTAAATTTCCTCAGTGAGGTAATGTAGTAACTACTAATTTACTGGTAATGAAGTTGTCCTTGCAAAGGACATCATGACCATTCCCTGACTATATTACTTTTCCTGGTGGTGCAATTCCTTTTACTCTAGAGGAGCAGATAATGTAATTTCTGACATTACGCTCTTTAATTGTGACTTATGTCAGGGAGTTTGTTTAATACCTTTGTTAAGGGGGGTGGATCTGGTTTTATGGTCCCTTAGCTTCTCTGTTTTCTTTTCAGGAGGGCTGTCAAGATGTTTATGTAGACCCAGGCGTGGCGCTGGTGGTGTAGGGGTTAAGCACACGACCCATTTATAGAGGCTTGAAGCAGCCGTTCCAGGTTCGAGTCCTGAACCTGGAGACCTTTGCCAAATGTCTTCCCCCTCTCTCTGCCCCTATTTCTTGTCTGCATACTGTTGAAAAAATTAAAAAATAAAGGCCTCTTGTGCCGCAAAAAAATATATATAAAAAAAAAGATGTTTATGTAGCCCACATTTCTTTCCCTAAACCCGCTCAGACAAACGTTTGCAATAAAATATTTGGAAATATACTAACTCCAAAGCTTTATATTAGATATTTTCCTGTTCTCTTTGCCCATGACACTGATCTGAGTCATTTAAGATTAGACATATAGGCTACTGATGGTCTATATTACAATGATTGTGTCCAACTTGACCCACTAAACAACGTTCATGATGCTGCAGTATCCATTTTCCTCGACAGTGACGGATTTCTGCTGGGCAAAGTTAATATGATGCTTAAACAGGGAGTTACGTAGGTTAAAGTTCCTGAAAACAAAGCTTTGTTTTGTTTCTGAGTATGTTTCTGACTCAACACATAACTCCACTGTGACTCTAAACATGTTTGAACAAAAATGAGCAATGCTTTTACCAACCAAGGCAATAACAGTTCCTCTGCATGTTTCTGTGGGATATCGGCATAGAAATTCTACAACAGAGTAAGGCTCATAACACGTTTTTCTTTTCAGTTTCTTTATTTAACTCCAAACTAGACACTTCATTTTATTTAGATACAAACTATTTTCTTTATTTTTTGAGGTAGGCTATACATTTTTCTTGATTTTCTATGAAATGGCCTCATTCTGCAAAAAAAAAGAGTTTTGTTAAAGTAAATAATATAGTTTTTTTTTCTAAAACTGAAAATAGAAGTAGAATTAATTTGAAGCCTTTAATTTTTACAATAAAACAATTTTTAGAGTGCGTGTTTTTTATAAAATACTATATGATATCTTTTTTCCAAGCGTTAAGTAGGTTTGATTTTTCTTTAGATTGAAAACAATAATGATACCTGTGCTAGGCTCATGCTAGCATGTTTATCCCATGTTTTAATATGACACAGTCATTTGTTGCTGTTCATTTTTGTTTAATACTTTCAGAAAAAAAGTTAATCTCCTATTTCGTAAACTTAGTGTTTTTCTTCGAATGTTGTAATATTTAATTATTGCCGTTTCAGCTGCTCTCTATGCTGGCCTTCCCCACACCTGTAGAGCAGGTCACATGATGCAGCATTCAATATAGACTCTGTCCTTGAAAGCATCATTGTAAGACATTTAGACAGTTAGCGAATCCCCAGATTTATTAGATCAGCACTATAATAAGCATGGCCGTTTTGAAAGCCATGCATACTGAAATTGGCCCATATTTATCAAAATGTGCCCTTTAAAAAGTAAGGGCCTTTGTGTTGGTGCAACTGAGAAATGATTACAATGCCAATCAAGTAAAAATATGCCTGGATGGATCTGTTACTTGGGACGGGATTGCGACATCCGCACACAACCAAAACAAATCAGCTGACTGTCTCTTTGTCCTCGTGCTCTCAGGTGAAGGTGAACATCATCGGGGATGTCATCGAGCAGGGCTCCACCAACCTGCGGATCGACTCGGCGGGTTTCAGCCCACATGCTGCCATCTACTCAATGCGTCCGAACATCCGCTGCATCATACATGTGCACACTCCTGCCACAGCAGCTGTAAGTACACGTTACATCAGACAGTGTCTTATCTGGGCATACCTATACCAAGTAACTGTTAAACTTTTCTGCACACTACTCCTGCTAAGTGCACAAAGCTCATTTTGAAGAGATGGCGTGAGGAATTTGAAGATCGCATTTATATCACAAACGTAAAGACTGAACTAAAAGACAGTTATTCTTAACATGAAAACAAAGTGCACTGATTATAGGATCTCAAGAATATTTCAGATGTCTGAGATGCATGAAGCAGCCCTTCCAAATCATCCTGCCTCACTTTTCTTCTCCTTTATCCCAATTTAGGTGTCATCTATGAAGTGTGGCATCCTACCCATCTCCCAGGAGGCGTTGATCTTGGGAGATATCGCTTACTACAACTACCAAGGCAGCCTGGATGACCAGGAGGAGCGCAGAGAGCTGCAGAAAGCCCTTGGTCCAACAGCAAAGGTGGGAGGACCAGGATAGCTCTTTGCAATGAGTAATATTCTGTAGTGGGGTCGTCCCCATCCTTTTTAAATTATTTGGTCCAAGTATGTATCTCAAGTAGTTTTAAAAATATCCGAGGCAAAGGAAGTTCTATATCTGGGCCTTGAAGTAAAGAAAATAAAGAGGTAATTATCAGGGTGGGGTGTATTTGAAAAAGGAAACAGTGGTGCATCCTGTGGGAGTATCCTCTGTGTTTGGGTTAATTTATTATTTTGTCTTTCTGAACTGAAGCATGCTAGACAAACATGTCCCCCCTCCCTTTTTGACCTGCTGCAGATTTTGGTATTGAGAAATCACGGCGTGGTCGCTCTCGGGGAGACAATCGAAGAGGCCTTCCACTACATCTACAATGCCCATTATGCCTGCGAAATCCAGGTATGCACAGTTAGACACGGAGCCTACTGCCCATTCCCAGCTCCCCTCAGCTTCTGTAAACATTCAGCTAACCAGCAGGACGGCAGCTTTCCCAGTAAATCTAATATCCCACCAGCTGCTCTCATATTGTCCCACTCAGACCGTTTGAAAATCAGTCAGTACACTCATAATCTCTTGCCATCCAGACAATGTTGGCAAAACAGTCTTTTAATTAGACTATTAAGAGTTTGATGAAGGGAGAAACTGTCTGTGTGTTTTTTTATATTTTGTCATGTTGCAACCACAAACTTTAATTTATTTTATTGGTGTATTTATATAGTAAGCCAACACAAAGCAGTGCATAATTGTAAAATGACAGGAAAACGATGCATAGTTGTCATTAAAATACATTAAAGTTGGTGATTATAACAAAATGTGAAAATGTTCCATGTGTATTAATACTGTTACATGAGTAGCTGTTTCCTGTAGCTGTTTATTCTGAATCTTATTGAAGCAGGGGACATTCCTGAACAGTAAATACTGACTTATATTAACTTTCATTCTCAAATTATGTAAATCCGAACAGTCTTTGCTTATATATGTTTGTTTTTTGTGGTTGCTTGTAAACACTGGATTTTGAGCTGACAGCTTGCCCCTCCTCCCCTTCTTCTGTAATACAGCACACCAAATCTCCTAAATGACTCTCACCCTGTCAAGCAAAATAAAAACATTAATCCATCTTGCAAAGCCCAGCTTAAATTCTACAAAATGAACCCCTGAGATGTATTTGCTGTACGTCGGGCTCTGTATCTTCTGAGCTGCTTTACTGTTTGATTCTGTGGTATCTCATCTTTAGTTTGGTTAAATCACATCTTTCCTCTGTACAGAAATAAGCTGAGTTCCAGTTGAAGTGTATGATCTAAGATCTCGGATGTCCATCGGCAACAGAAGCTCACACTCTCCTCTTTCTGTCCAAAACGTATGGTTTATAGGTGAATGCCATCTCATGTGCTGGAGGAGTTGACAACCTCATAGTGCTGGACCCGGAGAAGTACAAGTCTCGAGTGTTTGCCGTGGCTACGGCGGCGGCCGTCAACATGGCCGGGCAGTACAAGTGGAAGATCGGAGAGCTGGAGTTTGAGTCTCTGATGAGGATGCTGGATAATCTGGTGAGTTAATGGACTTGTTTGGCATCAGAAATAGGATTAAAATCTGCATCGCCCTCGACATTTATGGGCACCCCTGATAAAGATGGTTGAAGCTTGACTTTATGTTAATTAAGTGGCTTAATTCAATCATCTTGACCTGCTGCCTGCAAGCCTTGGTCAAGATGATTGGTGACAACAGCACATATAAATACATAGACAGCAAAAATACAAAGCTAAAGCGTTACACAATATTCAATATCATAAATACTCAAGACTTAAAAAGGAAAGAAAACATGCCTATACAATCAACTTATTGAAATGAATAATTAAAAGCAGTGGCAGGGTTCTGGCTAAACGGTTTTTAAAACTTGTTTAAAGTTGTTAAAAGAATTTTCTACAAATAATAATCTGACAAGTGTGTATGCAGCCCCTTTTAAACTGTAATTCAATTCCTTGCAACCAGTCACCTTCTGAGTCACCTAATTAGTAAACAATGTGTGTAATTTATTCTCAGTATAAATCCGGGTGTTCTGTGAAGGCCTCTGAGGTTGTCTAAAGAACAATAGCATCAGAACAAGAAACTCCAGATATAGGTCGAGGATATAGTTGAAAAGAGCTTTAAAACAGGGTTAGGTTCAAAAACAATATCCCAGGTCGTGAACATCTCACAGAACAAACAGGCCGTCCGCCTGAACTGACAGGCTGGGCAGCATTGATCAGAGAAACAGGCCGGAGGCCCATGGCAACTCTGGAGGAACTGTAGAGACCCTCAGCTCAGGTGGGAGAATGTTTACATAAAAACTATTAGTCAAACAGTCAACAAATTTGGCCTTTATTGAAGAGTGGTGAGTAAAGGAAGGGCTTAGCAGTTCTGATAACAATTGGTAACAAGCCAACTGGAGGGTACAGCAAACATATGGAAGAAGGTGCTCTGGTCAGTGGTCCATTTCTTTCCTACATGATAACAGCAGGAAGCTAACAGCTTCTCTGTCTCTAGGAGGCAGGCAGAGATTTAGTGTTGTAGAGTTCGTCTTGTGTTCTTACTGCCTGTCCTCCATTCCCTCTGTGCTTCCATCACTTCTTCAACTTCTACCTAGTGAGCCATTGCCTCTCAGCCTGATGAACAAAAAGTTGGTTGCTGTCCTTTTTCCTTCTTACTCATGTATTTTGTGTAAGTTGTGGTCTTTGCCCAAGGGACAGAGACAGCGATGAGAGCGAAGGCGACAAAAGCAGAGTTACTCTCCTCTTGAGCTCTTCAAGCTTCCAGCTGTGAGTGTTGAAACGACTGCACTGAAAGCAGGATGTTGCCGGAAAGAGATCTCTGCCAGCTCAGCTGGGTGATGAAGTCAAGTCAAAAGGTCAGCTTTGACCGCAGGGTGTAGATGAAAAGAAAAGCTGTGTGTGGAAAGTTGAGTGAAAAACAGCAGTGACACAACTGAGTGAGAGGAAATGGGAATATGAGAGGGATAACTGGAGATATTAGGATGAAGCGGAGAACAAAAGAAGAGAAGGACAGAGGGAGATGGATGTGAGAGGAAATAGCTCAGAGTCTGTCCTCTGCTGTGTTTGATACCCTGCAGCTACTGCGCTGTTTTGTTTTCGGGGTTTTGTCCATCTGAATGAAGACCTATGAGAAAAATAAACCAGCGTAACAGGAAGGCAATGTCAAAGGGTAAATGCCCAATGTAGGTTTAGAAATTGATAGAAGATAGTAGGACTAACAGTGGCTGGTGAAAGTGTGTAGTTCCCTAGAATCTTTCCTGATTGTGTCACATTTAAAACCACAAACAACATATATATATATATATATATATATATATATATATATATATAATATTTTATGATATATTCACATTAAACATATAACTATAATATATATATATATATATATATATATATATATATATATATATATTGGCCATATTAGATTTAGACTTTGACTAGACCATTTTCACAGATGAGTATGCCGTATTTCTGTTGTGGCTCTGGCTGTATCTTTAGTCATTTTACACCTGGTAGGTGAATCTCCTCAGTCTCATGTCTCATGTCAGCCTCTAAAAGGTTTTCTTCCTGGATTACCCTGTATTTAGCTCCATACATCTTCCCATGATACTGCCACCCCCTTGTTTTACTGTGAGGATGGTTTGTGCAGGGCGGTTAAGATACAGCATTAGTTTTTCTCCCTACGTAGCTTGTTTGCATGCTGGAAAAAAGGTTTTGTTTTCATTTGTCCTTCTCCCACATGTTTGGTGTATCCCTTGCATGACTAATAAAAATATTATAATTTTTAATAGTCATTATTAATAATATGACTTAGGAAGGTTACTGGTTGCACTGGATTTTGTTTAGGGATGTCAGAGGAAATGGTCTAAATACAAATGCAAATGCACACATTTTTATATATTTGGAAACCATGCATCATGCATCTTTCCACTTTACAACAGTGCTGTATTTTGTGTTGGTCTATCAAATAAAGTCCTGATAAATGCGCTGAAATGTGTGTTTGTGACATGACAAAGTTTGGAGAAGGCACTGCACACACATACCCATGAAAAGACCCTGGTGAATCTAAACATTTCCAGATTAAAGACTATATCTCTATCTTCTCCTTCACCTCAGGGCTACAGGACAGGTTATGCTTACCGACACCCCATCATTCGGGAGAAGCCGAGGCACAAGAGTGAAGTGGAGATCCCTGCCACCGTCACGGCGTTCACGTTTGAGGAGGACGTTGACGCCACGCGGCTGCCCTTCAAGTTCCTTCAGCAGCGGCAGCAGAGGGAGAAGACGCGCTGGCTCAACTCCCCCAACAGCTACACCAAGGTCAGCGTGGAGGCCGGAGAGGAGCGCTGCAACAGTCGGACAACCACGGTGAGCACAAAAATATTCCTGCATCCAAAACAGTTGGGTTTTTCTTCTCAAACATGCAATACCAGAGCCCCATCTAGTGGGGGAACGGTAAATGAACAACATAAAACTAAGCAAAATGATTCATTTGTAATTAACTCTCTGCCCTTCATAGTGGATGAGGGCGGATGAAACAGGAACTCCGATCCGAATTGAAGACGCAAATCAATTCGTCCCTCTAAACACAGACCCCACTGAGGTGCAGCAGAAAAGGAACAAGGTGAGTCAAGCTTCTTTCTCTTGGTTACTTCTGCAAGATGTAGTATTTGCACAATAAGAATTTAGAAAGTTGAGCTTAATTACTTGTCAGTCAATGGGAACGCACAGATTACAATCATGAGAACAGAAGAAAGGAAGGATTACATGTCATTTTATTTTTTTATTGAAATAGTCGATTCAGAACCAAACAAAGGGTTCTCTGTCATTTTTAATCATTTCAATAAATTACAAGACACCTCAAAGGCATTGATTTTAAATATGTTCTCAGTTCTTGAAGTGAAAAGCATCATCCTTTTAAATATCCTGATCCTCCACACCTATTAGCACTCTTAGTACAGATGTGTAGAAAGGCTGAAAATTAATTGCACTGAATTGCCAAATGTATCAGATAGTTATCCTGTTAAAAGGCTGATTGTGTCATGATTTGTGGGTGTTTTTGGGTTCTTCTTCTTATAATTATTATAATTATTATTATTTTTGAGTCTCTTTTCTGCTCTAGCCACGTTTTGTTCTCTCCTGTATGTTTTCAATCATCTTCATTCGGTTCACCTGCACCTAGTATTCAGTCTCCTCATTTCACCTGGTTCTTGCTCCATATATACACATCTGTTCTGTTCATTCCTCAAGAAAACATCACAGTTCATCTGTTTTTGCCAAGCCTGTTCTGTCAAGCCTGTTTTGCCTAAGTTTGTCAATGCCTGCATCTGCAACTACCTGTCTGCCTGCAAGTTTCTTTTTGGTTATTAAATCTTTTTTCAACTCACGACGCCACGTTGCTTCCTGCTTGTCTGCATTCTGGGGTCCTCCGCCATACCAGCCGTGAAAGAATGTTTCCGCCAAAATTGGACCTCGCAGACGGTAAGCAAGAGAGCGCCAGTGATCGCTGGGTTCAGCAGCAGATGGAGGAGGCGATGAGACACTGCCGGCCGATCTGGAGGTTCTGCCCTCTCCGCTGCTGCTGGAGCAGATGGAGCATGAGATGGTTCAGCGCCGTTCTCCGCCTGCTCCCCTGGTTGCACACCCAGATCCGGCAGCAAAGCCGCCCACCTCCATCCTCTCCATGTTTCCAGAGAGCTGCTGCAGCCCAGCCCACGTCAGGTCTTCAGAGCGTTGCTGCAGCCCAGCCCACGTCAGGTCTTCAGAGCGCTGCTGCAGTCCAGCCCACGTCAGGTCTCCAGAGCTCTGCTGCTGCCGAGCAGCCCACGCCAGGTCTCCAGGGAGCCGCCATTGTGCCGCCCAAGTCTGTCTCAACCTCCTCCACACGCTGCAGAGGACGTCGGTAGAGGGACGCCTCGGCTCAAGTCATCAGGGGTCCCGGCGACGCCCCGGCTGAAGTCATCAGGGGTCCTGGCGACGCCTCAGCCTCTGCTCAAGCCAGTGAGGGTCCCGGCGACGCCTCAGCCCCTGCCCACGCTACTGAGGGTCTCGGCAGCGCCTCAGCTCCTGCGCACACCACTGAGGGTCTTGGTGCCGCCTCAGCTCCTGCGCACGCCACTGAGGGTCTCGGCGACACCTCAGCTTCTGCTACTGGTCTAAAGGCCTTCCAGGGGTTCAGCGAGAGACTGGTCCTCGTCCTGGTTCCTGAACCCTATGATGAAGGGTTTGAGGATGACCTGCCACCAGATTCTGTTCCTGAGCGGTTCGAGGAGAAGTTAGTCCTCATCCTGGCATCTGAACCCAGAGACGAGGGGTTCGAGGGGGAAGCGCCGCCGGATCCTGTTTCTGAGGTGTTGAAGGAGCAGCTTGTCCTTGTTCTGGCCTCTGAGGGTCCCCCAGACTCTGCGTCTGTCTCCAAGGGTCCAGTCGGCTCTGTTCCTGTCTCCGAGGGTCCCGTCGGCTCTGTTCCTGTTTCTGAGGGATCGCCAGGCACCATGAAGGCCAAGCCTGACTCAAAGACTGACTCCAATCCTCCGGAGTTCCACTGAGTTTCTGGAGGGTCCTCTACGCTCCATGGTCGACCTCCAGACCGAGGGTCCTCTACTCTGCTCGGCCGACCTCCAGACCATCAGTTCCTTCGTCGCCGGCCTCCTACACTCCTGTTCAGCCACCGCAGGTTTCCTGACCAACCTGCAGTTTCCCACCGACGCCGGGCTCCATGGTCTCTACGTCTCTGGTGGCCTCCTTGTCTTCGCCTTTTTTGGTTTTCTGTCAGAAACCATCATATTTTTAAGATTTACGATTTTACGATGATATGTACTGTCATAAGGTTTTTAGGGCCTTTGGAAGAGGAACAGGCCCCCAGCATCATTGATCCTCTACTGTATTTAACAGTGGGCGTGGAGTTGCTTTTCCACATTTCCGCTAATTTTTTTTCCATACTTATATATTTAAACAAATTGCAAACCTTTCAAGACTGTGTAGGAACCCTGCAGCCTCACCTGACTATAGCACAATACTACAATAGCAGTTCTGGGTAAAGACCCAGAAAAGTTTAGGAAATCACACTTTCACATTTGTACTGGTAGAACAGAAAATCCTTTTTTCTGCCATGCCTTCCAAACAATTAGACGGCATCTAGGCAGCATCTAATTGTTATGGAGACGTGTTGCCCCCTAGATGCCACTCTTTGGTGCACTTATCTAACAGTGAGATTTGGAGGATTTTGCACAACCCTGCCCACTGTGGGTAAAGGCAAGATAATAAATTTAGAAATACACATCTTATATATTTATTTAATAGCAATTGTTTGGGGTGCCGATAGTTTTGGCTCAGGTGATTTCAATAAAACAGTTTCTTATTGTCAGATTATATTTTATTTTAAGTAAGATGAAAACTGAAAATTAAAAATGATATTTTTTACTGAATTTTGTTTGCAGATACAACACCAGTTTTAAACCCTTTAGATTCCTGCTGACATCATAATGGTGTGTTTTTATTTGTCTCCCTTCCAGATCAGAGAGCAGAACCGGTTAGATGTGATGACGTCAGGCCCGCGGTCTCAGCACCTTGCTGGCATTCCTGTTGATCAACCACGACAGGTGAGAAATATCTAATATAGAAAAACACCACACGCAGAGCTCCACAAACACAGCTGTGCATCTGTGGTCATTTGAAATGTTACCGTAGCTCTGTGCTCTGTGACAATGTTGGAAGAATGCAAGTTTTTACAAGAATGTGTGACTTAATGCAGCTTGTATGTGATGTTACAGCTAAAAAGCGGCTGCTTTGTTAAATTCAAAGCAGTGGCAGGCATTTGAAAAACTAAACAGTCTTGTTTATGTTTGTTCTGGTTACAGGATAGTAAATCAGGATGTCACTTTTTTAATTTTAAAATAAACAAACGTATAGAAATGATAAAGAATGAGTTGTGTCCCGATTAACTAAAGCTCACGTTGGGATGCCGGTGGCTCCTTTTAGATTTGCCAGAATGCATTTCACATCTCAATAAATTAGAATCTCATTGAAAAGTATATTTTTGGTGATTCAACACAAAAATGTATTACACACCGTGATATATTCCAACCTTTTATCTATGTTGATTTTAATTGATAATTTAATAAATATGGATTCAGTAAAACCCTTTAATTAGAAACAAAATTACACTATGATCAATAAAAAATGTTTTAATACAAGAATGCTGTTCTCCTATAAAGTATGCCCAAATACTGTACAGTATATGCCTCAATACTTGGTCAGGGGTCTTTTTGCATGATTTATTCCATCAATGCAGCGTGACATGGAGAAGATCAGCCTGTGGCTCTGCTATAGGTGTTGAGGAACTCTAGGTTGCTTTTATGGCAGTCTTCAGCTCGCCTGCATTGTTGGTTCTGGTGTCTCTCATCTTCCTTTTGACAGAACCCCAGTTTAGTTCATGCCAGTTTGCTAGCCAATGGTCATTAAAGCTGGCATGGGTACCTTTGGCACTGTGTGCAGGTGCCAAGTCCCGCTGGAAAATGAAATCAGCATCTCCAAAAGGAACCATTATGTTTTTTAAAGAAAAGCTGATGCCCTGACTTTGGAATTGATAAAGCACAGTCGACCAACACAAACAGATGACATGGCTCCCTAAATCATCACTGACTGTAGAAACTTCACACTAGACTTCAAGCAATGTGGATACTGTGCCTCTCAACTCTTCATCCAGACACTGGGACCTTGATTTCCAAATGACATGCAGACTTTATTTTCACCTGAAAAGAGGACTTTGGAGAACTTAGGAACAGTCCAGTATTTTTTCTCATTAGCCTGGGTAAAATGCTTTGGATGTCAACAGTTGTAGCCTATGGATACATCTGTGTGTGATGGCTCCTGAACTACCGACTCTAGCTGCAGTCCAAACCTTGTGAATCTCCCCTAGCCTTTTGAATGGGCTTTGCATCATAATCCTCCTAAGGCTGCAGTTGCAAATTTTTATAGTACACCTTTTCCTTCCACTGAACTTTCCATTGATGTGCTACAGTACTCTGAAAAGCCAGCTTCTTTAAGAATGACCTTTTGTGGGTTGCTCTCCTTGTGGAGGTAGTTAATTACTGTCTGCTGGACAGTTCAAATCTGCAGTCTTATCTATGACTGCGGGGGTTCCAGCATGGCCACAACATAACATTTCTGTATTAAAATCCCTTAGATTATGTTCTAGTGTATTCAGATGCACATGTATAGATACACAGAGACTCAAAGCTTTACAAGCCACCTTGCTGTCGTCAGTTTCTTCTCTATCATCCATCGTTCACTGTGGGCCACTAGAGGGAGACAAACATGTAAATAAAGCAGGAAATGTAAACCTCGGTACAGCATCACTCAAAACTACAAGAATAAAACATAACATACATTTAAAGTCTACATTAATAAATATCCAGACTCTTTGGTGCTGATTCCTTTTTTTCTTTGTTGGTATTTTGTCTTGAAGGAACTGGGGCAAGTAAGAGTGCTGGTAAATATTGTCAAGCATTGTCCTGTTTGCAGTGGGTTTTAATTCATTGTCCCCATCTTTCAGTTTATTTAGTTTCATTTTCAAACACTGCATGTTGTTGTGCCTGGAGACCGACCTTTATTTTTAATTTGTTTCCACCAGTTTCATATTTATTTTGGACAAGTTTCACGCATTGTCATAGGTTGTTAAATTATTATGTTTTATTTGGAGCATGACACGTGTTCATCACTTGTTTATACATGCAAATCTCAGCAGAAGTGTTTATTGTAGTTTGACTGAAGGATATGTGTTGGATTATTAGATGTACTTTGATTTATCATTGTTATAAACAGCCTTGCTATCAGTGTTTTTAGTCTGTACGTGCATCAGTGCTCCTGTGCTCACCCTTTGCTCTCCTCGTCCTCCCCTCCTCAGCCATATGTGCCCACAGAGGATGAGCAGATGGCTCCTCTTCCTCCTAACCCGTTCAGCGAGCTGTTGGAAAAGGAGTACCACAAAAACGTGGAGAGAAGGCAACTTGGCCTCAGCGGTACGGCATGCACACACTAACACACACGGATCAATGTTCATACTCACACACACACATTGTCGGTGGCTATCCAGTCGTACAAACCTGTGATGCTTCATTGTACAGCAAAATATTGGCTACCCTAAATAAACCAGATCAGCAAATCATATACAGCTCATTTAAAAGCACACAGGATAAGACCATTTTGAGGACGCAAGAGGAGGAGTTGGACTGATAGTGTAAATGTCCTTTTAAGGCTAGTTGTTATGAATAGTTGCTTATCTTAATGGTGCAACATTAGCAGAGTTAAAATGTTGTTTTTATGATCCCTAAAGGCAAATGCAAAAATTTACAAAAAGCCAAAAAGTTTTTTTCTGCTTCAGAGGCTAAAACTAAAATGAGAAATTAGTTATTTTACTCGAGGCCACAAGAACCAAAAACAGAGTTCTTTCTGGCCTGGACACTTCATATTTCACAAGAACCCATGCGCAGAACTCCTTGGAAGTGATTCAGTTTGTGAAAGACCCAAATGCAGAGTTTGTTTGCAGAGTTGCACAGGAACAACAGGAAACCCAGCATGGGTGGAGTAACAGGCATAAATGGGCATGAAGAGTAACAAAGAATGAAGCAGAATAACAGGCAGTCAAGATAAACAGGAGCTTAAAAGGGAAAAGAAACGGGTGCACACTGTAGACAAATTGAGGTGGCGCAGGTGAGAAGAATCAACAAGATTACATGGTGGCTGTGGCCGAGGGTGAAAGACTAATTAACCAGAGCAGAGCAGAAACAGAAACACAAGAAAACCCAAATATCTAACAGAAAATATTCCAAGAACAGTAGAAGGAAGCAAACTCAAAAGAATGAAGTAATAAGGAAAACACCTAACAATAACACGCGTAGGGAAATAAACTTAAGAAAGCAAGCCCTAAAGAACAAAATAAACAGTAACAAAATGGTCAAAATAGACACATAAAAGAAAATCAAAACTCAAACGCCTCAGGATCCAGACAGGAAGTCGTCATAGGTCTCCCCCACTGTAACACAGCATCTTCATATTTCTCTGAAACCACACAGGAAAAAAAGTTCTGTAATCTCCAGTAAGTAAAACACATCAAAAGGCACTTTATTCCTAATTTGAATTTTGTTCTTAATATTTAATAACTTTGAAACTAAAGGTTCATCCTTTTTAAAAATCCTAATCTTTGCAAAAAAAAGATCAAAGCCTTTAAAGGTCAATATTTTTTCAGATCAGTGTTTAATGTTTCATATGCATTCACAGCAAAGCGTAGTCATTGGTTTCAGCTCATTTAAAATCTAATTTTCATCATGCTTTCAAGCAAAGAAGCTGTTCAGCTGTTAACTGGCAGATCAGATCAAACATTTGGAGCAGATTTCTAGTTGATCTTTATTTTAATCCGGATGAAATTGTGCTCTGCAGTCTTCCTCACCCTCACATTTCGACTTGCAGATTTATTACTCCTCTCTTGAAACAGATTCGCTCTCCCTGAACTCTGCAGTTGGTGGTAAACCTCGATTTAACTCGCGTTTGTAGCGCTGCATCCTCAGCGGCAGTCTCGTTAGCAGCACTGTCTAATAAGCAGACAACTTTAAAATACAGGAGTTTTTTTGTAACAGTAACAGTAGCAGTATTCTGTCTGCACACGCTCAAAGTCAATGCTAATCATATTATCTCTTTAGAAAGGGAAGCAGAAAGTCAAAAGTGGGCAGACAGCGGTGGAGGGGTTCATTCATCGTGGTTAACTCGTCACTCTGCAGAGCTCCTGGCACATTGGACCAGCTTTAAATCTGGTTGTTTTATCTGTGCGTGTGTACGAGCGAGGGCATGTGTTCATGCATGTGTATGGTATACGTCCAAATGTTCTGTACTGTCATATGCATATGAAAGAGCCTGTGTGACAGGCCAGTGTGATGAAGACGGCAGACTGAACCAACAGCAGGTCTTCACACCCGCCACATGACCGCAGCCCGTTGCTATGACACTGTTGCCCCCACAGCCCCATGAATCCCTGGTGACCCATCTGGATGCATGTTGAAGACCGTCTGGAGAGGCCCGAAACATTCTCCACACACACAAACGTGCTCACATGCACTTGGTTGTATGTTTACTTCTGATTAATTGTCACTTCAAGCTAAGCTGATACTAATCTCCACATTGTTCATGTGACCGGTTTCTAGCTTCATTCCCCACATGGAGAACATGTGATGAGACATTTGAACCGCACAAACCAGGTTGTTGCACAACCCCTCTGTAAATGGTGCGTTCAGAGGAGCTACAAAGGGCTAAAAAAGTTGCTAATGCAAGGCTTAATTTCAAACTACTGAGAAAAGCTAGCGTCAAAGTTATTGCAAAATGTTTACATATATATATTTACAGCCCTTATTGCTCAATGCGAAACCCGGTGAAAATGTGTTAACATTTAAATAAAGAAATTCATATTTTTTTTAGAATAGTAGTAAAATATTTGAAAAAATTAACATTTAATTTTAGAACATTAATTCCTAAGTGGAAAAAACACTTTGTGATGAAATAATTGTTTTCACTAAAATCCCCAATTAGGAACGTCTTTAAAAATATCAGTAAAATAAATGTAACAAAGAGATTTTTTTATTTCTACTTGATTAGATTGTTTAGGAAGTTTTAATTATTGATCCGTGACTTACTATTTCCCCGGGTTAAAAATATTACATGTCATGGGTTCATTTCTCATTACCCAGTCTTCACAATGGGAAAGAGAGGAATACATGCCCTTCATTAGTCAGAAAATTGCAAAAACATTAACTTGAAGTTGCCTATATGAGGACTGAAATTTATCTTGCCACCATTCACAGTCAGCAGTATGGTAAGAGAGGTAGAAAAAAATCTGCAAGGTCCACCAGCACCAGCAGAGTGTGACATTTTGGGGTCAGAAAGATGGCATAACACCCATTACACACCATCTACATGCAGGATGTTTGTCATGTATGCCAGAAAAATAGCCTCTCGGGGCCACAAAGTCTGCAGAACAACAATTTAATTTTTCTGTCTTTGAACCGCTAGATGTGAGGATCAAAGGTAATACTTGGGTTTGCTGTGCTGTAAAATTGTCACTATGGGGGGAGCAGTAGCTACTTTTGTGGTCAGCGAGATGTTGCTCAGGAGGCTCCGCCACCCACAGAAAAAAGACTGATTGCACAAAGAGAGCCTGATGATCAGCAGACAAGGATTTTCTTTTTCAAGTTTTGTGAGAAACCAGCTGTGCATGGCCTGATTCTAACATGTGTCCGTCTGTGTGTGTGCATCATCACTAATCTCTTCCTCCCCTCCCTCTTAAATCTCTCCAATCTCTCATCCCACTCACCCCCTCTGTCATCCCTTTACTTTAACCCCCACTCCACTCCAACGTTATGCTGCAATCCTCTCACCCACCCCCTCACCCCCCACCAACCTCCCTGCAGATGGCGAGCACGAGCTAACCTCTGACGACGGCTCCACTCTCTCTCAGTCTCTGTCTGTCACCCAGTCCCCGCAAAGCACTCCGGCTAAAGAAGGTATCACTCACAGAGAGAGACTGTTGCAGTGCTGTTTGTCTCTTACATCTAATGTCCCTTAATATTTGGGCATGAGAGTGAAATTTTTACTTAAACTAAAAATTTAACATGCAGGGTTTCTTCTCCATATTTATGTTATTGCTTGATTCTGAACGAACGATTTTTTTTTTCACACAAAACCACAGCTTATTAGATGATTGACTTTTTGTCTTTGTCAACATATTTTCACTTTTAGTTTCAATGCATATACTTTAGTAATACAAATTAAGCTTCTAAAGCATGTTCTTTTTATCAAATTACATCCACTTTTATTCACTGTATAATATGAGGCATCATGAAACTGGGGTCTTTTAAGTAGAAAATCCATCAGACAAGCAAATTTGAGATCTTAGGTATAAAAAGCTTTCATCCGGCATTAGAGAGTTGGATATCAACTTGTGTATATGATAGCATTTGTATGTATTTATTATTTTATAAACATGATCGAGAGTTTTTGTCCCCGATTTTGATTTATGCCCTTTAAAACAATCGGACTGGAAATCCCGACTCCCTGTCTGATACTACATTAATGATGGTAAAATATATACTATTTATGTTTCACCTTGAGTTAAATAAATACTCAGAAATGACAGATGACATGATTTGTCGCTGTGTTGGCGTAGAGTATTTTCTCCTTCAACACGTAGCTTCTCACATGTGACACTTGAAACTGGTTAATGCACCACAAAGATCACACAAGGCCCATTAGCAGTTGTAAATAATAACACCCTGGGATTGAGTTCCTTTCAACTTCCTTCCAGCACAAACACGCAAAACCACACAATAGCAATTACCCCTATGACAGCAGTCTCAGGGGGCCCGTATAATCTGACGCCACCGTTACAGGGTCAGTCGGTTCTTGTACTGAAACCAGGTCACCGCTCCTTTAAATCGCCTGCCGTGCTCTAATGTGTAAATAAACAGGTAGGTCCAGTAACATGCTTCGTGCTGTAACGTTATATCAACGCCCTGGATCCTCTAACCTGCATTAACTCAAAGAAAAGGATACGACACCATTAGAGCCGTTACGTGAACGGTTAATAGGAGAGTGGCTTTACTGCACTGTTTTTGTTAAATTGAAAAGGAGGACAGAATCTCTAGGCTATTAGATGACTGGACTCTATTTATTATTTATTTTAGTGATGGAATATTACGAAATATGTGGAGCCTAATGAGCTGAAAGTGAAAGTTCAGGGGGGTTTGAAGGGAATTGGTGTGTTTTGTAAAACCTACTGCTGAAATGTCATCTGGGACAAAAGATCAGCAAAATAATGCAGTTTGTATTTTAGGCTGATGCTCTGCGCAGTCATGAGCAAATGTTTTTAAGACTGAAAACTGTTGTTTTATAGGTTTCAGAAAAAAAACGTCAAGTTTGTGCAAAGCATCAATATTTATAGTGCAAACGCCCCATTTCAAAGCAACTATTCTGCAAGGATTGATTGAGTAATCCGAGCCGCCCTGTCCTTGTTAACACTTAACCCTGAGCTAACCATAAGATCACTGAAATGATGGCAGCAGGCCAGTTCGCAGCTGGGCTAAAACACAACACAACTGAGGTTTTTGAAAATACGTAAATTTTCATTTACATTTCTTTTATTTTACAATTAAATGCGTTTTGACTGATCACTTTTAAAACACTCAATTTCAATTCACAGCTTGGTTTGTGAAAAATATTTCTTTTGGTCTCAAAACCTTTAGCCATGACCGAGATGTTTCATCATTTCGTACTGACCCTGCATCACAAGGGTATTTTGATAAGTGACTGCTGATATAATAATCATGTTTATTTTGTTGCAAATTAAACCAATGAAACCATTTTTTGTTAAAATATGATCTTGCTTACTAACATTTGATTTGTAGTATAATTCTCTGTATTGTATCTAATATTTTAATCATAATGTGGTAATGTAATGTGAGTATTTAAAAATATCTACCAGCAAGAAGTTATATTAAATATGTTTTAAACAGGGTTCCTAATCTGTCACATTTATAAAATAGGCGAATGGGCCAAACCAGAATCAGAACCACAACAACTGGAAAAAAAAGGATGTAGTAATAATATTTGAGCATTTTGATAACTATTTATATCCATAGTTTCTGAAAATACTTGAGTACCTGGAAAAACAATTATATGTTTAGAAATTAGTACATAGGTATGAAACTTTGTTTGTTTTGAGGCACAAAACGGAGATGGCAGCTGACCTAAGACTTTTTCCATCTATTCCGCAATGAAAAAGAGATAATCATTAAAAGCAATCAATCTGTGGTTATGTATTTTAGAATTAAGTGCTACTTTCACAGTGTCTTACTCTCCTCCCTCCAGAGAACCACACGGGCCTGATGAATGGCAAGGATAACCATGACGAGGAGCTGTCCAAGCGCATAAGTCAGCTGACCACCAGTGCGGAGAGCGTGGAGATCACTGTGCGCTCCAGTGAGAAGATCGAGGTGGCGCTGTCCCCCGAGAGCTCCCCCTCCAAGTCGCCCAACACCAAGAAGAAGAAGAAGTTCCGCACGCCGTCCTTCCTGAAGAAGAACAAAAAGAAAGAGAAGACAGAGGCCTGAGAGAGCGAGTAGGCGGCGGGCAGCAGGGGAAGTCGGGAGGAGTGCCCGCGTACAGAGAAAAGAGGGGCCGAATCCCCCTTCTTTCTGTGTTGTTTTTGTCTGTCCCTTTATGTTTTTGTTTTTAATTATATTTGATTTTTTTTAACAAGAGGTTTTATTTACAAAAGGCAGAAGAAAGATTGAACAAAATCATCAAAAAAACAAGTTTGGAATAAAAAACAAAGTAATTTTGGATAGAAAGAATGTTTGTGAAACTTCGGGGTAGGTGGGTGTATGGGCCCACTGATTAAAGCTGCAGTAGATGGGAGCGATAAGAAAAGGGCAGGCGTTGGTGTGTCTACATACCTGATAACTCATGCAGTACTCTAACACGGCTCCTTGGAAGTGTCACTTAGATCCTGAATAACTGGCTCCTCTTCCTCTTTCTTTAACCTTGGCTCGAAACTAAACTGGAAGCCTCTTTGTCTGTGTTTTGCTTCTTATAGTCCTTTGCATTCCCCCCTTTGAATTTTCCTGCTTTGTCTGCACAGGAAACAGAGAGGCCACATAAGATATTACATCACACTGGAAGACTAGTTTTGGGAATAAAAACAGCAGGAAGCTTTGAGCTGATATATTTACTGTGGCTCCTAAATTGCTCTGCATTAAGGGCTTTCTCCTCCGAAGATTGTGGTTGAACTATAGATACGGTTAAAGGTTGCTAGAGTACATAGTGAGGAGGAAGGCTGACTGTTTCAAACGACATCATCTCATATTTATGAAGCATTTTTTACATGGTGTCCTCTTCATCTCTCTTCACTGTTGTTTTTGTTTGCCAAAATGACTGGGAGAAAATCATTTTAGGAAAGCGTCTCTGTTTGTTTCTCATAAAATATGATCGTTTTTACTGAATGCAGTTTTATATCAATCAACACCGTCTTGCATGAGGCATGGGCCAGTTACTGACTCAAAGATTATACAGGTGCATCTCAGTATACTAGAATATTGTTGAAAGCTCATTTATTTTAGTAACTTAGTTCACTATATGAAACACATTATATAGATTAATTACACACACACTGATGTTTTAAAGACTTTATTTCTGTTAATTATGATGATTTTCCGCTTACAGCTAATGAAAAATGCAACATTTAAGATTAAAATATATCAGACCAATAAAAAAGTATTTTTAATACAGAAATGTGGGTCTAATGAAAAGTATGTTTAATACATGTTTAAAGGTTGTTATTGCAAAAGGTATTTTGGTATTATCTGACAAAACGAGCATCATCAGGATAGCATCAGCATATTCTAATTTATTCAGTATAACTATAATCTAAAATCTGGTTGTTTCAGTTAAGATTATGCTAAAACATATTTTTACCAATTTACATTTAAAATCCATGTGAAGAGCTAGCCACATAAAGTCCCCAAAAGACCCCAAACAGTAAAATACTATAGCTTACCTGTGGTAAAAATTAAAAAAGAAACACAAGCATTCCAAAAAATAATTTCAGAATACCTTGAAGTAAATCTAAGATAAACAAATGATCAGGATGAAATAAATTGAGCTCAAGCTCATGAGGCCCTAAATACACTTGATTTTTTATTTATTTTTCTTTGCCCAGACATTGTAGCCCCCACTGAAAAGTCTTACAGGAAGTTAACGACAAACAGAACTTTGACCTTTCGTCAGAACTAATAAGAATCTACCGATACAAACAGTCACACACACGTTCAGTCATCGTTAAAACTGAAGGAGCGCCACCTGTCAGTAAATGTTTTATGCATCATCACTTTAATAATCAATATGTCAACCTATAGTTGCTCTTCTATTCTAAATAGCATCAATTATGTTATAGATTTTTGTGTAAATACCATGAAAATGCAGTGAAAATCTCACACTGTCCAATGCCAGATGCAAACACTCACTTCTAAGCTTTTGCAGGGTTCAGACATAGCACACATTTTCTGTTTGAGCAACAACTGGATATCCTCGCCAGCATCGTAATCTTGAGGAGCACGATTATGTGAAAACTGGATATTCTGGCTGTAGATTGGTAACTTTGTGCTTTTATTTTGTTGTTGCGCAGCACTTTTCCTGCAGCATGACATGTTTTTGTTGCAGGTGTTTTCACCGGTGAAGGAGATTATAAAGTATTTGGTAAAAGTCGTGCAAGTGGCAAGCGTGGCATTGTGTTCGAGAAAGGTCAGGGCCTAGAAAGTGAGCGGAAAGATAGGAGAGGGATAATCTTGGGTGAAATAAAAAAAGTTTAGGTCAGATCCTGTTTGTTTTTTGTTTGTTTTTTTTTCTCTAAAAACATCAAATGATACTGTAATAGCTGCTCACCACCAGCAGGTGGCCAATAAATACATCAAAAATTAAAAGAAGAAGAGTGAGGCTAAAGCTGGGCTAGGTTGTAGCTATTTAACTTTTCGTCTTGTAGTTAAGTTAAAAATTGTTAGCCCCTCTTTGTTTGTTTTTATATGTATTTCCTAAGTGCTGTTAAACAGAGCAAATAATTATCAGCAACTCATTTAGGATTAATTTGGATGTACATTATTTCACTTTCCATTAAGGAAACACAATTATTTTACAGAAATAAAAAAACTGCCATGGTCAAAATAATTAGCCCCCTCAATCCTAATAATCCTTTTTGCTGGATCACAGCTTGCAGTCGTTTGTTGTATTTTTCATTGTAAGTGTCTGACACATCTGCCAACCAATTCTTCTTTGTTAAATCTCTCGGACTCTTTCAGATGGTGATGTGATGGTTTTCTAGCAGGGCTTTGCGTAGTCCTGCCAGTAATGTTTATTTTGGTTTTCTGGAGCTATTTCTTCACCAGCATCGACATATGTTTTGGGTCTTTGTCTTGTTTTAGGACGCTTCAATCACCAAAACCCAGTTTTTCTCCTGACTACTTTAGGTTTTCTTTCAGAATCTTTACATATGCCTCTTTCTTTATGTTTACTTCAACCTTGATGAAATTTCCCAGGTCCAGACACATTAGAACATACCATACCCCACACCATAATCCTCGCGTCACCATGTTGTGCTGTGGGAATGGTATTCTTTGGGTTATAGACCTCCATCCTTCTCCAAGTATAGGCAGTGTCTCTATGGCCAAAGAGCTGTAGTTTTGTCTCATCTGGCCAAAGGAAAAGCGTCTTTCAGATTATTGTTCCGGACTTGACCAGGCCCTTCATTTGTGTCTTAGCAGTTGTTCTGGGTTTTTTAGAGACATCACTTACTAGTTTTCTTTCCGACGTCTGTTATCTTTTGAGCTTCCTACCTCTGCCAGGCGTTTTCTTTGCTCTGTGACTGTCTTTGAATTCATTAATGATGCTTCCTTTACTGAAGTCTAAACTGATTTATTTTGTTTTTGGCCTGAAGCTTTCCTCAAGTGGCAGCTCAAACCCTTACTATCGTCTTTAAATTGGGAGAAAATTCTAAATTTCAACTGATTTTACAAGCTTTAAGGACTACAAAATAAAAGCGCCTTCCTTTTCTCATGGCTAAATAAAAATGTGAGCTCTTAAGGCAGCAAATAATATTTAACCTGTTAAGTTCTTTTTTTGCTAAAATAGTTAAAGCCACTTGGGATTTTTTTTACAAAACGTAAATGTTCCCAAGGGGGGTAAATAGTGTTTTTGTTTTCTCCTCTTTGAAAAACATGTTTAAAATCTCAGTGTTTGTTACCTACAAGTGGAGCAGAAGATCTAATTTTTTGTAAAATATCTGGGTTGATGTGCACAGGGCCTGAGAAATGGGAGTTGGGTTGTCTTTAGTGTGGTGTGTTGGTGTGTGTTTTTCTTTAAGCCATGTTGTGATTTTCCTTTCCAACTTTATTATTGACAGAAGTAGAAACTCTTATCTGCCTGCTCGGGCTTCATGGGCTCCAGTGAGACATCTGTAGAAATCCCCCCAGCGACTGCACTGACTCCCCTCAGGCTTCCCCAACTCACAATTCATAGCAGATACACTCTCGCTTATTAATTATTCTAATTTCCTTTAAGAACTGGAACATTACATGATGGATGTTTTTATCTTTATTTGATCCCACTCTGAGCCCAGTTATGTTTTTCCTCAAAGCCTGCCCTTGAAAACACAATCACGCTCCAACAGTCAGATGACCCACAGCTGAACTCTGCTGCATATACCCCCCCTTCTTGCAGTTTAAATAGATGTACCAATATCCCAGCGAGCAATGTGAAGTATTGGATTTGGATGGAGGATGCAGGGGAGCATCTTTAGCTTGTTAAACGACAGCTTTCTGGCTCTGGGCGAGGGTGTGGGTGGGTCACACAACTGGAGGGTGGAGAAGGGAAGCGAGGTGTGAGTTTGGAAATGGAGTTTGTGTGTGTAGTTAGAGAGAGCAATGGACAAGCTGACACTAACACACCATGTTTTTATCACTCAGATTTTCTACTTCCGTAACATCTCTCCTTTTGAAAATGTATTTTTTCCATCCTCCATTTGTACCACAGAACACACTTTGCTTTAAGTTTGCAGAGAGCTCGAGGCCTCCTTTTAAGTATTTTATGAGCTGATCTTGCTCTAAGAAGAAATGCATTTCATCCTTTTTATTTTCTCCTTTTGTGTTTTAACTGTTTGCACCTTGCTTTACTAATGCCTCTCTATCCATTATTTTTTTTTCTGTCAAAAACAAAAAGAATGCGTTTTGCTTTGGCATATCAGGATGAGCCAAGCTACTTTGTGATCTGTGAAATCCTATATAAATGGTTATCTAATGGAGTTGCTTTTAGATGTGTTGCTAATCTGTGTAAATTCACAAATAAAAACGGTATTTTAAGAAAAGGAAGCTCATTTTTTTCATGTTTTCTGCATCGCAACCCATTTCATTCAAGTTAAGTTTGGCATTCTCATGTTCTTGTTTAGTTTACCATCTTAACTGTAGGGGAGGGTACAGCTTTAACAGCAGCCTCTTATTCAGAACAAGAATATATGATGGAATATGTTAATGGCTGTTTTAAAGGTTAGAAGAAAAAAGCACAGAAAATGGAGAACGTAGAGAGTAAATACACCTATAAATTAGAGAAAAGATGTTTAATCTAAAATATACTATATGTCTCTAAAAAATCTCCAAAAGCTTGAAGTACTAAGCAGTTGCAAGTTTCGACCTTATTTCTGAATTGCTTAGTTCCTGTTTTTTAACATTTTGACTAATAAAGGGCTACCTACTGGCCTGCAAGTGCTGAGGTGTGGCTATAAGTCGTGAAGTATCTGTCAAAATGCATATTTGAGTAGAAGCTACAGTGGGTACAAGTGACTGTACCCCCCTTGTGATATTTTTACATAAAGAATGATGTCATTTTTGTTGCACAGAAGTAGAGGAGGATGAAAAGATGTGAAGCCCAGTTGTTCCTCTTAATGTCCAAGCAGGTTTTCACACTGTAGCACTGCTAGCTACTACAGGAAGTCAGAAAAGCTCATTTTTAAACATTATTTTTTATTACTTCATAACTCTTAGGATTTTTTATGATCTGTTTGTGGATTTTTTTCGTGTGGCGAACACTTATGCAGATATTTACAGTACAATGCAAAATTATTTGTACTGTTTGAACTTCCGACCACATATTTCATATAGTTTTGTGGTTCTATGTGATATTCCAACACAAGGTAGCTAATTTTTTTAAGATATTGGTTACATGTTTTCCAAGCTTTTTAAAAAGAAAAATTAAAAAAATATGGTCTCCACGTGTATTTAGGTATCTTTACTCTGATACCCCTTGATAAAAGTATCAAACTACCATCAGAAAGTGACTTAATTAGCATATAAAGTCCCCTTGCATTTAATCTCAGTATAAATTGAACTGTTCTGTGACGGCCTCTGAGATTTGTTAGAAGAATTAGTGAACAAACAGGATCTCGAAGACCAAGGAACACAGCGGACAGGGCCGGGATAAAATGATGAAGAAGTTTAAAACAGAGGTCAGGTTATAAAACAATATCCCAACCTTTAGACATCTCACAGAGCACTGTTCAATCCATCATCTGAAGGTGGAAAGAGCATGGCACAACTGCAAAGCTACCCATAATTATGGTCCACATAAACAAGGAGGAAAGCAGCAACCAAGAGGACTGTGGTAACTTTGGATGAGCTGCAGAGATCTAGAGCTCAAGTGGGAGAATCTGTTAAGAGGCCAACTACAGGGGTTGGACAATGAAACTGAAACACCTGGTTTTAGACCACAATAATTTATTAGTATAGTGTAGGGCCTCCCTTGCGGCCAACACAGCGTCAATTCGTCTTGGGAATGACATATACAAGTCCTGCACAGTGGTCAGAGGGATTTTAAGCCATTCTTCTTGCAGGATAGTGGCCAGGTCACTACGTGATACTGGTGGAGGAAAACGTTTCCTGACTCGCTCCTCCAAAACACCCCAAAGTGGCTCAATAATATTCAGATCTGGTGACTGTGCAGGCCATGGGAGATGTTCAACTTCACTTTCATGTTCATCAAACCAATCTTTCACCAGTCTTGCTGTGTGTATTGGTGCATTGTCATCCTGATACACGGCACTGCCTTCAGGATACAATGTTTGAACCATTGGATGCTCATGGTCCTCAAGAATGGTTCAGTAGTCCTTGGCAGTGAGGCGCCCATCTAGCACAAGTATTGGGCCAAGGGAATGCCATCCAAAACCATCACTGATCCACCCCCATGCTTCACCTTGGGCATGCAACAGTCTGGGTGGTACGTTTCTTTGGGGCTTCTCCACACCGTAACTCTCCCGGACATGGGGAAAACAGTAAAGGTGGACTTATCAGAGAACAATACATGTTTCACATAGTCCACAGCCCAAGATTTCCGCTCCTTGCACCATTGAAACCAACGTTTGGCATTGGCATGAGTGACCAAAGATTTGGCTATAGCAGCCCGGCCGTGTATATTGACCCTGTGGAGCTCCCGACGGACAGTTCTGGTGGAAACAGGAGAGTTGAGGTGCACATTTAATTCTGTCGTGATTTGGGCAGCCGTGGTTTTATGTTTTTTGGATACAATCCGGGTTAGCACCCGAATATCCCTTTCAGACAGCTTCCTCTTGCGTCCACAGTTAATCCTGTTGGATGTGGTTCGTCCTTCTTGGTGGTATGCTGACATTACCCTGGATACCTTGGCTCTTGATACATCACAAAGACTTGCTGTCTTGTTCACAGATGTGCCAGCAAGACGTGCACAAACAATTTGTCCTCTTTTGAACTCTGGTATGTCACCCATAATGTTGTGTGCATTTCAATATTTTGAGAAAACTGTGTTCTTACCCTGCTAATTGAACCTTCACACTCTGCTCTTACTGGTGCAATGTGCAATCAATGAAGACTGGCTACCAGGCTGGTCCAATTTAGCCATGAAACCTCCCACACTAAAATGGCAGGTGTTTCAGTTTCATTGTCCATCCCCTGTATTTGGCATGCACTCTCCCAATCTGACTGTTATGGAAGTGTGGCAAGGAGAAACTCATGAGAACCATTGTTTGCTGGTCACTGCAAGTATGCAGTTCGCCGCAAGTAGGGGACACAGTAAACATGCGGAAGTAGGTGCTCTGGTCAGATAATTTTCCGAGGACAAACGAACACTGAATAAGTTCCTAAACCCCCCATCTCTGTGGTAAAATATGATAGAAAATCTGCAGTGGAAGATCACCTTCCAGCAGGACAGCGGCTGTAAACACACAGCCAAGATACTTACAATAGAATGGTTTAGATCAAAGCTAATGGACCAGTCAAAGTCTAGACCCAAGACCGTTGTGAAACTTTGGTAAGACTTAAAACTTCTGTTTACAGATGCTCTCCATTCAATCTGACTGAGCTTTGGTTATTTTACAAAGGACATAGGGCAAACAAAAGCTCTAGATGTGTAATGTTTGTGGAAACATACCCAAAAAGACTTGCAAAGCAATTGCTGGGGAAGGTTGACTCTTACAGGCTAAATACAAATTTACACCATTGTTTATATATTTGTATTTGAAACAACTTTGAAATGATGTATCCTTTTGCTTCCACTTGACAAATATGGTTCTACGTAAGGCAGTCCATATGTTTAGAGGTTTACATCAATGATGTTGCAGCATGTTGCTTTCATTTCAGGGATTAATAGCCTCAATAATAAAAGCCCATCCAGCTCTGTTGCTGACCTATGCACAGAACATGTTGTGAGCTTAATATATTGAACAGTGGAGTCAAGATGGCCACAGCCCCCCTTAGAAAAGTAACTTTCTGCACATCAGGAAGCTGCAAGATGTAGAAGCTGTGATGTTAGTTCCACTGATCTATTCCTTTGTGCATTCCTTTCTCTGGCTCACATCAGACAGAAAATCCACAGATGCTGTAAAACCGGAGCAACAATCTTTACAATAATGTTTTCATATTATTTTTGAAACTAATAATCTTCAGTCACAATCAAAGCATCAAGCAGCCTGAGATTCAGCTCAGCCATCAGATTAAAATAAGTTTTACGATTTCTGCTATATCATCTTGAAAGCTTGATTAACTCCAACCCAACAGAACTGAAGCCACATTCCTATGTTTATTCGAAGAACCACAAAAAGCTCAGAGGAATATAAACTTCGAAACAGTTTTTTTTTCTGCTGGCATGACCCACAAATGCTCCAAGTGACAATGGTTCCCCTAGTGTGTCCTACAGTAAAGGCCCTGATTTGATCTCGCAGTGCAGACTTAATTAAGCCTAACGCATTTCTAGAAACTACAGATGTATATAACCAAAATATTTCTCAGCCTAGAAAAGGTCTTGGTGCCACACCCTCCTCAACTGCAGTCATTTTCAAGGAATCTCAAGGGCTTCAAAAAACCCATGCAAAGATCTTTTTGATCTTAATGGATTTGGTTACAAACTTTATTAAAAGGCAGGGGAGACTGAGAGACTGAGGAAGAAACTGTGGTCATTGAAAATAAGCTTGGTATCCAAGCCAAAGTGAAATAATTAGAGCATGAATAAGACCTTGTTTGCTTGCCGTCTGAGTTATTCATGTTTATTTCTCTTTCTTTGCAGATAACTACTGATGAGATGTTTCTGTAAAGTGACCTTTAAACCTTCTAATAAGTGTAAAGATTTGTGGAGTTACTCTTTAAAGACTCAATAGCCATTAAAGGACTTGCCTGCTTTCAGGTTTTTTAGCCATATCCACATCTTCTACATCTTCTGGTATTATTATCAAGCGTCATGCTTCATGCTGCAAGGATCCCAGTCACAACACATGATGCCATTTGCAGAATCCAAGCATTTAAGCTACAGAGGGCCTTTGAAAATCCTTTGTGCCTTTCCTCCTCTTACACTGTAAGATTAACATAAAGATATGCAAATATATGGTGTTGTTGGTACCATTTATCACTCATAAATTAGTTTATTTGTGGTAAATAGTGAATAATTTTCTTGGAAGTCTCATTTTCGACTTAGAAATCCAACAACACAATGTTTACTAGTCATATAAGCTTCCATGGATTTCCCTTGGTTAATATAAACTGCTATACTTGTTCTTTTTTGCACTTTAAGAAGTACTTTTAATGTTTAAATTTTTACAGATAACCCAAGCACTTTAACTGGATATTTTAAAAAGCCAAATGAACCTTGTTAAGGTGTGCTGGTCAAAGACAGCAATTAAGCAAACTAGTTTAGTCCCATTTTCCCTTTTATGTAACCTCATTTATGTTATAAATGCTGCTAGTTTAAGTATGTAAACACTGTAATCTTGTCCCAGTGTCAGTGAATGTGATATCTGCATACTGCATTTAAATGTCAACTCTCCTGTTAGAAAATAAAGTTGTATGAATTATTCGAAGACTGTGCATTTTGTTTGTCTTAAGGGAACTTTGTTTCAGTTTCCTGATGCAGAAAACTGCAGTGTGATGTGCTTCTGTTCATCACAGATAAGAAATGGTTTTAATCCCTGGTCTTATTTGTTTTTCTATAGAATGTTGGAAAACAGAAATATATAATAGAAACCTAATAATTTTACATGTTCTTCATAGATCTGAAGTTCTTCCACCCTCTTTCCATTTTCAGATGATGGACCACCAGTGGTCTGCGATATATTCCAATCTTATCCAATCTTAAAATATTGTTTTATAACCTAACCCTGCTTTAAAATTCTTCACAGCTTTAACACTGACCTGTCTTCTGTGTCCTTTGGTCTTCATAATGTTTGTTCACTAATGTTCTCTAACAAACCTCTGAGGACTTCACAGTATAATTACACACAGGGGGACTAATTAGGAACTTCAGAAAGTGATTGGTTGCTTTTATTTAGGGTTATCACACCAAAGAAGGATAAATTCAAATGCAGGCCAAACTTTTCTTTATCTTCTTTGTGAACAAATTAATGTGTCATTTTCCTTCCATTTCACAGTTATGCACTGCTTGGTGTTACATAATATCCCAATAAAATATATAGATTTTTGCAATTGTAACTGTACAACATGGAAAAACTCAAGATGTCATGATTCATGGGTGTTTGTGTCTTGCAGGTCAACCTGATCAGCACTCTCCCCCAGCTGTTTGGCATCCCTCTGATTAGATTCACCTGGGTTCTATGTCGCTTCTGTGTATTTAAGCTCTTTGGTTTTCATTGTTCTCTGTTGGTTTCTTGTGTTCTGCTCACCCTGGGTCCATGCCCTGGTCTCCTCTTGTTAAACCTGCAAGTTTTTCTGTTGCTATCATTAAATCCTTTTTGCCACCATGTTCCTCACAGGTTCCTGCCTGAATTTTGGTCCCATTTAAGACGCATTCACATTAATATTCACATTAATATACTGTGTAGCCAAACGCTCCTGTAATAAATAAGTCACCATCAAACTTGCTCTGCTACAACATGTTTTTTAGAAAAGGGTGAAGAGGAGTTCTTTTCCAGACTGCAGCGTGCTACGGGTATCAAAACAATAAATCTGCTCACATCCAGATGGATGCTCTAAGAGTGTGGAAACAATGACACACACTCTCTAATACACACACACACAGACACATGCACTTCACATTTCACCAAAGACTGTAGTGATGCCCAGATGCCACTGGAATGAATTACAGAACAATAACATAGGGGGTCAATTAGGTCTGAGTACAAATACTCACCAACCTCCCCACCCCCTGTGGGACCACCCACATACACACACAAATATGCAAAGTCATAAAACTGCTGCAAACCTGTGGTGTGTATTCTCACCTAACTCTAAATCGGACCACATGGTCATCTCTGAATATTATGAAGCTTTCTTGTAGTTCATTTAGTATGCACTCTATACTTTTCTCCAAGACAAACACTGCAGAGACTTTATCTATCTTTATATTAAACTGAGAAGACAGATTATTTGGCTGCTGCTCGGCTTCGCTCACTTCTTCATGACAACTAGGGCCGGAGGCAAATTAAGAGGCAACAGTGTTGGCAGTAGCATTTTTATTCAGTCGTCATACAGTAAATACAATCAGTATATCATCATCAGTGCACCTAAATCATTCAGTTTATGCATAATGCTATAACTGAGCAGGCTTGAGCAGGAGCAAACAACCAACAGGAACATGCCTAACCTACTGACTAATCAATAACCGCTACTCTTCAGACCACGCTGGTGCCTATCTTCAGCACTCATTGGGTGAGAGGCAGGGAACAACATGTTGCCAGTCTATCACAGGGCAACACAGAGACACATAGGGCAACCATGCACGCACACACTGATACCTAAGGGCAATGGACCTAACCGTCTTGTTTTTGGACTGTGGTCTGCAGTTAGAGTGTAGGGAGAACATGCAAGTTCCACGCAGAAAGAGCTCAGGCCAGGATTGGAATGGAAAATCATGGACAAAGTAAAGAGAAAGTTTCTTCTGCTCTGTGACAGGGTTTGGAAAAATAAATAACAAACTACACTAAAGCTGTGGTATCAAAAGAAAAATACATAATAAAGCAATAAAAAATTAGAATTGATTGCATAATGAAGAAAACTTAAAGTGTCCCCATTTAAAACAGCCTCTTCCTCTAATTTCTGCATGATTTATTCTCAATATTAAGAAATCTATGTGACAAATTTGGCAATTGATTGGGAGGAATTAGTGACAAAGATTGCGTTTAGGCACCGTTTCATTTGTTCCCCCAGCTATTGACTGCCTGCTAAAGGTTATATATAGTGCACTCGGTTATCTTCTCCTCCTATTGTACACTGAGACCAGTATCCTCTCCCAGCTGGAAATCCAATCCTCAACAGGAGATCAATAGCATCCTATTTCCCCTGCACATGTCAATGATTCAATAGTAACATGAAATGGACTTTTGGTCAGTTTTTAGTAAAATTCAGCACATATTCGATACTAAAGACACTGTCTGACCTCTATATATATTGATGAGTGTCAGAGCAATGTCCTCATCCTGACCTGATCATTTGTTGGTCTTGTGTTTGAACTGCTCTGAGAATCGATGGGCTTTTACAAAGAAGATGACGGAAGCTTGTGTTTGTGCATCCTCAGCAGAAAAAGAAAGAATTGGAGCTACTTATTGTGATCTATACTGCCTTGTCAACAACAAACACACTGCATAACCTCCTTATCACCAGAAACCAGGGATCACAGGAAGGAAGAGATGGAGAGAGGCCTGAAAATATGTTGATCCAAGCTTGGTTTGGCTTGGTGTTGATTTACAGGGGATGAAGTGACAGGAATACTTTACAAAGTAAACTCTACTGGATTGGGCTAAAGTAGGATGAAGTAGGCTACACTGGATTTGATTGCCCTGGGCATGAGTCCAGTCAATGAAATTGACCTGAAGAGAAGGAGATTGAACTGAATGAAGCTGCACTGGATTTGGGCGAACTGCACTTGACAGGGTTTATTGGGAGGTGTTGATCTGAATTTCAATGACTCGGGAAAACAAACAGTACTTCAGTGGTATTGTACAAGGGGAGGTTACTTTGAGACTATATGGTCTCAAACTATAAAAATCCCACTAAAGTCTGTGGATAACGTAACAGAATTTGGACCCTTTTTGTTAGGATCTGCCATGTTGGACTTTGTTGTGGTTTTGTGTTTGTTTACTCTTCAGTTACGTGTTTGTATTTCTTTGGGTTTATTAGTCATGTTTGTTTATTTCCTTCTGTTTCCTGATAGTTTTGTTCTCTCTCCTGCCTCCTAGTGTTTGTAGTTCTTTCTCCCCTCGCCCATAGTTCCCTTGGTGGTTGCTTTCTCATTTATTTATTACTTAGAATGGTTTTCTCCTTATTAACAATTCTCTTGCTTCCTTGGGTTCTGTAGTTTAGTTCCCGTTTAGTGTCTCTGTGTTTGTTTATGGTTAGGTTATTTGTTATTGCTGGACTCTTCTAGTTTATTAGTTTCTTTTCCCTGTTACTCCTCTTGTCATTAGTTTCCTCTTCAGTTATTTACTCAGTGTTCGTCTCCCTTTATGTTTGTAGTTCTTCCCAGCCTTATCCCTAGTTTAGTCCCCCGTGTTAGTTTTTATTGTTTCAGTTCCTTCTATAGGTTAGCATGTAGTTATTGTTTGCCACTATACTTTGTTCCACTTATTGTTTACATTTATTCTAGGTCATCGTTTCTCTGCTCCCTTCCCAGTTAGTTTCAGTCAGTGTTTGTTAGGGTTTCTTTTATGGTTTCTTTTGTTAATTCTTATTTGCCAGGTTCTTTTATCTTAGGTTGTTATAGTTTGCTTAGGTCTGTTTCTCTGAGTTTGTTATAGTAACTAGTCCCTTCTCCTATGGTTTAGTCTTTGTATTAGTTTCACCTGTCCTTCAGCCTCCCTGCTTCCCATGTCACACCTGTCCCTAGGTCTATTGATTACCTGTCTTTTGTTCCACATTGATTACCCCCTGTATATTAGTTGGTCTGTTTTACATGTTCTTCGTTGGTTTGTTGCATCACCTTCCCTGCGTCTAGTTCCCTTTGTTTTCTCGTTACTCTGTCTGACCTGGACTCCTGTAAAACCCTCTGTACACCCTGCCTGCCTGCCTTCTGCTTTGCCAGTTTGGATTAAATAAATCATCGTTCAGCTCGCCATGCCGTCTCCTCGCCTGTCTCTGCATTTTGGACCAGTTTAAACCACCCATTTTGCCACCCATCCACGCATACCCATCCATTCTGTTTGTGTAACTAGAGCATCTCATACGTATATACTGTATCTGTAAATAGCAGTTTATTTCTTTTGGTAATTAACTATGTTTAGTGAAATGTAGAAAAAACTAACATAAAAATACTAACTTCTTAAAATTTAATATATGTTTTTATCTGAAGGTTTCATATTACATCATTTTTATATCCTTTGATTTTGGTTCTGAGTCCCATTTTGGCCAGTCAGCTTTTTTGAAATCTGACAGATTGCGTACCCAGATCAAACCATGTACTTATCAGCCACCCCCTGCTGGTATAAGCCGTCACATAAACTACATTTCTAAATTAGACTACATTTCTTTACAACAGATTGTAAGTAGATGACAGAAAATTAATTTCAATATTTGCTTGTCAAACTAGATACAAAATATCACCAAGGCAGTTGGAAACGTATGCATGATCAGAACCAGAAAGCTTCGTTTGGTACCTGAAAAGGTCTGGTACAAAACGACTAAAACTGTAAGAGCACTTAATGGCAAAGGGTCAAAACTAATGGTACTCTTTTAAGTAATCTTTTCAGTATTGATGGTTAAAGTACAAACCTTTAATTCTTATAGCGATGCTTATAGCAAGAAGGAAAAGTACACAGAAAAATAGAAATACTGAAATGTATCTTTAATAGCCTAACTGCATGGATTGCACACAGCAGACAACAACCAGCCCACAAAATGAATTATTGCACCCTGTTAGTGCATGAACTAGCTAAATTTGTCATTAAGGTCTCTCTGAGAATTATACTAATTGTCTCCACACTTAGTGAAAATTTAAGGTTTTTCATTGAAATTAAATAATTGTGGGGTTTCTTTAATATACAGCAAATACGAAATACACTCATAAATGTGCTCATTCGAAAGGATTCTACTTATCTGTTTTACTGCATGATAATTTAATTATCATCCAGCAGGACTTTGCTTTTAGTTATTTCTGTTTATCAGTAGCTTATAAAGGGTCCAAACTGAGATAAGAAACTATAATAAATGAAAATAAAGTGCAATTCAAGGTCTTGATAGTCAGTTTTCTACAAAACATTGGAGCATTCTTGTAAGCACTTCCATCATTCATGAAAAAACAAGAGAAATAGACTAAGACAGAATGCTTTTAGTAGACAGGGAGGAAGTAACAAACTGGCAACTAGTTTTAGGAAATGTAATTTAAGCTGAGAGGTTACAACTTTCCTACAGAAGTAGATCTGATGAATAAAACTTACAGATCCACAGGATTAAATAAACAGAACTGGATTGTATTTTTTTTGTCTGTTCTAACCTTTTTTTCACACCATTCTCAAACGTCTCTGTATCTAAAAAAAATTACAACCCCATGCAACATATATTGTGTAGGCTTACATCCTTTCGTGCTACAAGCAGGGTCAAAGGACATCTCAGATAGAGAATAATTTAAATCACTGAGAACGCCTTAATGGAGATGCTGCTTTATTGTCTTTTCATTCCATTTTCCTAATGCTCTCTTTTCTTCCTTCCTTTCTGTCAGAACTCACTGCAAAAATGGGAATGGGGGAGGAGAGGGGAACACCTCCGACAGAAGCGTTGTTCCTTCACAAAAGGGGTGCATCTGCCATGGGGGGGTCAATAGGAGCAGTCTGGCTGCTGGGAGTTGTGTCTTGTGGCCTGTTCCTCCTTCTTTGTGTCAGCCACTATCTCTACAATGGAACGCTAATGGGAGGCTTGGTTTTTCAAGTGACACTGATTAATGGTTGGGAATGTTGGCTAAGATCCTGCTGCCCATTATCAGTAGGAGCCTATACTTATCTGGCCTTGAAGTTTCAAGTAAAGTTGGGGCTTCAAAGGAATGTTTTGACTTTTTGGGAGCAGAATTAGTTTTACTTAGCTTGCAGGGTATCTTGGTAAATTACAGTTATTGCAATTGTTTTCCCCTTCATTTTGCGAACACAACAAAGCCACTTCTAATGGTAATGACTGGAATATTTATAGTAGCAACAGCATTCATTTGTGTCTTTATGGCCATCATTACCCCTGTTTTTAGAAGTTCCCTTCAGTTCAGCTGTAACCAATTCCAGAGGGAAAATATCAATATTTATATCTAAACAATGCTGTTATAATTTGCAGACCATTTGTCAAATGAGATCCAGCCGATTGTCTTGAACTTTTTAGTGAACAATGATCAAAAATCACTTACATTAATGGTAACCAGACTTTTCAGTTTTCAGTCCACAAGATAACTTTGCAAGTGACCCCAATTATCGACAATGAAACAGAGGTACATAATGACAACACATACCACATCAGGAGTAAATGTATTATTTTTATCTAGTTTCAAGAACTGTTTTTTGTTGTTATAACATTCATAGCAAAGAATATAAAGACCCCAAACTTTCAGATTTCTGACCCCAGTTAGGGCCCAACCCCAAGTTTGGGAACCACTGGGTTAAACGCTAATGTTGAGTTGAAAGAAGGCAACATACCAGTCAAAGTACAGAAAAACTGCGCAATGAGGTAATAATTAGCAGAAAGTTTGTGTTGTCAAGAAAATACTTTATCATAACCCTTTAAAGGTGATGCAGAGGATCTTCTTGACAACAGAAAATATTCAACAAGCAACTTAGGAAGAAATGTCAAAACAAGCCATTCAACAAACACCTCAGAGCTTTTACAAGGAGGAATTGTGAAGTAATTATTTGTTTGGAAAAAAGACAAGACCTAAATCACTTCCAGTTTAATCCCACACTATAAAAGCATCTAATTTTCCATTTCCATTAGGCGTGGTTTGCATTAGCAGAGTTATTATAACTGGCCATTTAATGTCGTTTTTTTTGTATAATTTGTTGATGATACGGTTCTCCTACTACTGTCTGAACAACTCTTTTAAAAAACTTTTTTTTGCTGAAAACCTAAACCCCAGGAATTGGCGTGAGGCCGCGGTGTGAGGAGGCCCACGTTGATGCCCCAATCCCTCGTCAGAAGGACAACATCGGAGCTAAATTGGGTGAGTCATGGCGGGTGGACAGGGGGAGAGATATGGCAACAGCGGACGATATGGAAGAAATAAAAAGATCTTTGAACTACATGTCTGCTGACCTATCGAAACTAACTTTGCAGCAGCATCGACTGATTGGGTTGATTGATGAAGTTAAAACACTGGCAGGAAATAAAACACCTATTGTTGTTATGAGATTTATTAGTAAGAAACTGGGAAATAGCCTGCTTATGCAATCAAATAAGCTGAAAGGTACTGGTGTGTATATAAATGAGCGTCTGACAAAGAAGAACAGTAATATTGGTTGTGAGGCAAAATCGTTAAGAAAACAGAAATACATCATTGCAACTTGGACTCGTAACGGTAACATTTACATTAAGGAAAAAGAAGGATCTTTTGCAAAAATGATAAAAGAGCTGAGTGAGTTGGAGGAGATCAGAAAAAAGACCTAATGGGAATGATGGCTGTCGATATTATACAGAGAAATAATCCGGTGGGTCCTTTCATGCACAGAGCATTTTCTGTTGTACATTTCAATGTTCGTAGTTTAAATAGCAAACAAGATGAGGCATTACTTGGCTCAACATAGAAAAACTTTTAGTGTAATTGCAGTGAAGTAGACTTGGTTGAAAAATAATTATGTAAATGAAGTATAGATTGATGGTTATGAAATTGATTATGTAAACAGAGTTGATAAAAGAGGGAGGGGTGTAGCTCTATACATCAATGTAAATTTAAAATGTAAACTTGTTGACCAAGTGACCGCTGGTGTTAGTGATATCATGGAAATGATTACAGTTGAAATAATCAATGAAACAGGTAAAAATATTATCATTTCATGTGTTTTTAGAAAGCCGGGGACATGTGTAAAACTATTTACTGACAAATTAACAGATTTTTGATAAGATTCAACGTAAATCAGTGTTCTTGTGCGGGGATTTTCATATAGACTTTGAAGGGGAACAACAGATATCAGAGAAGTTTGTAAATGCTATGATTAGCACAGGGCTGTTTCCCATAATATCTAAACCAACAAAAATTTCAGCACATACATAGCGCAACAATTATTGACGACATCTTTGTCAATATTAGCAATGATAATAGAATGCTATTAGAAGAAATATTAATGACTGATGCAAGTGATCATCTCCCTGTGTTTATTGTCTGTGAGAGTCAATGTAGTGTTGTGACACAGGTTCTTATAGAGATGGTTATAAGGAATCGATCAGTTAAGGCTACACTGACTTTTATTTCCGCTCTCGGTGGAGGAGGACGCTTTTCTCTGTCTCCCGCACCCTCCCATATCTGCCCTGCTCCAGTTCTAGTCTTGTCTTTCTTTTTTGAGCCTCTTTTTGCATATCTTCCAAAATTCTGAGTTATGGATTTGGTCAGCTGGTCTCTCAATGCAATTGATAAAATTTTCTCGACAAGAAGACAGGGTAAAGGGGAACCCTCTTGTCCAGACAGGACATTTTTCTCCGGATACACCATGGACTCCTGGCAGAAGTGGAGGATTGTGTGTCTGTCGATATTGTCAGTCGAGGATGTCGAAGATGTGTACACAATTGGATGTTTGATAACAGGATTTCTGCGTTTCTGAGTTGGCGGTTACCTGGCATATCGAGAAATTCAAAAAACATCGGCAGCTGTTCTGGCCATTGTAAGGCTGCCTGGCATGTATGACGGGATCTGCAGAGCGATCAACACTCAGACTGAGATGTTACGTGAGCTGAATCGCAGACTGGATGTGATCCTTACACAGGATCACAGGCAGGTGGCGGTTCCTGGACTCAGGGGTGAAATGGGATAAATCTTGGAGAAAGTTGTTTGCTGGGATCTAGCGGAAAGGACCTGGAATTTGGCTGTTTGGATTCGCCACTGAGAAGCACCAGCGAGACTCTCAAGGCTGACCGAAAATTAAGAGTCAGCCTAACCTAAATAATTGTTGTTTTTCTGAATCTGGCTCCCCTGCATGGCCTTGATGGCAGGCCATCTTCAACTTCTCCTGGAAGTTATGTAAACATGACACTCTGCTCCCTCTGCCCCCTCCCTTCCCTGAGGACATCTGAGGACCTGCTCAGAACTCGGTTGATGAACCTTCCAACGTATCATCAAGGACAAAGGCCTCTGCGACAGTGCTTCATGAACTTACTTTGCACACACTCACATGCACACACACACATGCTCAAGATAAACATATGCACCCCGTCACACCGCCTTCACCAGAACCCCTGCATGATGTTTCATATATATGTTGCTTCTTTGTGCAGAGGTTTTTTTTTTGCAATCTCAAACTGTATCCTGCTAAGGATAAAGTGTGAAATATATTTTTTCCCCTCTTCTTACCTAATGTGGTCTCTTTTCTCATCTACCTAAATGTGTGATTTCATTACTTTTCATAGATTTTCAGATTTCTCAGAAGGATTACCAGCGAAAGCCAAATATTATTAGTATTTGAAAGTTTGGACTAAATCTGTTTTTACACCAATGACCAGATAATTTTAGATTTCTTAAAAGGATTGTATTACAACTATATCATACCAGTGACAGCCAAACATTATTAGTCTTTAAAAAGTTTGGACTAAAACTGTTTTATACCAGTGACCCAGCTTATTTGAATGATGGGACCACAACTGCCTCATACCAGCGACCTCAAGGATTAATATGATCATTTTTCTTCTAGCACAGGAGCAATTCTTTACCACAGAGGACTTAATGAGCTAATTACCTCTATTAGAAAGATTGGATTAGAACCAGCTCTTACCAGTAATCTCCCAAGGATTATTAGTGTCATGTGATTTGTTTTTCTGTGTTTGATTTTCTGTATTATTGTAAATGTTTTTCCTCATGTATAGCGTTTGAGTGCCTTGTTGCTGAAAAGCGCTATATAAATAAACTTGACTTGACTTGACTATAAATGCCTTATGAGAAGACCTTAGGAAACAACAATGGGATGAAGTATATAATGATGATGTCAATATTGCTTTAATATAAAAAAAATTAATGTATTAAAATATTGGTTGGTTTATATGATAAGAACTGCAGTTTAATTAAACTAGGAGGTAACTGTCACTCACTTCTGATTTCCATCCTCAGCCCAACGGTCAGACAGAAAGATTAAACCAACAACTGGAATCCACCTTACGTTGCCTCACATCCACAAACCCCACAAACTGGTGCTCGTATCTACCCTTGGTTGAGTATGCCCTCAACTCTCACATATCTTCTGCAACTGGATGTTCACCTTTCGAAGCATCTCTCGGATACCAGCCACCTATGTTCTCAGCCGACGAAAAGAACATTACAGTCAAATCAGTTCAACAACACATTCGCCGCTGCCGTAAGATCTGGACCACAACCATTCAAGCCCTCCCACGAACTGCTGACCAAAATAAGCGTTTTGCTGATCGAAGGCGCCGACCTGCACCCGATTATCAGGCCTGCCAGAAAGTGTGGTTATCGGCACGAGATGTGCCACTCAAGTCTATGTCTAGGAAACTTTCGCCTCGCTTCATTCGTCCTTACGAAATTGAGACTGTTATCAGCCCCTCTGCGGCTCACCTTTGCCTTCCAGCAAGCCTTTGTATTCACCCTACTTTCCACGTCTCTCAGATTAAGCCGGTGATCTCCAGTAGTGCCCTCCGGCCGACACCCCACCGCCCACCCTGGACCAGCAGGGACACCCAGTTTACGCGGACCATGGACTCTCGTCGGCGGGGTCGTGGTTGGCAGTACCTTGTTGATTGGGAGGGTTACGGTCCCGAGGACCGCTCTTGAGTGTCCCGGTCCTTCATTTGTGATCCATATTTGATTAAGGACTATCATGCTTCACTTCCTTCCACTTCTTCTGGGGCGCTAGGCGGCGGCCGTTGAGGGGGGGGTGATGTCAGGGTTCTGGGTTTGTGTGTGTGTGTGTGTTTGTGTTCACTTTGTTTTTAGTTTCCAGATGGTTTCAGAGTTTCTCAGGTGCACGGGGTGACAGGTGTGACTGATCTGCTGATTGCCTTGAGGAGTATTTAAGCAGGAGTGTTTGCCTTCAGTGGCTGAAACCTGAACCTTGTTTATCTTCGTTGAGCTTCGTCTTTGGCTCCAGTGATTACCTGGACGCTCAAGTTTACCTACGTTTTGTGGATTACGTTCTGGATTTTGTGTTTTTGGATTAAGCTGGCAGTTTCCTGGAAACTCCCGACTCCTGATCCAAGGCAGAGGCGTACCCTTTCCACCCTCCAACGCAAGTACCTGAACATTGAACTCTCTCATGAACTCACCAGTATTCACTCCCCAGCTCGTACTGAAGCATCTGGACAACCTAGCTTCGCACACCCAGGTTCTGACTCCCTCTACCCCTGGCGATCTGACGGCATTTACTTAGTAAGACACTTTATTGTTTACAAGTATCGTTTCGTTAACACCATTCCCTGTTTTGCCAGTTCTCTTCCCCTCTCTTTCAGTTGGCGAATTTACCCATTCATGTCCCTCTGTTCATGTACTGTAAATAAATACCGTTACACTTTCAGTTTGTTTCCTCTGAGTGTTCACTGTATGTGGGTCAGTGCTATTAGAAAATGACAGAAACATTAAGAGGAATGCCATCAACAAACCCTGGATGACAAATGGGATAAAAAATGTCTGTTAAAAAAAAAAATACTTGTACAGAATGTTTTTAAAGGTAAGGACAAAAGATTCAGAAGAGCGGTATAAAAAATATAAATATACACTGATATGGATTATAAGAAAACAAAAAAAGGAATACTACAGTAAATTTGTAAAGTTGTAAAGAAGAATGAAACACAAGTTCAAATTCCAAATTATTTTACTAAGGATAACAAAGATATTTATGATAAAGACGTTATAGTAAATGACTTCAACACATTTTTTGCAAATATTGGACCAAATTTAGTACAACAAATACCTATTGATGAAGCTGACCATAGTACTGGAGAGGATATAGCTGATATTGCTGATAGTATTTTTCTTGATGGAGTGGAGAAAATGAAGTATTGCAGGCTGTACACCAGTGTCAAAATAAGACCACTAATGATTTTGTAGACCTGAATATGGTATTTATAAAGAATATTATAAATTTAGTTGTGGACCAATTTACATATATCTGTAATTTGTCATTTTCAAGAGGGGTTTTTCCAGACAATATGAAAATTGCTAAAATAATACCAATCTATAAAGGTAGGAATAACCACGAATATAATAAATATTGACCTGTCTTGCTGCTTCAACAATTTTCCAAGATTTTGGAGAAATTATTTGTTTCTAGATAAAGAAATTTATCAATAATTACAGCATTTTTATCACGTCTAAGACTGAGGACCCAGAATTTAGCCAGACACAAGAAAAAGTTAAGAATTTTATTTAGATCCAGGATCAATCGCACCGGTAACCACCAATACGCCGCCAGGAATTACTAGGGATAGAGAAGAGGATTAGAGGCTGGAGGCAAATCAGATAACAATGATAAATCAGCAAAGCCACTAACCTTCTCTGATCTTGTGTGAGAGTGTGGACAAGGAAATGGCTGCTCCGAGGGAGAACGGCTGATCCAGAGAGCCGTATAGAATGTCCATGCGTGGCAGGCAGCTGCTTAATGTCGGATTGCCGACTGATCCAAAAGAGCCGAACTGAAACTCCGTGTGAGGCGGGCAGCTTGTTTGATGTCGGATTGCCGACAGATCCAGAGCTTGGACTTTCAGGTAGAAAGGCGAGACAGGCAGGTTCAGACAGAACGATCTGAGGGCTAGGCAAAGGCATAAATCCGAGGGCAGAAACAGAGTCGAGAATCCAGGGCTAGAGGCGTCCGTAATGGGTCAGGCAAGAGGGAAAAAATCCGAGAAACAAGGCTTGGTCATGAAACGAGGTCAGGCAGGAATAACGCTGGATATCTACTCGCTGTGAGGCTTTCAAAAATCTGGCACCGTCTGCCTGTCAGAAGCTGTATTTAACTGCAGTTCAACAGGTGTGAGGCATGAAGGTGATTACGCTGCAGCAGCGCAGCCGGCCAGTGAAGCAGGTGCGTTGATTGCATGCAGAGGAACAGGGCAGAGTGGAACCAAGCAGGCAGACGGGCCAGAATCATAACAGTACCCCCCCCCCTTTAAAGTCCGGCTCCAGACGGACCTCGAGGCTGATCAGGATGGAGGTGGTGAAAATCCCGGATGAGGGTCTTGTCCAGGATGAACCGTCCGGGAATCCAGGACCGCTCTTCGGGACCGTAGCCCTCCCAATCCACCAGGTAGTGAAACCACGACCCCGTCGCCTAGACCAGAGAATGCGACGGACAGTGTAGACAGGTCCCCCAGCCAGGAACCGGGCGGGAGGAGGGGGCCCGGAGGCGGGCCGAGACGGGACTTCACATAGGGTTTGATGCGAGACACATGAAAGTAGGGTGAACCCTCATGGACCGAGGTAACTGGAGGCGAACAGCTACTGGGTTTATAACCTTGGATATGGGAAAAGGACCAACAAAGCGAGGTGCCAACTTGCGGGATTCCACCCGTAGGGGAAGGTCCTTGGAAGACAGCCATACCTTCTGGCCCACTTGGTAGTCTGTGGTGCGGGTGTCTGCGGCGATTGGCCGTCCGGGACTGCACCTCCGACATCCTGATCAAGGATTCTCTAGCCCTCCTCCAGACCCGCTGACATCTCAAGGCCGCAGCATGAGCCGAGGGTACTTCAGCCTCCTTTTCCTGGATGGTGAACAACGGTGGCTGAAACCCAAACACAACATGGAAAGGGGAAAGACCAGTAGCACTAGACGGAAGGTGTTTAGAGCATGTTCTACCCAAGGTAAATTGTGAGACCAAGTAGTGGGGTCAGACTCACAGAGAATGCGGAGCTTGGTCTCCACTTCTTGGTTAGTCCTTTCGGTCTGGCCATCGGACTGCGGATGAAATCCAGACGACAGACTAATGGAAATCCCCAGCATGGAGCAGAACTCCTTCCAGAAGTGAGAGACAAACTGTGGTCCTCTGTCGGACACTATTGTCAGTGGGCAACCCATGGAGACGGAACACCTCTCGTGCCAAGACCTCCCCCAACTCTTTAGCCGAAGGCATCTTCTCCAGGGGGACCAGATGGACCATCTTGAGAACCTGTCGACAATGGTTAGCAGGACCGTGAAACCATTAGAGGTAGGCAAACCTGTCACAAAATCCATGGCGATGTGGGACCAAGGACGGGATGGAATGGGCAAAGGCAGCAACAACCCAGCGGGCGGGCGGCGTGAAGACTTAGCCTGACAGCATTGGGAACAGGCGGTGACATAATCCATAACGTCCTTGGTCAAGGAGGACCACCAGAAGAGGGACCGAACCAGCCTCAGTGTCCTGCTGACTCCGGGGTGACAAACCAGACGAGAGTTGTGGCAGAACTCCAGTACCTTGGGCACGAGACATTCCGGGACAAAGCACCGGCCGGGAAGACATGAAGCCGGAGTAGGAAGATCCTTGGCAGCATTCCTGACTTCTTCTTCAAGCTCCAAAATGGTCAAGGACAGCCTGACGGACTCCGGAAGTATGAACTCATCCTTGCCACTAGTCACACACTCGGGAGACTCCTGCATCCTGGACAGGGCATCTGGTTTGCCGTTCTTGATTCCGGGTCTGAAAGACATCGTGAAATTAAATCGTCCAAAAAATAGAGCCCACCTGGCCTGTCGGGGGTTAAGGCGTTTAGCCGTCCTCAGATACTCCAGGTTTTTATGGTCCGTCCAGACGAGAAACGGTTCCTTGGCCCCCTCCAGCCAATGCCTCCATTCCTCTAGGGCCACCTTGACGGCCAGGAGTTCTCGGTTTCCCACATCATAGTTGCGCTCTGCCTGAGATAAGGTTCTGGAAAAAAAAGCACATGGATGAACACGACCCTCAGGGCTTCTCTGACTCAGGACCGCGCCAATCCCCATGTTAGAGGCATCAACCTCCACAATAAATTGTCTCTCGGGGTCAGGGGGCCGTAGAACAGGAGCCGAAGTGAATAGAGTCTTGAGCCTAACAAAGGCTTTCTCGGCTACCTCATCCCAAACAAACCTTGCTCTGGGGGATGTGAGGGCGTTAAGCGGTGCTGCAACCTGGCTGTAGTTCCGGATGAAACGCCGGTAGAAATTAGCAAATCCCAGAAACCTCTGTAACTGTTTACGGTCTGCAGGAGATGGCCACTCTACCACAGCCTTAACCTTAGAAGGATCCACGATTACTTGGTTAGGGGAGATGATGAATCCAAGAAACGAAGTGGTGGTGGTGTGAAATTCACACTTCTCCGCTTTGACAAACAGGTGCTTTTGGAGAAGGCGGAGAAGGACAGCTCGAACATGACTCCTATGGGTCTCAAGGTCTTGAGAATAAATTAGAATATCGTCGAGGTAAATGAAAACAAACTGACCCACCATGTCCCTCAACACGTCATTTACCAAAGACTGAAAAACTGCAGGTGCATTGGTTAATCCAAAAGGCATGACTAGGTATTCATAATGACCAGTGGGAGTGTTAAGGCGGTTTTCCACTCATCCCCCTCCCTAATCCGGACCAGATGGTAAGCATTTCGTAAGTCTAGCTTGGTGAAAATCTTGTCTCCCTGTATGTGGTCAAAGGCAGTATTCATAAGAGGAAGAGGGTAACGATTCTTGACTGTGATATCATTAAGACCCCTGTAATCAATACATGGTCTTAGGGACCATCTTTCTTCCCCACAAAAAAAAAACCCCGCCCAGCAGGAGAGGACGAGTGCCTGATAATCCCCGCTTTAAGGGAATCCTCCACATATTTTCTCATAGCTTGCTGTTTGGGCCCAGACAGTGAATAGAGACGTCCCCTAGGGGGAGATGTACCAGGAAGGAGGTCAATAGCGCAGTCATAGGGCCTGTGAGGTGGGAGAGTGGTAGCCCGAGACTTGTTAAAAAACCTCTCTCAGAGAGTGATATTGGGGAGGAACCTTGGACAAGTCTGGGTAAGTTTCCTCGATGGCATTCTCCGGAACAACATGAGTACTGGCTGAAGATAAACAAGTAGCGGAACAAGTCCTAGCCCAGCCCAAAATTTCGTTGGCCTGCCAATCTATATGGGGTTGTGTTTCGTGAGCCATGAGGCTCCCAAAACAATGGGCGAATTGGGAGAGTTAATGACCATGAACGAAATCTCCTCCTGATGATTGCCACCTAGAGTCAGACTGACCTTCTCCGTCCGTAAAAAAGAATTGTTCATGCTGTGTCCATCCAGGGCCAGAACTTATGAGTGTCAGACATCGGGAAAAGTCTTATGCCGTGGCCTTTGGCGAATGTTTCGTCCATAAACTCTGTGTCGGCCCCCAGAATCAATAAAACACAGAAACCTGATGAGTAGCAGAGGAGACAGCAATATTAGCAGGGAAAGTACATGAGGAGACAGGACAGGTTACGGCTCAATAGAGTTCTCCTCACCTCTACTGAGCCTGTACTTTTACTGGACACTTAGAGGCAATGTGGCCCTGACCCCACAGTAGAAACATAAATTAAATGTCTTCGACGGGAACGCTCCTCCAGAGTAATCTTAGTCCTCCCCAGTTGCATGGGTTCAGAATCAGATGTGTGTGATTTCGGGAGGAATGACTCATGGCCTCGGGACGGTGAACAGAGTCGCGGGTTAGGGAGGTCCGAACCTCTCTGCGGCGTCTCTCCCTTCCTCTCTCACGGAGCCGAAGATCAATACGAGCGGCAAGGTCCTCCAGATCTGAAAGAGATGTGGATAATCCCTGTTGCCAACTCGTCCTTATGTTTTCATTTAACCCCTGCATGAAGGCATCCATTAGAGCCTGCTCATTCCAGCAACCGTCGGCTGCCAAAAGATGAAAGTATTGATGAATGAAGTAACAGACCTCTCTCCCTGCCTTAAAGACAGCAAACCCCTGGCAGCCTCACGGCTGGGGAGAATGGGATCAAACACCCTGATAAGTTCCTTGGCGAAGCAGCGTAGGAAACACAGGCAACTGAGTTATTCTGCCATTCAGCAGTGCCCATTGTTTTTGCTTTCCGGATAACAAAGAGATCACATAGGCACCCTGGAACGCTCTGTAGGAAAAGAGGAGGGTTGCAGTTCAAAATGTATCTCACATTGTGTCAGGAAGGCACGACACTGATCAGAGTCACCTTTAAATAGTTCGGGAGGAGTTAATCTAGGCTCCTTTACTAAAGCAGGCGGTGCAGGCAGACTAGTGGAAACTGGAGGTGAGGAAAACTTGGCTAACACCTGGAGACATGGTACGTAGCATGGAAATAATCTCACTCATGCCGGAATCAAGACGGGAAATGGAATTCTCAACACTAGCGCGCCATTGTTGTGCTGGCAATGGGTCCATTTTATGGCCAGATTTTTCTATCACGTCTAAGACTGAGGACCCAGAATTTAGCCAGACACAAGAAAAAGTTAAGAATTTTATTTAGATCCAGGATCAATCGCACCGGTAACCACCAATACGCCGCCAGGAATTACTAGGGATAGAGAAGAGGATTAGAGGCTGGAGGCAAATCAGATAACAATGATAAATCAGCAAAGCCACTAACCTTCTCTGATCTTGTGTGAGAGTGTGGACAAGGAAATGGCTGCTCCGAGGGAGAACGGCTGATCCAGAGAGCCGTATAGAATGTCCATGCGTGGCAGGCAGCTGCTTAATGTCGGATTGCCGACTGATCCAAAAGAGCCGAACTGAAACTCCGTGTGAGGCGGGCAGCTTGTTTGATGTCGGATTGCCGACAGATCCAGAGCTTGGACTTTCAGGTAGAAAGGCGAGACAGGCAGGTTCAGACAGAACGATCTGAGGGCTAGGCAAAGGCATAAATCCGAGGGCAGAAACAGAGTCGAGAATCCAGGGCTAGAGGCGTCCGTAATGGGTCAGGCAAGAGGGAAAAAATCCGAGAAACAAGGCTTGGTCATGAAACGAGGTCAGGCAGGAATAACGCTGGATATCTACTCGCTGTGAGGCTTTCAAAAATCTGGCACCGTCTGCCTGTCAGAAGCTGTATTTAACTGCAGTTCAACAGGTGTGAGGCATGAAGGTGATTACGCTGCAGCAGCGCAGCCGGCCAGTGAAGCAGGTGCGTTGATTGCATGCAGAGGAACAGGGCAGAGTGGAACCAAGCAGGCAGACGGGCCAGAATCATAACAATTTTAAGCAATTGTCAATATGGTTTTCACTCAAATCATTCAACTGCAACAGCAATAATTGAACTGGTAGAAGAGACATCAACAGCAATGGATAAAAGGCAATATTTGGTGAGTGTATCTGTGGATTTACAAAGCCTTCAGTACATTAGATCACTCAATATTATTGAAAAAGTTATACAAGTACGGTATCTGAGGAGTGGCACAAGAATGGGTAACAAGTTATTTAAAAAATAGAAGGCAGTTTGTAGAGATTAGTAACACAAAATCTGCTGTGCGAAATGTTAGTTTTGGGGTACCACGAGGATCAGTCATTGGACCCAGTACTTTTCTTTTTGTATATGAATGATATTACTATGATTTCTAAATTTTTTAAGTGCATTTTATTTGCAGATAATACAACTTTTTTTTACTCTGGAGAAAATATAAAAAATGTATTAGAGGTAGTTGGAACTTAATTTATAAAAATAAAAAAATGGTTTAATAGTAATAGATTATCTTTAAATATTGGTAAAACAAAGTATATGATATTTTGCAGCAGCAAAAAAGGTGTTGATGATCAACTGTATGTTGAAGGATTTGAAGTACAAAAAACTAAAGAAATTAAGTTTTTGGGTGTTCTTATTGATTAACCTTATATAAATTATATAAAATTTAAATATTTAAAACCATTGCTGTAATAAATAAAGTCAAGGATATTCTGAACAAAAATTCTCATTGATTTTACCATATCTGACGTATTGTGTGGAAGTGTGGGGTAGCGCCTGTAAAACATATCTAAATTCAATCTTCCTCTTACAGAGAAGAGCTGTCAGAGTTATTAGTGGAAGTGGATATAGAGATCATACAAATCCACTATTTATACAGTTAAATTTACTGAAAATTCATGAGTTGATTGAAATTTGTATTTTAAAATTTATGTACAAAGCTCATGAGAAAACGTTCCCAAACAACATTCAAATCAGATTTATTAAAAGGGAAAGTAAATATAATTTAAAAGGAACTGAGATCTTTAATAAAATAGACGTAGAACTGTGTGGATGGAAAGATGTATTACAGTTAAAGGTGTTAGTTTGTGAAATGATCTTGACAGTGAGGTGAAGCACTCTAATTCTTTGTTGTTTTAAAAGAAATTTGAAACTTATTATGATGAAGCATTATGTTAATGATTAAGATGATGTTTATTATGCGTCTTAGTGTTTTGAGTGGGTTTTTTCCGTGTGTTTCTGATAGACCTCTGAGTTGGGGCTTTCTATTTTTATTTTTTGTGAATTCATAATTTTTTTTTCCTTTTTCCAAGGATGGTTGTTTTGTTGTTTTGTTTTTTAATGAATGAAGTAAAAAAAATAAAATAAAATGGACCGTCCTGGGCCGAGTCGAAGCCCAAATCTTAGATGCTGTGGGGTGACTTGTAACAGGCTGTAAAAGTAAACATCCTTATGTTGTCAATTTTACAGAATGTAGGTGGTATTACTGAGCAGTAACAACATGCTGTTTGATATGTATGATGCTAATCCTCCTAAACATTTCAGAGGTAGTTACACTCATCCTGGAAACCACCGCTCATGTTATCTGGCTTCTGCTCTCAAATCCCTCAACCCTCCGAGTGCATTGCCAAAACCTGATATTAAAGAAGGATTACCTAAAAACAACATGGGGAACTTCCTGTCCCCTGCCGGCTTCTCGTCTATACTCTGCCAGTGGAGATTTGGAGGGGTGACAACAACAACAATTGGAGGGAGGGTGAAGTGGGTTTACTATGGGAGGTACAAGTTTAATACTTTGTTTCTGTCCCACTTAAACCTTCCCTCTCAGCCAAAATAGATTTTAAAGGAACAACAGTGAAAATCCTTACAAGAGAGAAGACATGTGTGTCTCCCTAGTGACCAACTCTTCCAGGAAGTACCTGTACCTGTACCAGTACTTTTTTTCCATAGCTTGTTGTTTTTTTAAACAGTGTAACTGCCTCTTGGGCAGGACTAACTTGAAAAAGAGCTTTTTAAGCTCAACAGGACTATATCCTGGTTATATAAAGGTCTTAAAAAGTATGAAAAGAAGGGAGAGAGACATGGAGACTATAAAATGGAGTAAAGGTGAAGAAAAAAATTAACCTGAATTAACTATATAGGCTAAATGTTTATACTACTGAAGAAATTGCAAAGTATTTTTCCAATAAGTGAAAAAACCTTAACCCACCTCAATGTTAAACAGGCAAGGCAGAGCAGGCATTGAGTCATGAATGCTTGTTGTAGTGGCCTTAAATGAAGAATCGTGGCATGAAGACTTTAAGTGAAAACAGGCTGAACTTCCAAAGACAAGAAAGGAGTGAAACGGAATGAGAAACAACATTTACTCGTACTTGTACTCGTCGTCTTCCGCTTTATCCGAGACCGGGTCGCGGGGGCAGCAGACTCAGCAGAGACGCCCAGACGTCCCTCTCCCCAGACACTTCCTCCAGCTCCTCCAGGGGAGCCCAAAGCGTTCCCATGCCAGCCGAGAGACATAGTCCCTCCAGCGTGTCCTGGGCCATCCCCTGGGTCTCCTCCCGGTGGGACGTGCCTGGAACACCTCCTGAGGAAGGCGTCCGGGAGGCATCCGATATAGATGCCCGAGCCACCTCAACTGGCTCCTCTCGATGTGGAGGAGCAGTGGCTCTACTCCGAGCCCCTCCCGGATGGCCGAGCTCCTCACCCTATCTCTAAGGGAGTGCCCGGCAACACTACGGAGGAAACTCATTTCAGCCGCTTGTATCTGGGATTTCGTTCTTTCGGTCATGACCCAAAGTTCATGGCCATAGGTGAGGGTAGGAATGTAGACCGACCGGTAAATCGAGAGCTTCGCTTTTCGGCTAAGCTCTCTCTTCACCACAACAGACCGGCACAGTACCCCCATTACTGCGGCAGCCGCACCGATCCGTCAGTCGATCTCCCGCTCCATTCTTCCCTCACTCGTGAACAAGACCCCGAGATACTTGAACTCCTCCACTTGAGGCAGGAACTCCCCTCCAACCTGAAGAGGACAAGCCACCCTTTTCCGGTCGAGAACCGTGGCCTCAGACTTGGAGGAGCTGATCTTCATCCCAGCCGCTTCACACTCGGCTGCCCCAGCGCATGCTGTAGGTCTTGGCTAGAGGGGGCCAGCAGGACCATGTCATCTGCAAAAAGAAGAAACGAAATCCACTGGTCCCCAAACCAGACCCCCTCCAGCCCTTGGCTGTGCCTAGATATCCTGTCCATGAAAGTTATGAACAGGACCGGTGACAAAGGGCAGCCCTGCCGGAGTCCAACATGCACCGGGAACAGGTCCGACTGTCCGGCAATGCGGACCAAACTCCTGCTCCGCTTGTACAGAAACCGGATGGCCCCTAATAAAAGGCCCCCGATTCCATACTCCTAGAGCACCCCCCACAAAACACATGTGGACCTGTTGGGCAACTTCCATGAACCCTCAAGTACCCTGTAGAGGGTATAGAGCTGGTCGAGTTTTCCATGGCTGGGACGAAAACCACACTGCTCCTCCTGAAGCCAAGGTTCGACTATCGGCCGGACTCTCCTCTCCAATACCCTGTCTTAGGCCTTACCAGGGAGGCTGAGGAGTGTGATCCCCCTGTAGTTGGAACACACCCTTTGGTCACCCTTCTTATGAAGGGGGACCACCACCCCAGTCTGCCAGTCCAGAGGCACTGTCCCCGACCGCCACCCAATGTTGAAGAGGTGTGTCAACCATGACAGCCCTACAACATCCAGAGACTTGAGGTACTCAGGGTGGATCTCATCCACCCCCGAAGGCCTGCCACTGCAGAGCTTTTTAACCACCTCGGTGACTTCAGCCTGGGTGATGAAAGAGTCTAACCCAGCCTCTGTTTCCACCAGGTAATGCGTGATGGCAGGATTGAGGAGATCCTCGAAGTACTCCTTCCACCGCCCGATAATGTCCCCAGTCGAGGTCAGCAGCCTCCCACCCCCACTGTAAACAGTGTTGGCGAAGCACTGCTTCCCCCTCCTGAGGCGCCGGACGGTTTGCCAGAATCGCTTCGAGGCCAACCGGTAGTCCTTCTCCATGGCCTCACTGAACTCCTCCCATGCCTGGGTTTTTGCCTCTGCCACAGCCCGGGCAACGGCACGCTTGGCCTCACGTTACCCATCAGCCGCCTCAGGAGTCCCACAAGCCAACCACAGCCGATAGGACTCCTTCTTCAGCTTGACAGCATCCCTTACTGCCGGTATCCACCACCGGGTTCGGGGATTGCCGCCGCAACAGGCACCGCAGACCTTACAGCCGCAGCTACAGGCAGCAGCATCGACAATAGATGCGGAGAACATGGTCCACTCGGACTCTATGTCTCCAACATCCCCCGGAATCTGGTCAAAGCTTTTCCGGAGGTGGGAGTTGAATACATCCCTGGCCGAGGGCTCTGCCAGACGTTCCCAGCAGAGCCTCACAATGAGCTTGGGCCTGCCAAGTCTGTCCGGCTTTCTCCTCTTCCAGCGGATCCAACTCACAACATTTAGCAAGGACTAAATAAAAGAGAAACCATATATATAGGGAAGAGCCATTATTAGAGTGGAACAAAGTGGGGGAGCATTAACTTGGAGAGCTGAGTGGATAAATGATAAAACACAATGTGTCTGAAGATCAAGTAAATAAGCAAACTAAAGATGAACAACCACCAAAAATAATAAGAAATACAAGACTAAAAGTGGCAAAGTATCTCTGTACCCAGAGATGCATGAATCTTAGGAAGTAAAGAGTACACAAGAATAACCAGATTACCAAAATTAACTGCAACTCAAATAGTTTGAATAAGTCACAAGCCCCACAATTATTATAACATTCATAAGAACAAGAGTGTATTTAAACTTCTGATTACGACTATAATAGCTGGCAAATGTCGTGTTTAAAAATCCATTAGCATTATTCTGTGTAAGTAAATATGTGTTTTTTGGTTACAAATGCTGAGCTGTAGGTTAGAAGAGAACCTAGGAAAGGTTCTCTTATCCAACTCGAAGAGGAGCTGAAGATTTTATTCCCCGCAGTCATGTTTTTCTGCCACTAAGATGCTATTCAGGAGTCACATTGACCTCGATTCGCTGGTTACAAACAAGGGCTCCGGCACCACTCACTGTAATGGTCTGGGATTTACAGACACACACACTATATTACACTCCAACAGAAACTGCAACATCTTTTCCCTGCTTTTGCATATGTTACAAGTTACACACAGTGTTTTCAAGCACTTAACCAGTTACACAAGCCTTCCTTTATCTCTCACATACCACAATACAGCTCACGCATGCTCCAAAACACATGCCAGTCAACGCTCAGAATTGCAAATAACCCTGATGAATGTTTCATACGTACACTATATTGCCAAAAGTATTGGGTCATACCACCAAATAAATGAATTCTAGTGTTACAATCACTTCCATGGCTGCAGGTGTATAAGGTTTAGTGTGGAGAAACTTGACTGGCCTGCACAGAGTCCTGACCTCAACCTTCTTGAACACCTTTGGGATGAATTAGTGGCTGCAATTCTGGTTTTCTCATCTAACTATGAACACACACCTAAACCTTGTGGAAGCTGTTTACAGAAAAGTTGCTGTTGCTGACAACAGTATGTCCATCAACAACTGGACCTTATAGAAAAAAATATGATATTATCAAAGTTCAAGTAAATGTAAAAGTAGACAGACAAATACCTTTGGCAATATGGTGTTTGTGGGTCTGCACAGTGGTGCAGCTGGTAGAACTGTGCAACTGCCTGGCAGCAAGAAGGTCCTTGAACCTCCTGCATGGAGTTTGCATATTCTCCCCGTGCATGCGTGGGTTCTCTCCGGATACTCCAGCTTTCTCCCACAGTCCAAAACATGACTGTTAGGTTAACTGGTCTCTCTAAATTGTCCTTAGGTATGAAAGGGTGGGTCAATGGTTGTTTGTCCTGTGCATCTCTGTGTTACCCTGCAAGGACTGGCAACCTGTCCAAGGTGTACACAGCCTCTCGCCCGTAGACCGCTGAAAAGAGGCGCCAGATCCCTCGCGACCTTGTAGGGAAGAAGCGGGTATAAAATGGATGGATGGATGGAAGGAATAAAGTGTATGTCTGAGGTTATTTATTTGCATCAGACATGTACTGTAGGTGTTCACATATAGACACATTTCTATAGTTTTCTATAGCTTCCAAATATCAAATGCCCTCTGAAGCAATCCTGTAAATTCATAAACAAGTTATATAAATGCACCCTTACATCCACAAGAAAACAATGAAACTATATATGCTTCATAACACATGCCTCCTTTCACAGACAGACAGTTTTCATTCCACCTTCCCCTCTTTCTCTTGCCATCTTTGTCTACTTAGTTATCCCTACTTTCTGTTCAGTTTATGGGACAGCTGCTGAGGCTCTATACATACATTTCACTGTGCCTGATAATGCACACACTGTGGTCAAACCATCCTCCTGAATGAAGAGTGGGCTGAAAAGCATGTCACTGTGTCTGAGTTCCCACCAGATAAACCATTGTAAGCCTTTCAGTATAACAATAGAGGCTCTGCACTCTACAAGGCAGGATATGGGCCATTGGGTCAAAGGGACTAAATGCTGTGTATTAGATAGGAATTATGAATCTGCTCCCCTTTCCTCGTCCCATTCTACCATAGATAATCACCTGCAGATTATCCTTCATTAAATCCTGGCCTTAATCAAACTCCTCTAAGGGAAAGTAGACGATGTTTGTTGACATGTCTGGGTGTGACTGAAACAGGAGTGGGAACTCTGCTAATCAGTGGGAGACATCCAGAGGCAGAACGAGCAATCAGAAATGGGTTAAAGTGACAAAAGCAAGGTAGTCAACTGTGGGTCAAGTAAAGTAGGGCTGACAGTGACATAACAATGATTACACATGCAAGCAGCCTTCTTTAGGATAAAACTGAATGATAAGCAAAACCTTTTTTCCTTATCACCTTTTTCTCTTGCTGATTATCTTTTCCTTTTCCTCTCTTTACTACTAGTTCATCTTAAGGGGCTGTCAACGTATGACTCTTTGGAGATAAGAAAATTGTGTGCCTGAGTTTAAAAATAAATAGGTCAACATGTTAGTTACATATATTTTTTTGTATTTACTGATTGGTCGGGAAGTTAGCACATGTTCACCAATGTAGCAAAATCCAGATCAGATTATCTGAGCATAATGAGTGGAATCAGGGGAAAATGGCAAGCCTGGCCCTGTCTAATATCGTTTATCTCATTTGTTTAATCCCGCACGAAGAAAATCTACAAGTAAATCCATGTTTATTTAAATTTACATGCAATCATGCATGCCACATTAAGCTAACAAGCAGCTAAAAGTTGAGCTAAGAAGCTAACCCCTAGAAATCGTATTATCAGCTAGCCTAGCTAAATCACAGGTTCAACTCAATTCAATCCGTTTATGCAGAAATTAACAACAAATGTCATGTCAAGGTACTATATAAGACAAACGGATCAAATTTACATATTGAAATATATTATAAATCCAATTATAAAGACAGAATTAAATTCAACTCCATGCATTCATACATACAACTCTGTCCGTTACATCTTGGATCAGCTGAAGGCTTTTTCACAGAATTATTGTGGCTTTACAGGTAGCTAATGATGAATTACTAGTTTTTATGCATCAGTCTGGAACTGGATATTCATTTGTCAATATTGCACAGATGAAATAGGAATACCCTAAAAATCTGCTTAACATGGGATTTCAAAGATGATCAAGACATGTTGGGAGGAACACTTGTAAACAACAGTTATTGATTTATTTTAATAATTCAGTCTCCCAATGTCAGTAGATGTTTTGTACTAACAGACGACATAATGAGTAAAAATCACAGTAAAAAAGCTAATTTTCTTCTGTGAGAAGCCTTATGCTTCCTTCCATAGAACACCTGAGGTTGCATCAGTGGTCTGGCTGGTGACTCTGTAAGAGTCTGTGTTGTTTTGTGGCACATCATTATCCCTCAGATTTGGATTATTCTTTCCCTTAAATCAAGGCCTACATTTATTTAATTGTACTGGAACTAAAAGTGTATTATTTTGTAGACTATTTTGTGTTGGTGAGAATAAATCTACCCTTTTAATTTTCCCAAATCGTCCAAACTTTTTCTGCATTGCAGAATATTTTGGGGAAAGAAGGAGAACTACTTAACATATTCTTATCATAAATGCATTTTTTTCCTCAAGAGAACAACGTTTTCAGCACTCTGATTTTGCTGCTCCAGACTACACATCATCCATATAATGTAGTGAAATACAGAGTAGCCAGTATGCATGTATTTGGACTGTGGGAGGAGACTAGAGCACCTACAACCCATTCATGCACAGGGAGAACAAACTCCATGCAGAAAGACCCCAGACCTAGATTTGAACTCAGGACCTCCTTGCTGCAAGGCAACAATTTTACCAACTACTCCACCATGCAGTCCAATGATGGACATTAAGGGATTAAATCTTATTCATGTTGTTGTTTTACACAAATCCTTATATCCAAAAGACTCACAGTAGTACCGTCTATGCATTTATGCATATATAACAAAAAGCTAAAGTACTTCTTGCATGACAGACCTTATAACCTCCCAGTGGGGCACAGAGATCAAAACATCTCATCTGCTGGTTAATTATTTCCATATTTGCTGCCCAATCTGGACATGTCCTCCAATTAATCTATTTTCTAAACCCACTTTGCCCAACTGCGGCAGGACTGATTCTTCTTCCAGCTGTCAGGGGACAAAAGGAGGGGGATATCCTGGACAAGTCAAAAGCTTACTAAAGGGCCAACACTAAAAAAGACAAGACAATCAGATCAATATGTTTGACCATATAAATAAGGAACGCCATGAAGATAAGGTAAATTGCGAATTTCAGACTACAGTCTCAGCTGCCCCTTTTTTACCCAATTATATATATATTTTTTGACACACTTAAATGTTTCAGATCATCAAACACATCTTAATAGACAAAGATAATCTGAGTAAATACAAAAGGCAATTTTCAAACAATGATTTCATGTTTGAAAGGAAATCAGATATCCAAACTGACCAAGCATTTTACGTCAAAAGTAACAACCAACTAAACCTAACAACTGATTTTGTCAGATTAGGCAGTAAAAGCTCCCATGAAGCATTTGTGATAATTTGCAACACGTCTTTAACATAACTGTGCATTCTTTGCAGGGTTTTTAAAATTGTGCAACACTGGAGCATAAATTACCTGTCTAAAGTGATGCCATCTTCCTGTCTAAAGAAAATGCAATTAAAAACATCAATTTGTGTTTTTTCTTAAATTTTTATTTGTTTATGCCAATCACTTTAACAGTATCACTGTTTGGTAGAAGCAGAATTCACCCCTTCCTGGTTCGTCTCATCAGCAGTTAATGTAGTCATAGGGATTTTTATTTATGTAAATATTTCTTGGTTGCCATTTACTTTTTCTTGTGTTGGAGTTATATAAATATTGTTCATTTCCTGTTATGTTTTGTGCTTTCATGGTTTCTTCCTTTGAATCACTCAGGTTACACTGAGTTTTAAAAGCTGCTAGTTGCCGTCTGTAAGCGTTGGTGTTGGTGCTGGTGTTCATGTACACAAAAATGTACACAAAAAATCCCCCTGAAACTTTATCATGACTTTCCATTGAACATTTGATTTTGATTAAAAAGCTGACACTGTATTAGCTGTTTGGCAGAGGCTAAACGGACGTGCACCTTCCAAAAAGTTCCACTTTACAGTAAAACTACCACACTCTAAACTCCTTAAGTTAAATGTTTCTCATATCCAGGTTGTACTTTACTTTGGCATTCCTCCCTCTTTCATATCTGCACATGCTGACCTGGTAAGTTGCAAAGGGTCGTGGGCCAGTAGCGAGGGAGCTCTGGGTTGTTCAAGAGGGGGCGAGTTCAGGATGTCTGAGCCCTTTTTGTTATAAGCAGGCCCCCCCTGTCTGCCATCTCTTTTAGTGGGGAGCTGAAATGAACTCCATGGGAGGGCGCGGCGCTCCGTTGCAGGCGTCTGCTTGCAGCACCCCACCTCAAAGCAGAGGAGAGCCAGCTAGCCATCTGCGCCCTTTGTCTGAGAAGTGGGGGATAGTGGGGCTTCTTTTCTAGACACCCCTCTGCACACAAGTACACAAACAGGGTGATCTGCAAAAGACGGGCATATTAAAAGATTAACTACAACGTGGAGGAGGTGGAGAAGATCTGGCCTCGTTCTGTTTATTGATTATTCACGTCTCTCTCCACAAGAAAGACGGAAAGAAAGAACAACTTTTCCCCCCGTCTCTCGCTTAATCAGAAGAATATATCAGCACTTAGCTCTTCTTTCTTCCACTTTGTTTCTCCCATCACTATGGCACAATGAAAGCCTCTGTCTGCCTGGGAGTTACCAATTGACTCTTCAAAACTGTTCACATAGCCCAATGGCTTTGTCCAGACATTTTAGAGAAAAAAAGAAAAATTCTTTATCCCTTCTTCCTAATTCACTCTGGATTGTTCAGAAAAATACCTTTTCAAAAATAAACTTACGTTTAAAAAACAATAGATTAGGATAGCTATATAAAAAAATAGAGTTCCTGGCCTCCTTGGTGACTTAACTCTTAATGAATTTTATGTTCTGCAAGGACCAGAACAAATGCAACATCTGACATGTAATCAGCCATGGAAATTGAATATAAGATACATTCCTCTTTTGTAAACCTCCATGGGAATAAAACATCCCAGAGCACAGTTTGTGACTGGAGGATTTAATAGGATGCATCAAATCACCATTCAGAAGCTATAAGAGTAAAGAGAAATGAAGAGAAGAGAGCCATTTGTTTCTGCCAACACTTTGATGTTTTATAGGGTGACAGATTTAGATCCCCCCTATAAAAACACTTGATTACAAGGCCAAGCCAAGAGGGATTCCCTCTGTATTTATATGTTTCTGCCATGAAGATTTGACCTCATGAGTGAACAATTTTTACACATGTGCTAGCCTGGCGCAAATCATCTCAACAGTAAAGTTCCCACTCCTGCACTCGTTCACCCCCATCCAGCCCCATTGTCTGCAGAGAATGAAAGACCTAGATTTGACTGTGGAGGTTGGAGGACCCTCTCAGCTGCTCCTTCCCTTTGGGCCTCATTGTTTGGCCAGGCCTCTGCCTCGCTTGAGGCCCATCCTGGACCTGTTTATCCAAGTCAAGTCAAGTCCAGTCAAGTTTATTTATATAGCGCTTTTCAGAAACAAGGCACTCAAGGCGCTGTACATAAGGAAAAACATTACAATGATACAGAAAATCAAACAACAGAGGTCAGTAAAAAAAATAAAGAGAATGATGGATATGAAAACGAAAAATTAGACTGAAAACTTAACTAATAATGTTTAGATAACACATTCAAAGGCCACTCTAAACAAATAAGTTTTTAATCTTGATTTAAAGCAACTTAGGGTTTCGGCGCTTTTACAGTTTCCTGGGAGTTTATTCCAGATTAGTGGAGCTTAAGAACTAAAAGCTGCTTCTCCATGTTTGGTTCTGGTTCTGGGTATGCAGTGTATATTTGAGCCAGAAGACCTGAGAGGTCTGGGTGGTTGATACACTGAGAAGTCTCTAATGTATTTTGGTGCTAAGCCATTCAGTGATTTATATAAACAGAAGTATTTTAAAGTCTATTCTCTGAGCTACAGGGAGTCAGTGTAAGGACTTTAGAACCGGGGTGATGTGCTCCACGTTCTAATTCTAGTGAGGACACGGGCAGCAGCGTTCTGGATCAACTGCAGCTATCTGATCGACTTTTTAGGCAGACCTGTGAAGACAACGTTGCAGTAATCAATTCTATTAAAGATGAACGCATTTATTAGTTTTTCAAGGTCCTGCTGAGACATTAGTCCTTTAATCCTGGAGATGTTCTTTAGGTGATAGAAGGCCGACCTTGTTACTGTCCTTATGTGCCTCTGAAGGTTCAGGTCTGAGTCCATCACTACACCCAGGTTTCGAGCCTGATTGGTGGTTTCTAGCTGTATTAACTAAGGCTGTGTGGTAACTTTTAAACGCTCTTCCTTTGGTCCAAGGATTATTACTTCAGTTTTGTTTTGATTCAGCTGAAGAAAATTTTGGCACATCCATGCATTGATTTCTTCTAAGCATTTACCCAGCGCTTGAATGGGTTCATAGTCACCTGGAGACATCGTAACGTATAGCTGTGTGTCGTCTGCATAGTTATGATAACTTACGTCTTTGTTTATTAAAATCTGAGTTAGGGGGAGCATGTAGATATTGAATAGAAGGGGCCCTAAGATGGACCCTTGGGGAACGCCACATGTGATTTTTGTGGTCTCTGAGGTAAAGTTACCTACTGACACAAAAAAGTCCCTGTCCTTCAAGTAGGATTTAAACCAATTGAGTGCGGTACCAGAAAGGCTGACCCAGTTTTCCAGGTGCTCTAATAAAATGGAGTGATCAACAGTGTCGAATGCTGCACTAAGGTTCAATAATACCAGCACTGTGGTTCTTCCACAGTCTGCATTTATACAGATGTCATTGAACACCTTGACAAGAGCAGTCTCTAGTCGCTTGACTGGAAGACATCGAAGCGGTTGGTCATTGTTAGGAAGTTGTTTAACTGCTGAAACAAAGGTTTTTCAATAATCTTGCTGATGAAGGGGAGGTTTGATATAGGCCTGTAGTTCTGTAGTAGCAGCTTGTCCAAGTTCCTCTTTTTCAATAGAGGTTTGATAATTGCTGTTTTCAGGGCCTGGGGGAAAACACCTGACAAAAGGGACGTGTTTATTATTTGTGTTGAATTAGATGTTATTACAGGCAGTGCTTTCTTAAGGAAAGCTGTGGGTAAAACATCGAGACAGCAGGAAGAAGAGCTTAGTTGGTGTACGATTTCTTCTAAGTTTTTGTAGTTTATTTGGTGAAATTGGGAAATTTTGTCAAAATCAGTTCTAGTTGGAGACAACTTTGGTACTGGAGTTGACGTGGATGTGCTGACTGCCCGTCTGATCTTTTGGGTTTTTTCAGTGAAGTAGGTAGCAAATTCATTGCAGGCCCTGGTAGAGTGGAGTTCAGATGCTACAGTTACAGGAGGGTTTGTTAGCCTGTCGACCGTGGCAAATAAGGCACGAGCATTGTTTATGTTTTTGCTGATGATCTCAGAAAAGAAAGATTCCCTTACATTTTTCAGTTGTAGGTTATATCTGTATAGTCTCTCTTTATAGATAATATAGTGAACCTGGGGTCCAGTCTTTCGCCACCTGCGTTCAGCTTTTCGACAGTCCTTTTTTCACTTCTGACTGGTGGAGCACTTCTCCACGGAGAGATTTTCTTCCCAGAAACGACTTTCACTTTAATTGGAGCAATTGAATTAATGACGTCCGAGTTATCTACCAGCTCATCTACTGTGTTACAGGGCAAAGTGGAGGTAGAAGAGTAAATCTGGTTAAAGGTGCACCGTCCTTAAAGATGCGTTTTCTTATAATGTCTGTTTGGCAAACTGAGTCAATGGAGATGATGCTTTCAAAAATAACAGAAAGGTGGTCAGATAGGGCAACATCAGTTACAGACACCTTGGAAATGTTTAGACCCTTAGTGATGATCAAGTCCAAAATATGTCTCTGTTTGTTCATTTGCTGTTTAACATGTTGAGTCAAACCAACATTTCTAAGAGTGTCACATAGATCTATTGCACTTCTGTCTTCAGGATTGTCCATGTGAATGTTGAAGTCTCCCACAATATTTAAACTGTCATAATCAACACATATCACAGATAAAAGCTCATTAAAATCACTGAAAAAGTTTGTTTTGGACTTAGGAGGCCTTTAAATATTCAAGAACATGGTTCGGACTTGGCTCTTTACCTGGAGAGCCAGAGTCAAATTTGCCCAGAAATACTTTTTAAACAAAGTTTAAAAAGTTTGGCTTTGTTCGTTCTGTCATGTATAAGCACAGAGATTTTACAACTATCTCCTATTAGGGGCCCAAGTTTTTCCTGGAAATGCTCATTTCTGATAGAGTTACCACTGGGGCCTAGACTGTATCACAGAGAAGTGATTTGAAGGTCCTGATTAGGAGGTGATAAATTAGGAGGTGGTGGGGCGCTGTGGCATTTGGAAAATGTTGGTTAAGTAGCAGGGCCTCGGCCACGGGGGGTGTTGAATGAAGAAGATGTCAGAGCCATTTGGGTCCCGATCTTAAGAAATCCTTTCGTGTTATCAGAATCCAGTAAAGCAAAAAGTGGGCTCAGTGGGGAGATGGGAGAGTTCTGTGCGGTCTGGGTCTGGGTTTGGGGGGAGGGGGTATAACGGGGGGGTCCACTTCTCCTGTGGATTTCGATGGGGAGACCTTTTGTGATGACCTCTCTTTCTCAGCCAACTGGCTGGTTGTTTTTGCTGGAGCTGTTGGAGGCAGCGTTATCATTGTTGTTGATACTCCATGTTCTCTGCTGAAGGTTGAAGCTGCTGGCGGATTATTTACTGAATAGAAGAGATTATATGTGAGACGTCTGGCTCCTGACTTGTTCAAACAGAAACAATCTTGATTGAAGAGTTCTCTATTTTCCCAAAAAATATTAAAGTTGTCGATGAAGTTCACAGATGTAGTAGCACATGTTTTTTTCAACCATTTATTAATCATCAGAAGTCTCGAAAAAATCTCATCTCCACAGAAAATCGGTGCAAAGGGTACGCTAAGAAACACCTTGATATTGAGACCTCCAACTATATTCAGCAGACGATTGAAATCCTCCTTCAGTCCTTCAGATTTTTTCTTAGCCACGTCATCCATGGCTCCACAGTGTATAATAAGGTTTTATAGAGACGGGAGCTTTTCTGTGATTGCAAGAATATTCTCTGAGATATCGGACACCACGTTACTGGTACCAATCATAACTTCTGTGTTTTTCTTGTTGCAGAAGATTTTAATCACATTCACAGCTGTGTTGCCTACTATTAAGGTTCTTGGTCCAGTGGGTCGCTTTTTCTCTGGCAATTTAGGAGAAGACTGTTTAGAATGAAGGTTGTTCTCAAACCTTTTATTGTTCTCAGAAGATGGATCATTTTCCTGGTTTTCATTCTGTAGAAGGGGGAAATCTGATTTGGAGGGGAATTCCAATATTTCCAGCTGTCTCACTCCTATCAGTTGTTGTGACAGCAGCTCGCTGTCGAAGTCTCCTTTTCCCAGGGGAAACGGGGGCATTTCTCTATAATTCTGGCCATTCTAATTTATTTAATTGCTGAGATCTTCCAGGGAGTCATCCACCTCAATTTTTTGGGCATGCGCCTAAAACATGCCAGTGGGGTCTGCCGGTAGGTTTATTCTCAGTGTTCTGTTTGCCGGCTGAGTCGTTGAGCTGGCTGTCACTGTTTGGGATCACAGGCAGAGTTGAATCATCGCTGTACCCCATATTCACCTCCACATTCACTTCTGGTCGATGGATTTTCATCTCCAAAACAGCCAATTTCTGTAAAGGTTTGTCGAAGTCCTCTGTGGTGAAGGGAGGCCTCTAGTGCTGATTAGCTGGCGTCAACTTGTCCTTCTTTCGAGTTCGATTTTAAAAACATCTAAATCCTTTAGGAAAAAAATTAAAAATAATAATAATCCTTGGGAGTCGCTGGTAAGAAGTAGTTTTAGTCCAATATTTCCGTAATTGTGGCTAAGAGATAAAAAATTAGGAGTAAAAGAATGCAAGCAAGCAGGGAGCTTAGGAGAAAAGCGTCTGAGCAGGCAGAGAGGCGGAAGTAGAAGACCCAGACACAACCAACTGCTGAGGTCACCCTTTTTTTCCACCACTGGTAAACAAGAGGAGAAAATACAGTTTTCACAAAGGTTTTAAGAAACTTTCCTTTAACTTATATGGACCATTTCCTTAATTTACGTTAAGGTACCCATTTATAGTATCAGACCGTTGCTAAACAACATTTGCTGTTATTTTGGTGCACAGTATAATCTGATTTGGTCCCAAAGTGCTGTTTATGTGAAAGAAAAACAAAGAGTTCACAGAGGTAATAGCAACAGTACCTTCATAAATGGATTTTTCTGGGAAAGAGACAAATGTAAACACTGAAGCAATGAGCCTGGAGTACTTTCTATGGGGAAGAAAAAAAGAGAGAACATTGGGTTAATGGCAGAAATTGTCATCTACACTTATTTGTGCCCTCTTTAAATCAAAGATAAAGCAAAACATTGATGTAACATGAATAAAATGGCTTCTACATCTTAGATTATAGAACCAGTAACAACAATGACCTCTTCTACACCAGTAAACTAATTACACCTTATACCATCTTGTGCTTTGCAAAAATTAGACCACATGGATATGAAACCAAAGAGGTTTTTTGCAAACTTTCTTCAAAGTTAAATACATCAGAGAAATGTTATCAACCTCCTTTGCTAAACTTTTACGAGATTAAATCTTACATTGGGAGAAACACCCTCTAAAAGTCACCTTTCATGTGACAGCTTTGCAGCTGGGTGTAGATTCATTATTAATCACAAATTAGATCAACAGGTCAGATATCAAACAGATATTTAGTAACCATGGCATTTCATCTCTACCACCAGCTAGTGTTTTATTGCTGCTATCACAACCGACATTTTAGATTCAGGTTCAGAACTATATTAATCCCAAAGGGCAATTCATCTGTATAAGTACCACAAAAGATAAACAGACACAACAAACAAACAAACAAAAATCCCATCTCTAATCCATTTTTCAATGGTCCGATTTCGCTAAATGAACCCTTTACATGATTATTGCCAATGTACATATAACTTCTCTCTGAGAGAACATCTAAATGATCTCAAGTGTGGATCACCATGAGGAATGATGTGTGCACTTAGTGATGACACTGGATCTTAATCGCCCTTGTAACCATGGATCACAAACAAGCATCCTCCAGTCTTTTTCCAGTCTAATTCCATTACTGGGCTTTTATCTACGTTCTCCATTCCATCCTGTTTATAGGTTTGTTTTACACTGGAGATTAATCATGCAGTGTGTGCTCTACTTGCTTTGCTGCTGATCATAACTTGCATGACCCCAGCATCCCGTGAGACCCAATTTAGGGTGAGAAGGTGTTTTATTTTGCTGACAACAGCACTAAAGTATTGGACTTATAAGGATTTGGCTTCTTCAGTCAAGCGTTCAGGAGTGTATTTGTCCAGGGTTCAGCCTGTGTGTGTGTATGTATAAGTCTAAGGCACTGTTGCTAGGTTTCATGATGAAATGTCTGGTGTCTATAAACGTATCCACCACACTTCCCTTTAGGTTTAAATGAGGCTCTTTAGCCATTAGCCTCCTTCCGTCCCCCCCTCCTACGTTTTCACCCACACAAACATACACAAAAGGGTGCTAAATGGGGCATTTAAGCTGTCATGTTGATGAGGGCTTGGCGGGAGTCCTGCTCCACATGATGATGTTGTAGGGAGGCCTCTGAGGTCCCCATCTCCTCACTTTAACGATGATTCATTTGCTAACTTTCTCCCTCTGATGCTCATTGGGGGAGCTCAGAGACATGTGGCTGTAAATTACCAGTTTGTCTGAAAATGGGTAATAAATGTCACACCCACATACATCTGTATGATGCCGTTGTTTGGTTACACACAGTGCATGGTTTGTGGCTTTCTTTGTTAAACTGTTAATGTCTGTATTTTGAATAAAGGGTCTCACAAAGACGGATAGATGAAGAGGACAACAAAATATCTGACAATTTAAAAAGGTGACTGATCTAATGTGACTGATCTGTAACATTTATCTAACATTTGTCTTATCTAACATTCTACTTGAGTTTATACTTTTTAATTGACCTATGTAGTTTTCAGCACAAAACAAATATAATGAACAAGAACATAAACAATGAATAAGCTTTAGATGAGTTTTGACGAACAAAGAAAGATTGTTTTATTCAGATTTTTGTTGCATTACTAATACAAGTAGTAACTACTACTACAATACTGATTAAAATCAGTATTGTTAGCTGATTTTGAAAAACACTCATCCCTGTGATATATGAGCAGTGATGTCATGGGTGAACCAGATACTTCTCTAGCTGAAGGTTTCTGACTTACTTGTTGAGCATCTACCAAAAAAATATATGTTTTGTTTATTTGTGTGTTTTTTCTTTTCAAAAATATGCCTATGGGCATATCCAAAATTGTATCTGAATGTACACTGTGGAAAGGCTTTATCCCATGTATTTATTTGACCACAAAACAAATATACAATGAACAAGAACATAAGAAATAAAGGTCTGATGTCACGAGACGAAGCTAGCACAAGGTGATGTGTGGAAGATTTCTATATTTTTGTTCTAACATCTATGAATGTTTGACTTCTTATTCTCTCATTTTTTAAATTGAAGCTTAAATTGCTAAGCTTTGTAATATTTTAGAGCTTCTATTAATGTCTTCTTTTTTCCTGATTAAACACTTTAGCAAGGATAAACAAATTTAATTGTTCCAACTGTTACAGTCTCTGCTCGTTGGTAATACCAACTATTGGGCTTGTTATCTCCAATCCATCATCCGCCTTTAGCAACTACTCAAACTAAGTAGGTTTTTTTTTAAACAGAACCACAGGATTGTAGATTTTAGAATCGTATTTTACTGCCAGAAACTTTTAATACATTGGGTGAATAGTGGTGAGATCTGAGCTTTAAAGTGTGTTGATAGCTAAGTTTCCAGCTCTGTGTTCCCTGCATTTTACATAAAGATTTGCTATATGACAAAAATAACTTGGAAGTAAACTTAGTCAGTGGTCACCTTTACATGTAGTGGTTTGTCAGTTATAAAATTAATAGCTTGGTTATTTTATCTATAACAAAAGGTGGCTGAACTGGGAATGCATCTAAAAGATTTTGAAATTAAGAATCCCTGACACACACACACACTAAATATGTAGTGAGGACCATGTGTTGACTCCCATTGACTTCCATTGATTTTCAGTCATTTTCAACCCTTTCTATGCCCTAACCCTGACAATAACCCTAAACCTAACCATTACCAGTGCATGCCTAACCCCAATCTTAACCTAAACTCAATTCACACCTTAGTCCTAAACCTAACCGTTAGCAAAATAGGTTGTGAGGACCAGCAAAATGTCCTCACTTTGGTACAAATGGTCCTCAATTTGATGGTGATATCGGAAAATTGGTTCTCACTGTGATGCCAAAACAGGAACACACACACACACACACACACACACACACACACACACATACCCATCACCTCCAGGAAGCATGCCCTCTCCTGCTGGGCCCCGTCTTATCCTAATGGGATTGCCATGGTGGAAGTCTCCCAATAATGAAAATAATGAAATCAGCAAAGACCCAAAGAAAGGTTACCACTCCTCTCACAGGCAGCACCCCCAGGCAGGCTGCAAACCCCCCCTTCCACAACCCCTGCAGACGCACAACAGACAGAAAACCACAAGGAAAGAATGGAGGGGAATGAGAGAGGAGGACGTTCGGAGACAGTCCCGGAGCTGGGGGGAGGGAGAGAGGCGAAGAAATGAGACATGAAGGAGAGAAGCAAAAAATCTGAAGCATCTGAGAAGGAGGACGACGGTGCACAAAGCCAAGATAAAAGGAAGGTGTCTGATTTTGTGTCAAACCTGTTAGATCACTCTTTGTTGCAGAACAACCTAAAGATTCAAATTAAGTCCACCTAAAGCTTAATAAAGCCCTCGTTCCATTTTTACCACCACACTGCATATTTCCAACATTTTAATTTGTGTTTAGTAACACATTTATTTTAGTAATGTGAGCTACCTATATAAAACCACCTTGGTCTATTTCTTTCCCAGGGATAAAGATGTAAACACCACAGGTATCAACCCCAAAATAAAACTGTGCTCCACAGACTATAGGTTGTAAAAACGTAGACTGTAAGGAGAATTGTTTGATGTGTTAGCTGCTAAACACGGGAGTTCCTCTGGGACAGGAAATGGGAGCAGTGGCAACAGGAAGCCAGTGTGAAAATGACAGAGGGAGCATTCCCACAGCATCTCTCTGCATGTCTGCTTGCTTTCTTCCTATCCTCGGGCTCCTCTCTTTCACCTCTGCTTCAGCTCCTCTGAATGTGCGCCATCATCTGTGGTCTCTGGGGCTCTTAGGCCAGTCACAGCTACAAGAAAAATGAGAGCAATATAAATGTGTACAGTGTGCCTGCATTGCTATGTGTTGAGTAATAAGGCTTTACTTGTGTCCTGACAATTGGAGTTGTTTAATGATCATCTTCTGTTGATAATGATTATGACTTCCACATGAAAGCAACAAAGCAGAACTGTGCTTGGCTGTTTTTTTCTTTAGTACAAACTAATACAGCAAGTGTGGTCATTGCTTGAAGCAATGCCATTTCCATTTTCCAGGCAAGCCTTAACAAAATGTACTTTAAAGCAAATACTCAAACAGCTTTTCTTGCAGTTTCATATTGGGAAAACCAGAATATTTATGTATGGAATAAACTGATGGGTTTTATTTGAGAACCAATATGACGTACGGAGGCATTGATCAGAATTTTGTTGCCAATTTCGGATCTCTGGCTTTTGTAAAGCCTTGCCCACCCAAAATCGATTCCCATTTCTCTCTGTGCTATCAGATGAGCCATGCACAGCCATTAATTATACTAGGAGCATATATGATATGATACATGGTGTCTAAGAGGAATCATTGTAAAACATTATTTTACAGATTCTAACTTTACATCGACATTAGCGGCTAACGGTTAGCCAGTTACTCTTCTGTCGCTGCGTTTACAAATTACTAAGTACACAAAAAATAAAAGCCAAGCGTTTTCAAAGCTTGTGTAAGCAAGTGATGGTGACCAGCCATGCGAGGTCTTCATTAACCAAAACAGCGCAACTCAAGAAGTACTTCCTTTCAAGAAAGAATCTCAAACATACAGGATACAGGATGTAGAGCACATACCTACATGATAATTATTTTTCAGCAACTGGATAGCAACAGGATAGCTCTATTAGCACTTTGACGAGATATGTCGTGGCTCATGGCGTGAGATCTCGTCACACCCCGAGTTTCTGGTCATTTTAAATAAGCCTTCTATAGCACACAACCTCCCCTCTCTCTACTCTCTAATTTGCAGAAGACACACACTGCCCCAAAGCCTTCCTGGCTAATTTGGCAATGTCCCACATCAGAGACGTGGGCGGGTGACTTTAACGGAGGGTTGTTGTAATATTGCAGGGGAGTTAGGTGCCAAACCTCCAGCAGAGAGGCAGACAAACACAGAGATACCAGTCTCAAGCCCCTGTGGACAAAGAGTTTAGAATCAGGAGTATTTTCTAATTGATGTCTCATAGATGGTTCTGCTTGGAAATGATGTTTGATTTGTGCGTTTCCCGCTCTCTTACCTGTGTGTAACTGTGTGTGTTTTGTGTAATGCCTTCACCTCTTACAATATTACATCTTAATGTATATTTTGTGGCAATACTGGCCTACATCAGTTTTTAAGCCTGTCCAGTAAAAATGTTTCAGGATACTCTGATAAGTTTTTGTTACCCCCAAATCTCCTGACCAGTTTCCTATGTGTGCCAAGGACAAATTGTGATTACGATAAACAGATGGAACTACAAACTGGTTAATCACATTCCAGTCAGCGTCGGGGAGAACAACAGGGTGCAATTTGCACATTAACACTCCATCATCGATATAGAACGCTACTGTTTAAACTTTAGCTTTACTGGCACTTACAACACTTGTGAAACACTTTTGAAGAGTTGAACCCATCTTCTGGGTTCCACACAGTAGTGCACATGTGATAGGGAGGGAATGCTCCCCAGACTGCAGCTCATCTTGATCACTAACCTGGTGGGACAGTTGGTTTTCCGTTGGTTTTCCGTCATCTGAAAAACTGACATAAGCAAGCTGTCAGACAAGTCTACATCTGTTGCAGGGTTTTATTTTAAGTTTTGAGCTCGAGTGAGCACACAAGAAGTAGTGGCATTAGGTTGTGTGGGCTCCTCATCCTTTTAATCAAAGCAGGGGACATCTAATACTTCCAGTGCTGGAGTTCCATTACCATCCGCAATATTATTACCTAGGAGAAAGGAAATGCCTTTAATTGGTAATGCAGGACAGACAGCAACAGGAAAAGTGCCATAAACCAGTTTTGATTGCAAATGTTCTAAATGTACAGGTCGATGGGCATAGCCCATTTCAGCTCTTTGTAGTATAACACTGTAGCCACAGGAAAACAGCTCAGAAAAGGGTAAGGAATCTGCCAAGATAACTGAGTGTGAGCCTACAGTATCACGCAGAATGCAAATTGGATGCTGATCCGCTGGCATACCAGAAAGTTAAAGTAACTCATCCTCAAAAAAAGGATCAGGAGTACAGCCACTTTCAGTTTTTTCTATAATGTCTTTGTACTTTTAATGAAGCCCACACCTTTTGGCATGGTCTGTGAAGAATTCTGCTCTTTTCATTTCAAAGCTAAATAATTAGCAAAACATTACCCGTTTTATGACAATAGAAAGATTCCTTGTCATCTTTTTGTGGAGTTAGCCTTGGTTTTTCACCAGCTGTTTTCACAGACACACTTTTAGTAGGTACAGACAGGAAAACAATGTTTTTTTTAACATCGTTTTTATTTTTAAATATTTGTTTTGCAGCACTAGAGGCCTTTATTTTTCCAATTTTCCAACAGTAGGTAGACAGGAAATATGGGGAGAGAGGGGGAAGACATTTGGCAAAGGTCTCCGGGTCTCGAACCCCGGACGGGCGCTTCTAAGACTATAGCCTCTATACATGGGTCGCATGCTTAACCCCTACACCACCAGGGCCGCGCCAGGAAGACAGTCTTATGTGTAAGTACTTCATCTGCTAAAAAAGCAGCAGAGGACAGAGTCTACCTTCTGATCATTTAAGTGTACTACAACACGTTCAGGTAGACAGTTTGTGAATGTTTCTAATAAAATGAATTCTCTCAGAGTGTTAAAGCTTGTCACCTTACTTGAAGCACACCACCAATTAAAGAGGCTTCTTCCCAGTAAACTCTACATGGGTCTGAGTGGGGCTTTTCTTGAAAGACCTAAATTTCTGCCAGTAAGCCTCAGGAACAAGCTCACTGGCTTTCAAAATGGCAGCTTTGACCACTTTATACTTAAGGGTGTCGTCAAGAGGCAAAACCTCTACAACCTCCTGTGCTTTTCTATCCGTTCGAAGCAGAGAAATAAGAGTCAACTTCAGTTTCTCGAAACTCTGGTACTAAAGCCACATATTTAGTAACATCAAAGGGTCTCAATGAAGAGGACCCACTGGAACCACTAGCAGAACTTATTGTGGTAGCAGGTACACTGAACTTCAATTGAAATTAAAGCTCTAGCTGTCGCAGCTTTACAGCCTTCTCAACTTTGATTTCCAACCGCTGGACTTCAAGCTGAAATAGTCTATATTGCTTTTTACTGGGCCTCAAATAGCACTCTGGCAAGATGAACCTTCAATCAAGCATCAAGCTTGGAATTAAAAGACCCACTGGAAACCGAGAGGGGATCAAACCGAGGAAGTTTGACAGGAGTCTGAATCCCACTTTCAACCTCTGCGTTCACCTCTGGTGTCAGCTCCTGAGGTTCCCTTGCAATCTTGTGAGAAGAACCATCAGAGGGCAACTCTGTAGAAGACACAACAGTTGGTAGAGCAGATGAGGCAACATGAATCTCAGAAGGCAAAGCCAATAGGTCCAACTTAACCAGCTTGTACACAATCTCCTTTAACTCCTTCTTAACACGTTGTAAAGGACAGGAAATGGAAAAGTGACTAGCAATCAGGGCTAAGTCAGATTTATGGCAACAATCAAGTTGATCAAGCAAAGGATATTTCAAAAACTGGTTATTATCAAACTGAGCCATTCTCAACCAACTGCGCAACCCATACAGATGCACCCACAAGTAGGAAAACCAAAAAACTTTCATTTTAAATTATCCCGGACAACCCCTGATTTAAATGTTTTGACCAAGCTCAACCAGGGAGGGGGGGGAGTAACGTTACATCCATGTGTTAAAGTTTTTATAGAACAGTGTTTTATTGTTTTGTTTTTAAAATAAAGATGAAAATTTTACAATAATCAAAAGACAAACCACTGAGGTTCAGAAAACAAAAGCAATCCCAAACAGTGTAGGGGTTTGGAAAAGGGCTGTATACCTCTTAAAACAAAAACAGTATTTGAATATCAACCCCTAGCAAAACCAGGCTACGAGACAAGTAGGAGCTCATGAAAATACAGAGAACAAAAACTAGACTATAAAATTAGACTAAAACGCAGGTCAAATACTTCTTTGGATTTGGTGGTAGTGCCTTCCTTTTGTTTTCCCGTCCCATTCCTTCTGCCACTTGCGAACAACATATTCATTGATCAAACTACGCCCTTCGGACTGCCCCAATGCCACCCCAGCTCCCATTTTTTCCTGCTTCAAAGCTTCTTTAGCCAAAGTATCTGATATATCATTACCAACAACACCTATGTGAGCCGGAACCCAAACAAAACTTACATCAGAATCAGGCTGCCCTATTCTACGCAGTATTGTAAAAAATTTCCCAGACAATGTCGGGTCAAGCTCCAGCCCCCCTTCCCACAGTGAGGAGCGGCATATAAATAAGAAGGCCTCTTCAGGGATTGGTTCAGCCATCAGGGGAATGATTCAATCACTTCTGCCAGAGGCTTCAAACATGAAGTGCCAACCAGGAACAGGAAGCTGCAACTAAACAAAAAAGAAAGAAAAAGACAAGGCTATTGGCCGTAACACTTGAGTAAAAAAAAGCAGTTGTGTTGAAATGATAATGTATTTAATAAGAAAAAAATATGCAAACAAATGTGGCAAAAATAATTACCTCCCCTGTTAAATTATGAATTTACTGTGATAAGTAGTTTCTTTTTGGATTTTCAAATAAAGAGCACTCCACGTCCTGACATGGCAAAGCAGCCCCAGACCATCAAACCATAACCACCATGTTTGAATATAGTTATGTTTTTTTTTTATTTTTATGCATTGTTAGTTTTACGCCAAAAGTACGTATAACTTCCAAAAGCACTTTTGTCTTTATAAGTCCACTGGAAAGGTTTCTGGATCATCAAGATATTTTATGCAAATATGAGATGTTTTTTTCTGTTCTGGTGGTAAGTAATGGTTTTGGCCTTTAATTCAATTCAATTCAGTTTATTTATATAGAGCCCTTTGAACTCTCCCATGGATTCATTCTTGCCCAGTCTTTCTTATAGTCGAATCATGAACACTGACCCTAACTGAGGCCTATAATGATCAAAATTTTTAGATGTTGTTCTGGGTTCTTTTGTCACATCCTGGATGAGTCACCAGTGAGCTCTTGCAGTAATTTTGGTAGGCTGCCACTCCGTGGAAGGTTCACCGCTATTCCATGTTATCTCCAATTGTTGATAATGGCTCTCACTATGGTTTGCTGGAGTCCAAATCCTTAGAAATAGCTTGCAACTGTTTACAGACTGATACATGTCAGTGACTTGGGTGTGGCTAGTAATACTGAATTTAAAGAAATGTGGTTAATCTTAATTAAATCATGATCTTATAAAGGGGAGTTTATTGGTTGGTTTGGAAAGTTTTTTCTCTTTAATTAATGAAATCATCATTTGAAAACTGCCTTTTGTATTTACTCATTCTATCTTAGTCTGGTTTATAATGTGTTTGAAGATTTGATACATTTTTTTTAACAGAAAGCAAAAACTGGGGCCAAATATGTTTTCACTGCTCTATATGTATCTATATGCTATTCTGTTTATGTGTGCTCTTGCATTCTATCCCACTTTCCATTGTCACTAGATGTCAGTTGCTGGGAACACAGGCAAACAACTGTCACTAAGTGCCAAAAGACAGTTGCCCTGGGGAGTGGCAACAGGTTTATGTATTTTCTTCAGGATATTTCTGTTCTCTCCCAGAACAGGACACTGGAGTGGAGTGGTTTAAGGAGTGGTGAAAATATGCTCTGGGGAGGCTGCTGAGACATGAAGTGAGAATTGAGACGAAGCATAGCAGTTGTAGCTGCATCAGCATTGCGGATTTGAGGAACAGGGTGGGGTGCAGCTGTATAATGTGTTGTTTTGATACTGTATCACAGGGAAAGGCTGCAGAATATCCTGAAATGGTGATAATACCCAGAGAGCATTTCACCCAAGCGGCTGCCAGTTTGTGCCAAACAAAAGAAAAGCTTGACCTCAATCTTGATGGAAGACGGATTAGTATCACGGCAAGAAAGGCCTGACAAAGCAGGGACCCACACAGTGTGTGGCCCTTGTGAAAATAGGGACCCTGACAGTAGTACAGCCTGCAGTATCAACATGGGGTCAACAGAAAAAGCTCTGACCAGCAAAAAAAATGCTTTGTCACTTTCCCACAGTCGTTTTCCTCAGATATTCTGGCTGGTTGATCTTTCTTTTCAAACAGGCACCTGTCCTGTCTCGTGTCTGTTTGGGGAGACAGTTTTGTAAAGAACAGCAAGCTGAAACACACATTTAGATTTTTTACAGCAGGACAATCAAAACAGGGATTTGTGGATTTGTGCATGTCAACGTAAACAACCACAACGGCAGGTTCACACGTAAGCCATCAATTACAGTAATTGATCCTACGAGAGAAAACAACAGGACTTGTGTTTAGTGTTTGTGTGGTACAGGCATAACCTCCCATGGAGAGCAAATACCTATTGTTCCTGATGATATGAGGACATGGAGGCGAACAATCAGTCTCGGTGTCTCGGCTGACCACATGGGCGAGAAACAAAGAGAAAAGTTACTTTAAGGTCATTTGGGTCAGTGCTTTTCTAGAGCTGCCACTTAAATGGTGTGCATTTGTATCCAACATACGCTATGCTAGTACTTTGCAGAAACACCTTTTACAGCAATTACATTCAAATATATAAATATGTTTTATTAATTCCATTGTACGTATGCTGACTGGGAAAAACTTTCAATATATTTCATATTCAGCTTTTACTTTTTTTTCTTTAAACCATTTTCAATAGTTTCCTTTGTCTTTGGATCAGTCTATCCCATTTTTTTGGGGTGTTTTTTTTTGTTTCCCTTTTACTCCCACTCACCCACCATGAGTGCCGAATTTCACTCAGTGAATGTTGCGTAATTACCTATGAACAAGCTCCAGCTGAAGTGGTCCTCTGAGGATGACGTAAATTGGTGACATTTATGAAAATGCCAGCGAGTTTTCCGGGAAAGCAATAATAGGTGATAGAAAACCATTATACCAAAGTATTTTATTGAGGCAGTATATCTGCCTTCCGTGTGTTAGTGTCTCTAAAAGATTTGAGATTTTTATTTTGTTGCATGCTAATATGTCCTCTGGCTGCTGAGACTGAGGATGGAGCTGACTCATGGATGACGTAAAATTGCCTCTTCAAAACAAATACTGTGGAAATTTGCATAAACGTCGTCTGAATGAATGTTCCCACTTTGCAAAAACAATTTTTATGCTGAAAGATAAATTAGAAAGTTGCCAAACTAATTTAAATAAACATCTAAACAAATATCTAACAAATATTCACTTCAATTAACTCAATAGACGGCACATTTCAGTTTCATCTGGAGAAGTCTGGAAACACAATGTTTAGTCTCGTAACTTAAACTCCATTGGAAAACACTACTGAAAGCACAAATCGCTAATGAATATTTTGAAGTGACATTTTTATGCTGACTCTGGTCTCTAGCGGTTATTGGGGGGTCATCAACTTCAATGGACGGAGGTGCAGTGATTCGAGACTTGAACTTGCATCACACCTAAAGGATTAGTTGTTTTTGTAAAGGTAGGTGATGTGAAATTATTATTGGTAAACGTTCTCACCTATTTAAGTTCTCACAACTTAAATAGCTAAATAAATCCTGAGAATGGGAGAAGCTAACAGCTAGTCAGATGTAGACCATCTGTTTTGGCTGACCTTAGCAATTACACATTAGTAATGGCCCTTTCCCACTGGTCTCTACTCAGCACAGTTCGGTACAACTCTACTCGTTTTTTAGGCCTTTCCATCCTGCTTGCTTGTGGTTCCAAACGTGACGTCAGAAGATGGTCTGTCACTGATTGGGTAGGGGGCGGCGTCACTAGTCACATCATATTTTAATAATATCTTCAACTGTTAAATTATTGTACACTGGACTTTTGGTGTATATGACCAGCAAGCTAGCATTAGGTAGCGTTAGCTTACCGTCACATGTCCTTTAGCTTGTACCCTTCAGTTTGATACAGTTCCATGGCTTCCCTCTCTCTCCTGTACTTATCCAAAGAGGTTTGTCTTGCCGCCCCGAGCCTTCTCTGGCTCTTTTCTTTCACTCTGAGTTTGACAACAGACTCGGCCATAGACTAAGGCAGCAGTCAAGGCTGTTGTTGTGTTTGTGTGTAGCAGATCGACGCTCATGTTTCTATGTAAAGTTGCCTTGATTAAGCCTGTCTGTTGTATCCTATGAGTGTTTGACCTCTGCGCTTGTTTTTCCTGTGGATTTCAAAGCTGCTTCTCTACAGTTTGACACAAGCCCTGCCTTCAAAGCAGAAGATCACAGGATGGCCTTTAATCTGAGAGATTCTGCGAAGAGGAAGGGTTTGAATTGACTTTGTGCCTGTAGCACATGCCAACTTGAAGCAGTAGTCCCTCATAAATCTTTGCTTTCCCAATGTTACCAGTGTTTGCCATCTGGGATGCATGATTCATGTTTTGCAGAGTTCCTTAACTCTCCCTGCATTATGTGAGCTCCATTAATGCTCACAGGCTGGACAGTAAATCCTGTAATCAAATTTTCAGAGTTTCACACACCTTGCATTTACCATCTGAGATATCATATGCAAAAGGATGGGGGAAATAACCTATATATCACCGCCTGGAAAACTTCACCTAGTAATTTAAGCAAGGATGTCTGGGCTATAATCCCAAAGAGACTGCAACCAAGTGCTTATCAAAATCCTCCAATTTGGACGTGTACTGGTGTTGGCAGCTTTAACAGTCTAAAATGGGCCAACTCAGAGGGGTTGCCTTCCAATACAGCCACCTCTAGCTGAGGCTTTGGAAGTGAAGGGGCAGGAGAAGGAGGGACCTTCAGAGATTCCCCCATGCGCTGGACTTTAAAGTTTCTGTTTCTGTGAACTTTACATCAAACGAATATGGGCTGCTGGTGGCCCCTTTGAAGTGGTAAAGGGGGGTGGTGGAAATGGATGGGGAGGTGGCTAGGGTGGGTTGTCAGGACTTAATACAGGCCTATGCCTCAACGTGTTCTGTGTCAAACGGACCGTGATGTGGTAACTCATCAAAAGGTCTACTGGAAATGGCACAAGATCAAGGAAAAGAAATGCACCTCCAAGTTACCGTTACTATCGCATACAGGTGCATCTGATGCTACAGTAATATCTTTGTGCTCCTCTATGACACCCCACTTTCAGAACTTAGTCTTGTGTATAAAGAAGTCATCTTAGGTTTCTTGGCATATAGATCAAAAACATAGAAAAACCAGGAAAAGCTGCCAACAATAAATAACACTGACATTCCACTACAATGGGAAGAAAAGAAAATACCAGTGAGGATAATGTCTGCCCTTAGTCTGTACATATAAGTAAAGGAATATACAATAAAATAGTGTTCCCACCCACCACAGTAGATATATCTCATTTCACATCTAGCCCCATATGTTTATTGTATGTACCACAAACAACGTTTATAAATTTAAATGTAAATGTGTAGATTTATGTACATCTAATCTAAAAAAGATTCACATGCCGGTTTCCATTGCGCTATATTAAAGATCAGACACCTGTAAATTATGTTATTTACCGTGCCCTGTAAATAACATAATTAACAGGGGTCCATTTCATTTGCCCACTCTTCAAAATTGATGCCATTTAAGAATGAAAAATGTGTGTTGATCTTCATAGATCATGAAAATGTTTCAAGAAAACAGGCTTAGACCTAAAATTACCCACATGTACATTTAAAGCAACAACTAAAAATATTAAAACATCTGGAACTGTGAAAAACAAGGCGGTACGAAGACTCAAAGGGGTTAATCTTGCTGGCACACACAATAAGGAGGATGTTAAGGATGATCTCTCCCTGTTTGTATCTCTATAATTTATTCATATTTCCATGCTATTCAGCCAACACCATATAGTATTTCTACATAAAGTGTCTAATCAATACAATCTTTTTTCATTATATATAATGTATTGCACATTCATTCATCTTCTATACTGCTTATTCCATAGTGGGTCACGGGGGAGCTGGTGCCTAGGGGCAGGGTACACCCTGGACAGGTCGCCAATCCATTGCAGGGCAACACAGAGACATACAGGACAAACAACCATGCACACACTAATTCACACCTAAGGGCAATTTAGAGAGACCAGTTAACATAACAGTCATGTTTTTGGACTGTGAAAGGAAGCGGGAGTACTCGTTGAGAATCCATGCATACACGGGGAGAACATGCAAGCTCCGTGCAGAAAGACCCCCGGCCGGGAGCCAAACCCAGGACCTTCTTGCTGCAAGGCAACACTGCTACCAACTGTGCCACCGTGCAGCCCGTATTGTACATATTATGCACAATTAATTATGTTTAATGTAGACTGGCTGCACGGGGGCGCAGTAGGTAACACTGTTGCCTTGCAGCAGGAAGGTCCTGGGGTTGACTCCCAGCTGGGGGTCTGCATGGAGTTTGCATGTTCTCCTCGTTCATGTGTGGGTTTTCTTCTGGTTCTCCTGCTTCCTCCCACAGTCGAAAAACATGACTGTTAGGTTAATTGGTCTCTCTCAATTTCTGACTCTGTACAGAAGAAGTGGGTATAGAAAATGGATGGATAGATGTGCAGAACAGCTATTTTATCACCCAACAGGATGCAGCCTAAATCTCCTCTTAGTACTTAAAACTATGTTACATTCAGATACTGTTGTATTGTGCTTTTAATGCTGGTTTTATTTGAGTTGCAGCTGTTAATAAGTTTTCCTCCAGGATTGCCCTGCATTTAGCTACATCCATCTTCCTATCAACTCTGGACAGCTTCCCTGTCCCTCCTGAAAAAAAAAAAAACATTTCCACAGCATAATGCTGCCACCCCCATGCTTTCCAACAGAGATGGATTATTGAGAAGGGTGCGCAATGTTAGTTGTCTTACTGCACATAACATTTTGCATTCAGCCCAAGTTGTTCAATTTTACTCTCATCGCCTTCTTCCATGTTTGCTGTGCTCCCTACATGGTATGTGGTATTTCTTGTTTTCTTCTGTAAGGTCTAGTCTTTTGGAGTACACGGCTTACACTGCTGTCAACAGAATCTCTCACCTCAGCTGTGAATCTCAGTAGCTCCTCCAGAGCTACCATGGTCATCTGGGTGCTCTTCTACCTAGCCTGTCACTTTAGCAAGATAACCATGACTTGGTCGGCTTGCAGCTGTGCGACACTCTTTCCATTTTTGGATGATGAATAGAACAGTGCTCTGTGAGATATTATTTTGTGATCTATTCCTGCTTTAAATTTCTCCACAGCATCATCCCTGACCTAATTTACTAATTTGGTGACATCTGAAGACAATTTGCAGCACTGGATTTTATTTATTGATTTAGAACCAAGAGGTCACATTTTTTTGTGTTTCATTGTAAAACATGTTGAGAATCCTGCATCATTTTCATCCCACTTACAGCACTACTTTGTGCTGGATGATGATATAAAATTTCTGATAAAATACACTGAAGTTTGTGGTTGCAGTGTACCAAAATGTCAAAAACTAAAATAACCACAAAAGCGATCAAATTTAACAGCAGATTAATAATTGCCCTAAAACATTTGTCGTTGCAACTGTTGAACTGACTCAAGCTTTCAAACTGTCTACTCACAATAAAAACATATTGGTTCAATGTTACTATTATTATACGGTAATAATGCAGAAAGTTTAATAAAAGCACAGATTTCTGACGCTCTTGGTGTTTTATTCCAGAGGCGGGCACAGGGACCATGCAGACTCCTCAGACACTGAGGGGCCGTCCTCCTGTTCTGTCCATGCACCAGCATCCACTGACATTGGCCACATTAAACACCCTGCATTCATAAAAAGAGAAAGAAAGAAACGAGAAACCATCTAACAAGAGCAACACCAACAGCTTCCTGCTGCCGCACAGCTTACTGCGCTCTGCACGTCGTCAGACAGCGCTGAAACTCCAGAGAGGAATAGAAAGAAGAAAAGAAAATGGCCAAAACTGAGAGGCAAAGACGAAGTTTGAAGAGTGACGACTTTTTCTTTGATTCAGACGCATCTCTCTTGGATCAGCAAGATTTCGACATGTCCAGCTGCGCATTCACTGAGGTCTTTAACTCCAAAGACTCCCACATGGAGCAGATCACTTTCCTGAAAAACGTTCAGGTCCTGCTGGAGGCTGCAAGGTTTCTTGAGAGCGCCGAGCGCAAGGACGGAAGTGAGTTGTTCTGTGCTGCGTTTGATCCCTTTTCATTTTCATCTGAATTTCAGAAGGGGAAAAAAGAGACTTCATTGTCAACAGTCTCAGACAACAAAGGGCTGAGTTCATACAACTGTGCACCAATGTCTGCAATAAGCACAGCCTGTGAACATGTTTGCAATAGCATACGTGCGATTTACTCATTGCATTTAGAAATGAGGGGGAAACGCGAGCTTTGATTCATTATAGACTGTTTTTGTATGCGTTTTCTCTGCAGCAGGCATCGTCGCAACTCTCAAAACAAGGATCTGTAATTTTCCTTGCAGCGTCCTACAGCTCAGTGTAGGATGATGTCATTGTGCCCCCGCAGACTCTATAGCAAAAAATTTAATATTTTACAGATAATACGCAGTGGATGCAATTTAATTTTGTTGAACATATAATTATGCGTTAGATGTGCTAGATTGCCAGCTTGTAAGCATTTATATAACTATAAATAAGTTATGAGACTTAATGCAAATGGCAGATCTCTGAATGCATGAAGGCTCTGGCCTTTCAGGCAGTAGTTTGATGGGATATCATTAAATAAATGCAGTCTGAACAAAGTATATGCGATATTATCAAATATAATATATCATTTTTATCAGGCACGATTCCTTGTAAATACCTTTTCTTTTTCGTGTAAGTCTACGAGGGTCGCTTTGCTTTTAGCGCAGAAATATCGATAACGTGCGCGCATGAGAGGGCACTTTTCACATGTACCGTGGGAATTTTCACCAGATCACTGGAGACAGCTCCTCTCTCGATTGTTTGCTTCCTGCTATTTGGGGGCGTGCCGCACTGCTTTCCACATGGCGCAAACCTCTTCTGCAGTTGGTCAGCTGCAGGTTAAACCCTTCACGTCCGTCAAAGTCGTCCGCCAATCGGACTTGTGCTCGTCTATGACGTCACGTGTTGCTGGGCCTGGCTTCTTCAAAGAAATACACTCCTACTACCCCGGTGAAGTCTGGGACTTTTAGTTCTTTTTCCTTTTCTTCTCGTTCTTCATTCATAGCTTAGACTATGACAAAATCGCTTTAGATATAGTTTATCATTAATAGAACAACATTCCGTGATCCGATTTTCTTTTTAAATTGCTACTATATTGTAAAGTATTATTTAGATATATAAGATAAAATTTACCCTTTCAAAAACAAGCTTGCATATGCAAAGTATAGAGTGTCAAAGGGATAAAATCCAATACATAAGAAAACAAATAATATTTAAATAAATGTAAACATTTATTTAAATATTATTTTACATCATAATTTAAATCAATGTGGAGATAAAAAATGTTTTTTATAAATATTTCACACATGTTTTCTCCGTGCATGCGTGTGTTCTCTCCGGGTACTCCGCTTTCCTCCCACAGTCCAAAAACATGGCTGTTAGGTTAATTTGTCTCTCTAAATTGCCCTTAGAGGTGTGAATGGGTGTGTGCATGATTGTTTGTTCTGTGTGACTCTGTTTCGCTGCAATGGACTGGCAACCTGTCCATGGTATACCCTGCCTCTCGCCAGTAGACTGCTGGAGATGGCCACCACCTCCCCTGTGACCCTGTACGGAAGAAGCTGGTATAGAAAATGGATGGGTATATTACTGTTTAAGTGTCAACAAAATATTTAGAAGATACATACATAGTAAATGACAGTAATTCAATTTTTAATTCATAATGTGTGAAAGTTAAATATTTTTAATTTATGATTTGGCTGTACCATGTTAAAGACCCTAACATCTGATTGGCTATTCTTTAGCAATACAAACAAAGTCAGGCTTGTAACTTCAAATAGTAGCTTATAGCAAATGTACTGAAATACTCAGTTTCCCATAATGCACAGCGCTTAAACCAGCCTCACTCCCCCAACCCCCTCCTTAGTTCCTGCCTCCCAGCTGAGCAGCTAGGTAAACAAACAGGAGAGGAGAGGAAACGAGCAGCAGCAGACGGGTCCTGGCTCCACTGGAGATAATTTTTTATTGTTTATATCTCGTTTTGTAAAAAAAAAAAAAATACATATAGAAAAAAAAAAAAACATTCCCTTAATACACAGGGACTGACATTTTCTAACAACTTCTGGCTGTTAGTAGTAGCTTGCTAGCTCGGAAAGATTGGATGTTTTGTTCTTATTTTGTCTAAGATAAGATAATATAATAAGACGCTGTTTTCACCCAGTCCATGCCGATGCAGTACTGTCTTCCTTAAATAATAGAAAAGCGGCTGAGCGTTCCTGCCGTTTGCAGAGCTAGCGTTGAACGCTGAGCAGGACGACGTTAAGGGACAGCCTCAGGGAAGAATGACTGCTGTCCAGCTAATAAATATCCAACGGTTATTGGAGGCGGCGGAGTATATAGAAAGAAGAGAAAGAGGTTATTTGTGTTAATATTCTTTAAACCGCTTAAGGGACATTAAAAGTGTGTGTTTCCCACGTTAAAGCCGTGGCTGTCAGTTATAGCCGTTGATTTTCTGTCCTCAGAGTGCGAACATGGATACGCTTCGACCTTCCCTTCAAACCAGAGCACAAACTACCAGAGGCAGAGGAAATTCCGAAATAAAAAGTTCAGCAGTAACCACAACAGGTAAGAATGTGGACTCTGTCACCTATGCCGTGTTTTCCTGTAAAATGTTTCATAGCGCAGAAAGATATAATAATTTCTAGTTATTGATGAATTTCGGGGTGAGTGTGCTGTCAGACAGAAAGAGCTGCTGTAATGGGCTGCAGGGGGATCTTAAATACACTGTTCAAATAATCAGGATTTTTTGTGGAGATGCATAATCTTATTTGTAAATCTGTGTTTCTAAACACTCAATGTTAAGGCTAAGAACACATAGGAAGGCATGTTTGATGTAAGCAGCGTTTCATCAGCTGGTTGTCAAACGGACTTCCTGATCCAAGTTAGAGATCTTGATAAAAGTGACGCCGGAGAAATGAAGGATATTGCACCTTTATTTGTAATATTTTCTTAATCTTTTACCATAATTATAAAAACAGTATTTGCTTGCTTTTGATACCTGACATGGTAATGCTCGTCCATGTTAAGTGCCTAACATTCTTGCTTTCTGTTTCACTCTAAAGATGACTCCCTGCTACTTGCTTTATGGTCATGCGTTTTGATACTGGTGAAACTCTAACAAGGATATCATAACAGTAGATCCACCCACCAAGTCCAGCTGCCATATCAGTATTTAATTGAATGCATAATGAGATTTTTGAGGTATGATAATAAAACTTAAACAGTATTTACCAAATTATTTTCCATCTGATTTTTGTAAAACAGGAAAGCAACATTTATTTGCACTGCTGCAAAAAACAAAACAACATAGTGATGACTGCAGCTGTAATAATTTAATGTAACATTTTTATGGTTATTTAGATATATATGTGTAAGTTAACATTTAAATGCTAAATGTAGTAGCAGTTTTAAAGTAAATCTGCTTATTACAAAGAATATTATTAAGCAACACTGGGAGTATAACATACCGATAAAACTGGTTATTTGGGCACTCTGCTAGGGCAGCTATTCACTTGCTTAACAGACATGACACACCTAGCTTACCAACTGCATTGTAGTTTTAACATAGCTTTACCATAATAAGAGTGATTTGTTATGCTCCTTTTGTTTCGTGTGATAACTCTTGTGTTTTTCATGAGCAGAACTATTTCCATAAAGCCATATTATTCTTTTTACTAACCATGGCCATCCTTCTTTCTGCCAGCTGACTGGCAGTGCACCACAGTAGATGGATAACAGGGAGCCCCGTGCTAATCTAGGCTCCATAGAGCATGAGAAACCTCTGGTCACTCCAGCCCTTTCCCGAGCATCTCATCCGTATCGGGCATGATGCCCTTCATCAGACTTGCAAAGTGTGTATATAAAGAGTCGCCATTTTTAAATGCTGTTGGTACATCTAATCATGAGACACGAGACATGTCCCTATATACACACAGGATCTACTAAAGAAAAACAGTCATGAGCTTAAATTTAAATTTTATGTTAAACAGAAATAGACATTTTGCTCAGATATGGTACAATATTGGCACAGGTTTAGTAAAATCATCATAAATGTTAAATTTAAAAAGGCTCACTTTGTTTAGAAGACTCCGCTGTTCTGAGCAGCGGTCATGTAAGATTCTTACGGTACGAAAATCTTGATTAAAAATCTTACGTTTTCAGTGTTTAGGGGAAAATTTCGAGATGCACCAATCAGTCTGCCAGCAAACGTAATAGGCCAAGTTTCCCCGGATCAGAAAGTCAAATGCTTAAAAATCAGTAAAACACACAAACAACACTCATTACTTTTCAAGGTCAATAAAAATCAGATAAAAATTGGCAGGTCAGACCTCATCATCATTATCAGAGAGACATATCCTGATCGGTGCATCTTTGCAAAACAAAATTTGAAAACTAAAAATTATAAAAATTATCTAATTGCTGTTCTTTCAACCAGAAAATCAATAATTATTCTAATTGCTGCTAAATATTATCATATATTGCTCATAACAGTTTAAATAATCTTGACATTTATTTGTTATTTTAAGTTCAATTCACAGGTTTAAGCAAAAATTTTGAATAAACTTCCGCCAAACTTTTTGTCTTGTATATCAAGCACCTATTGTGCAGAATATTATAACATTTTGCTGTTCAGATCTTTATTGCATAAAACAGAGCTAATGTTAGCTGTTTCTCACCACCTGTCCACCACTGACAAAAGGGCCTCTCTTGCTGCTTACATTGTTAGCTGGTTTGGAAATATTGCCGGATTTGTCTTGTAAGCCAGCGTAAAATGTAGGTGCCTTCTTTCAGCTAGCTGACATGCCATGTGCAGTAACATGTGGGGGAGGGGCAGCGCTAAAGCTGTTCCACACATCCATAGAAAGCAATGTTTCCTCTGACACTTTCTGTGGCATCTCTTTAAAAGGACTTTAAACTGTCAGAGTTGTGTGACAGAAACCGTTAGTTTTTAAAACTTTGACAAGGGCAGCTAGCTCATGCCTACTTCTAGCATGTGTCTCCTCTTCAGTCCAAGAGATGAACCTGTAGTTGGTTGCAGAAATAGGTAGAATCTTCCATGTCAACCCCCCAACCCCCTTACTTGCATTACGTCTTCTCTTGCTGCTTACAATGCATACATAACTCATGCTCATTGACAGTCGCACATCCAACACAAGCTCCCCTCCAATCGCTCTCTTAGCCGTTTCATGTTAATGTGATAGTGGGCCACAAACAGGAGCTGCATCACATGGACTGAACCCTGCCTCGCTCTGCATGGCAACAGTCATGATCAGATAAACTCAAAAGTCTGCAGCACTATTTATGGCGCTCTGGATGATTTGCTTAGAATGAGGGACAATAAATATAGGAATGCCTCGACACAATTTGCTCTTTAAAGTCAATTTAGATACAGGGATTGCATAAAGTGAGGCCTTTTTAAATACGTAGCTAACATAATCAGCTACTGGTGTAAATACAATTATTACAACAAACAAACATTGTGTTCCTCAAAGAGAGGAAAGCTCTAGATTAGACATGTTCTCTGTGGAGTCACTCTATAGTTCAACATGCTTACTGTCTAACACAATTTTAAAGCTGCATATTGTCATGGATCTCACTTTATTCCCACTTGCATTCCACTATGTTCAAGCTGCAATAGTGCCAAGCATTTTATTTGATCTGTAATCATCCTCTTAAATTGAACTGGGGGTTTATCTCCCCCAGTGAGCCATAATTCTATGACTGTTGACAGGCAGTGTGACTAACACTGCTCACCTTGTTCAGACACAATGCTCTGCTTGGAATAACCATTCCCTAACGTTCATGTAGATGCTATTTTAACACTTGATAGATCACTCACACCCTGCACATGCCAACAGAAGGACAATGAAGATGTCCTTTGTCCATGACCTGACTCATCATAGCTGTTTTGTATATAAATAGCGCAGTATGTATTTTTATTTCACTGATGACCTGTGGCTGTAATGGACCATCATCTACACCTCAGTTCCCCAGGGTGTTAATGTTTTGTTTCTTTTTCCCCTAAAGCAGTAATATCCTGTTAATGTAATTTTTACTTTTTCTCCTGGAGAAGATGATAATGTATGCTTTATAAAATGTACTTAAAAAATGAAATTTACCATGCACACTTTGTTTCCTGTTTTTAGCTCGCTCCAGTTTGCAGCTGCCTCCTCAGGAGCTGGTTGAGGCTTAAAGCCACAGGCTTATCTGACTCTGTTCTCTCTCGCCTGCTGTTTATAGCAGGGGATGCTTTATCTCTCTGACCCACTCTATGGGCGTGCATACATGCACACATACACGTACACTTACAAAACTACAGGAGGACGCCTGATGCTGTTATGTCTGGCCTTGAGCCCGTTTATAATCTCTGCTACTTTGTTTTCATGCCCCAGAGATGCAGATATCTGGGTTGAGATGCAGGAAAATACGTTCTGATTGTAAAACCTTATGAGAAAGTAATCTAACTTTGACTGATTTCTTCAAAAAAGAGACCAGACTAAGATATGCCGTAGCTGTGTGTCCCTGTCAGATGATTTTCAGGGTTTGTACCCGGGCTGGTTTAATGACTGGCTTGTTGCATGGGAGTGATTAAAGTTACATAATGAAATTTCTGTAGTGGATAACAATATTTTCTAAAATAATTTTCGGTTTACATAAGCGTCCTATTAGTGTAATATTGTAATTGCTTCTGTAATTTGCTTCCTCGTTTCTAAAGAGTGACGATCAGCTGAAAACAAACACAATTTTGGTAAAACACAGCTTTTAATTGTCCCGCAAATGGGATGTGGGTTACTGAACAACCCAGAATCAGTGATGGCACTGTGACAGCTGTAAAAAATATGCATCCATTCATCTTCTGTTAGCGAAACACTTATCGGACTCACAGATACACACAGCTGTGGATTTGCTGCCTTTGAAAACAATTTATTTTTGTAAGTCTGCATTTTCTGAATACATTGGACACATTTTCACTTAACTTTGATTTTAATGTGCGTGACTGAATGTCCTAGAGTAGAGAGTCTCCATGCATGAACACAGAGGTATTGATGATGTAAGTTGAAACCTTTAGAGATCACGTTCCAGTGTTTTTGCACTCTTAGCATCTTATCTGCGAGTGATGTATTTTGCTGCTCCTTTTTCTTACATATTTTAGTGTTACAGGCTCAAACATCCGTGCATGTTTTGAGAAATTTGATATAATAGACCAACACGAAGCAGTTTATTACTGTGACACGTAAGGAGAACCATTTGTGGTTTGTAACATATTTTACAAACAAAAATTTGAAGCGTGGCTTGCATCAGTATTTAAGACTCATGTAAGTCAATACTTTACAGAAGCACCTCTTGCTGCAGTTACAGCTACAAGTCTTTTGAGGTATTTCTGTACCAGATTTGCACATCTAGACCCTCTTTCTGCTTTGCTAAATTGCTCATAGTCAGTCAGTCTTGCCACAAATTCATAATTGTGATTAGGTCTGAACTTTTGACTACAGGTTATTCTAACACATCAATATGTTTTGGTCTAATCCATTTCATTGTAGCTCTGCCTGTATTCCTGTTGGAACGTAAACCTCTGCCCAAGTCTCAAATCGTTTGTGACCTCTAACAAGTTTTATTGCAAGAATGACCTGAAGTAAGCCCAATCTTCTCATGAACTCTGACCAGCATCCCTAACGCCATGTTTCACAGTGGGATGGTGGTGGGTATACGGTGCGCAGTGTTTTAGTTTTCTACCACATTAAGGGTTTTGCTCATAGGCCAGAAAGTTACATTTTGGCCTCATTCTGTCAGAGCACCTTCTTCCATATGTTTACTTTGGCTTTTTGGAAAACTTTTTATACAGCTTTCTTCTTCACGTTCTTCCATACAGACCATATTTGTGAAGGACAACTCTCTGAGAATCTCTGCAGCTCCTCCAGAGTTACAATGGGTCTTTTGGTTTCTTTCCTAGCCTGTATGGTTACGTAGACGATCCTGCCTTTATATATTATGCAGTTGACCATAGCTGTAACACGAAAAACTGTGAAAAAATATATTTTCAAGGCAATGTATTCCTTCTGTTTGTACCTTATTGTTTAATTGCCAAAAATGAAATTCTGTTATATGACAAAATAAAAAAATAGATTAGGAAAACGAGTTCTGAAATCAATTTTCCACAATGTGGAGAAGTGAATCATGAGCCTCATTCGGAGAAAGCAGAGTGTAGTTAGGGAAGTTGGCCATTTAAGAATCAGAAGGAGGCCTGGTCTCCTTTCAGTTTGTTGCAGTACAAAGACACTGAGGGAGCAGCTGATTCACTTTACATTATTAACAGAGGGCTGAACCCTGGATGCTGCTGTGTATGTGAGTGCATGCTTCCAGCGTCCAGCAGCACGCACACCGCCTTTAGACCTAATACTGTACTCAGAGGAAGCATAAGTGCCTTCAATGTTACACAAGTCCTCAAAGAGCTCTATTGTGCATTACTGAATAAGAGGCTTCATGATGCCGCAGTGAATGCCTGGATGTCATGTTAATATTTGTTCATGTTAAGTCTTCAGTATGCTGGATTTACTAGTATCTAAACAGGTTTTTACATTGCCAATCCAAGCCTGTGTTTGTCTACCTCTGTTCTTAAATTACAAGTAGATTTTTTTTGCATAAGTTCCTGATCAAAATCTGAAGACCAGGGCAAAAAGTTACAGGTGTGTGCACTTCATGCTGCTGGATTGTAACGACGTTGTAAGCTGAGCTTTAAAATGCAAAAAGAAAAAATAGCAACAAGAAACAAAGCAGTGTAGGCAAATCTTTGAAAATGACATTTAAACTCAAGAGACATTGGTCATCTCCAGATGGTTATTGGACTGCAGCCAGCACAAGTAAGGGCCTTAATTTGGGTTGAGGATCCACCTGTGACTTAACGAACACCCCACCAGATCCTCTTATCGCAGAGCTGATGACGTTTTCTGGATCGTCTCATAACCTTCAGGATCTTTTAGGAAATTTAAAATATCTGTACTACTGCGTCAAACCTGTGCAGTGGTGGCGTGCTGTGAGGAGCCTTGCTTGTGGAGCTCAACAAGCCTCCCATGTTCAAAGACAGAAAGGCATGTTTCATCTTTTGTTCCTGTTTCTTCTTTTTGCATTTTTAAGCTATGCTCATAACTTTGTTATGATCTGCCAGCACGAAATGTGAATGCTTTCTCCCTTTTTTTTTATCTTGTAATTTTTTCGTTGGTCCTAAGGCTTTGTTCAAGAGTGTATTATGTGCTTTAAACATTTAGAACATATAAAGTCTTTATTTCACTTTTTGTTTGTGCAGAACTTTTACTGACTGCTTATGTTTGCTCCTTTCCTCTTTTTTTACAGGTCAACACACAATGAACTTGAAAAAAACAGGTGAGTTAGCAACATTTTATTTTACATTTCATGTTTATAACACAATGAAAATTCCAGACACCTACGCACCCTACCCTTAAAAGTGAAGAACTTAATTCTGTTTCTCTTTCACTTTATAGTAAAACAGGTTTGCCTTTTTTTTCTTTAGTTTAAAACTAACACTAACACATCGCCAAATAGTATCCAGGACATCCAGCAAGCGTGTTTATGCACCTCCCTGCTGCCCCAGTCTCTTATGTGTGTTATATCTTCAACATTGTGTGCAAAAGCTGAAAGACAATGGCTCGGTTTGTAAAATCCATTTAGATTTTTGCATCCATGTGGCTGTGTGGTCCATGTGATGCAAATGTTCTTTTCTCAGTCTGCATGCAACTCGTCCTTTGTGTCCACATTGTTCTTCTCAACTTTATGTTCAAAGGTTCAAATGAGGTTTCTAGATAAGGTTAAAGGTTTGGAATAACTTGTAATGAGCAACTTGCCCTAAACTATAAATTTGCTTTCAACTTAAACGCAAAAGAGATGACACTTTATGCCTACAATTGTTTGTGGCAGTTTAAGAAACTTGGCTTTTCATGTCTCAAAAAATGAAGTGCCTTTCTTCAGCTGTGACTCACTGGGCAGACGTGTCGCCTTGCAATCATAAAGTTTCGAGTTCCCCCTGCAACATGATTATGTGCCATTGAGGCAAGGCACTTGACCACATGCCTGCATGAGTGTGGGAACATTGTGAGCACTGCTGTGTGAATGAGACTTGTATAACAGTGCTATAAGCAGTCGGTATGAGTAGAAAATCACTACACAAGTTCTGTCTATTTACTTGCTTTACACAAGAGAACAAAAGTTGACGTTGAAGTGCAACAAAACAGTGTTACGTAAACACAACTGAAGAAAAGTCGACAGGTATCCAGAAATGGTCATAATGCATTGCAACTTCCTGTGAAAAATTGGGTGTCTGGCTCCAGTGATCTGCCTAAACCTATGATGCTATGCTTTTTTGTCTTGTTTTTCAAAATTTCATTTTGTTTTTTCTCATATTTTGCTTTTGTTTTTTTACCTAAATCTGTTCATGTGGTTACTCTTCAAATAGTCAAAAAATCAGTAGAAAAACAACCCCATATTATGTGGGATTCATTTAATTATTTTTGTGAAACTTTAAAAAATCTACCAATCAGTATTTTGTAATAAAAGAGTAGCACATATGCTTCATTTTTTATTAAAACTGTTATGAAATTAAACTCCAGAAGGTAAACCAGTTTTGGGGCACGGCACATGGCGTAGCGGTAGAGCACGCGTTACCCATATACAAGCCCTCAGTCCTCGACGCAGCCGTCCCAGGTTCAAGTCCCGACCCTGGAGACCAATACTGCATGTCCTCCCCTTCTACAACATGCACAAGGATTAGCAAAATTTCAAGTCTGCCTAGTTTGGAAAATAACAAAATAAAGGCCCCTAGTGCAGCAAAAAAAAAATAAAATAAAATAAAATCAGTATTACGTGGTCTGCAATAATATTGTGACTGTGGGCAACCTAACCTACTCATCTAAAATGATGTTCATTTTGTTTATGTTTTTATTTTGACAGTGACTAGTATGCTGTCTGATCCAAGTTTCTGATCAGTGTTCCCTGCCTGGACACGGGGTTAAAGGGGTTTGAGAAATGAGCTATAACGTTCTAATAATGCCACACCTTCCTTCAAGGATCTGTTTGCTGAGGTGCTGGGGCTAACTTTAGCTTGATTCCCAGTTGATATTTCAGCTCATAACATTTTGTCTTTGTGATTCCAATTAATTGTGTCCGGACAAAACGTGCAGTTAGAGTGGTTCTCCTGCCTTATTAACCAAGTTCTTGATTTGAATGTTGTGATTATTAATAACTAGTGTTTATAGATGCATGTTAAACTGTTTTTTCCACATGAGTCGGAGCTAAGTATGGTCTAATAATAGGTGTAGACACGGTCTGGAATGACTTGCTGTCTTGTCCAGATCTAGATCCGAATCTGGAATTTGAGAATCATTGGGCTAATAGAAATGTTGGAATTTCATGTCCTTTGGGAATAATACAAGTTCAGTTCTTGGTCTTCATGCAAAAACAGACATTACTCGTATTTGACACTGTTTTCAAATAAAATGTTTGACTGACTTGTGTGTTTTCCCCCATTTGTACTTTTAATTCCTCCTTAAGGGTTGCTGGTACAGCAGGTCTGTCCAGGAAGTGCTGTAAGTGTCTGGCCTCATATTTTAGGGCTTTGTCATCCAGTCAAAGCCGAGCTAAAAGCTAGAAAAGAATTCCTATTATGATGCTGATATTTTTATTGATAGGTACAGAATGTAGGCACAAAAGCAAAGTCAACTCTTTATCTAAAGTAATGGACTTTAGGTGGTTTCCAAGCTTGTACCTTGTCATAAAAAGCTTATCTTGGTGCTCAAGATGATGTCTATCTACAGTGCGAGGAAGTGGCTTTTTCAGACAGACACAGGTTTGTGATGTTTACCAGCCTATCTTCTGAAAAAACCAAAAGAAGCCCTTATCAGATCAAGATTGCCACCCACATATGGTGTTTACGCTCTGTGACTTTGCAGGTTTCAAGAGTCAACCTATAAAGGGTTCCCTTTGACTCTATAAATAGGAGCAGCTAAACTTAAAGTATTTATTACAAACACAAAATGCCTTCCTTGCATTTCATTATCTCAGAGTGTGCGTACATTGAAGGGACGTAGGAGTATGAATCAATTCAGAGTAATTACACATCACCTCAGCTTGTTTTTTCTCACCACGCTCCCTGGCAGCTTCCTCTCAAAGGATGGGAACATTGGAAAGAGATTCAGTGGGTTAAATATAGATGAGAGTTGATGTGTCATTTTGGTGCTTATATGCATAGCCAGCGTTTTGAGCTGTCTGGCCTCGGCAGATTGCAGCACCTACACGAATGGATTCCGATAATAGCGTCGGCTCATTTGTGAGCTCACTGTACGGAGATGGTGTTTGAGACTGTCGATGCTTATCTCTGTTGTACGACTTGTGATGACCATTTATGGAATATAACCACTTCTGCCAATCAGAGCAGACCACATGACAAAGCTTGTAGAGCTTGCGTTTAGTAATGGTAATTTAGCAGTTGGATTATTGTTCTATTGTTTCCAATAAACACAGAACTACAACAGAGCTGGCAGGAAACAAGCAAACCTGAAGTACAGTTCTGGTCAGAAATTTACATACACCATTCATCATCACCATAAATGCCATATTACTTTTGGACTATTGATGCAACTGATTCATTCTTTTTCAGGATGTAGTAATATATAATGTCTAACTTCAATCAGTTTTAAAAACAAGAGCTGGGGGTTTACTCTATTCCACACAGATTAGAATTATATATTCCCTACAGCTGCACAATATATTGAATTGGATGTATTGAATATGTTGAACACAATATTAATAGCGAGTTTTTTTATATATTTTGTTCTATATGTATGATTTTGATCCCATTGGATAAAATTCTCAATAAATTTAACTTTGTGCTCCCAATTCTTGTTTTTAAGATTCAGTGAAGTTGTTTGGTGTCATACTGCCCAAAAACAAAACAAGGGTCTAAATGCATAAAACCCCCTGAATTATTGTTATTGTTATTCATGCTGAGGAGGAGTGTAAACTTCTGACCAGCACTTTGCCAAATACACATACTGACCCCATATACTTGTCTTGTACTCAACGCAGTGAATATTATATTACAGCTTAGTAATTCAGATTTCCATGAGAAAAAAAAATGCGGATAAGAACAGCATTGGTAATCCATCTTTCAGAAGCTCATTTAAAGTCAAACATTTATAATCCTCTTTCTTTGCCACTAGCTAATCCAATTCCCCTACAGCGTGTGCCTGACTGTAAGTTATACGTATCAGGCATAGTTGTTAACCCGAGTGTGTCTGGCTTATACCATGATTCTCCAGCCCCTACGGCAGCAGCACCAGCAGCAACTTTTGGTCCAACTTGAGACCTGACCGCAGCATTTTCCAGTGCTTATCAAGCCTCTGTATCTGCAGCTGGCGAGACGATCTGCCTTGCATGGCTAGCACAGGTGTTGATAACCTCTGCAATGTGCAGACGCTCCGAGACAGCGGAGACCGCTAAAGGTGGATTAAAGGCACAGAAAGAAGAAAAGAAAAACTCAAACACATTCCAAAGACTTGGAATTAGATAACATGCTCTGCTGCTTTGATGTTGTACCTCATCTCAGCCTTATTCAGTTTCCACATGTCGCCAAATTATACTGTTTTGGTAGAGTTTAACAAGACAAGCCCTAGAGGCCTGTGTTTTCCCTTCTTTGATCATACAGATTTTCCTTTAAACACAGCCATAACTAATGAAATTGTTGGATCTTTCATAGGAACAATCTTCATAGCTCAGGCTTTTATCTTTAGGTTCTTCATACCATCTTGAAGATGATGATTTTACTTCAGGTTTTCCCCCCGTGCAAAAGCACAATTTCCAACGAGTTCCTGTAAACTGAAACCTTGATCATTTCAACACAGTCTACAAATTCCAGCATTACATTTTACATGGAAATAAATATTTAGTAGCTGATGCATTATCAGTATCTGTTGCTGCCTGCTTCATTATGAGAGGAACTGGGCAAACAATGAGATGAACCAAACTCACTGATTGCATGTGGAGTTAAAAAAAATGCAGGCACTTGGTCATAGTCATTCTTTGGAGACATAAATGACGCAGCAGAGATGTCCCAATTGGTACGATTCAGTTGAACTGCCTCATTTGATATTCACCCTGCATTCTCTAGGTGACAGGCTTTGGTCTCCTACGACTGGCTGCTATTGCATATCTACTTTGGGTGTAGAGGTTTATAATAATCATGGTTTGGTATGCACCTCTATTTTAAAACCATGGTTTTGTACATTTTTGGTACAGTTGTAACTTGTCCACACTCTTGCAGATATGTTTGAAAACTGAGATTTCTGGCTGTATTTGCAACTGTAGTCTACACGCTAACTGTTTTTGTGGTGGTGCAGTTCAGCACGTCCTCACCAGTTTTTGGAGTCTTTAATGCAAATATTTATCTTGCCGCATTTTTACATGACATTTGCTTTTTTTTTTTTAAGATTTGTTTGGTGGCACTAGTGCTCTTTATTCCGTTTTTTTTTCTTTAAAAGTAGTCAGATGGGAAATGGGATGAAGAGTGGGGAAGTAATGCATCACGGGTCGCCGTTGCCGGGACCCGAACCAGGGGACGGCACCGTCGAGGTCTGAAGCCTCTCTATACATGGGGTATGCACTCTACCGCTGCACCAGTGCTCCTGCATTTCTTTTTGCCTAGTTTTTGTTCAGTGGACGTGTTGGGGCTTTAACAGTTTGCTTGAATACACTTGAACTCATCCAGGGTTGGAGGGATTGAATAAAGTCCGGTTGGATAGCGACTGTAATGATGAGTAAAATATGTCCAATTTCAAATTTATGTACACTTGAATTTTCTCCTGGGGTTATAAAAGTATATTTGTATTCCATGATTACGTGATTTTAAAATGTTCATTAAAGGATGTTCAGTATTTTAGTTTTTAGTTCCCATATCTCAATTCATGATACCAGTTTTTTGTTTTTCAGACCTTCTTCATTTGCTCATTAACTTTTTACAGCTGAAGCAGAATTTTCCTTCTAGTGGAATTATATTTCCATATTATGTTCTCCGAGCCCATGGGCTTCAGTGAGCATTCAAACACAAATAAGGTTCAGTGTCTATTCCCTGCCAATCCTTTTTAAAGATCTCTCAGTTGTCTTCCCACTGAGCACAACCGATTCTCAGGCTCTGCTGCAGGGCCTAAAACAGGAATCGTTTGTTCTGACCAACGTGAGAACTTGTAAGCTTTTCTTGCCTTAGAAAAGCAGCTTAAGGGACCTGATCTTTGGTCTGGTGAGGCCAGCTTGAGAGAACACACGTGCTTGGGTGTTTTCTGACTGCCTTCACTTCGAGGCCACTCGGTTTATGTTGTCAACGGCCTCCCTTGGCTCTGGCTTATCTAACGATGGTTCCCAGTGAACGAGGAAGTAATTGACAGGGTAATGAGATGAGCCGGGTAATCGGTCAAAAACCTGACTAAAGGACGCCTTGTGCACGCAAGCCTAATCTGTACTCCTGATTTTTGTACAGTGAGCCTTCTTTTGCTGTAATTACCAAAGTGGGATGCTCTCACTTGCCACCACGGTCAGATGATGGAAATAGCTTGAAGTCTGCTTGGCAGCTTAGATCCCCAATTTTTGCCTGGCTGCAGTACAGTCTTTTCATGATATGGCTTTTTTTGGTATTTTTTCAATAAAAGCATCATAGATATTGTTAGATTATCAAGGCTGTAGCAATTGTTGAAAAAAGTAAACCATGATCAAGCAAACTGCTGAGGGACGACTCCTCCAGTAAGTGTCTAAAAATGACACATCTAAAAGAAAAGAAACTTATGATTAAGTAAAGCCTTTTCCATTTTATCATACCTAATTAACAGCACCTTGCAAAAATATTCATACTTAACAACCACAAACGTCTTTGTGTTTTATTGGAATTCATGTTCTGAGCCAACACAAAGTAGCACATAACTGCAAATCATCAGGAAAATTATACATACAAATCTGCAGTTGTTTGTATTCAGCACTCCTTACTCTTTGCTGCTTATATTTCAACAGCATCCTGTGGCAGCATTATGCTGTGGAAATGCTTCTCTTAAGTTGGGACAAGGAAGCTAGTGAGAGTTGATGGGAAGTTGGTTAGAACTAAAGTCAGGGCAGTCCTGGAAGAAAATGTGTCAGACGCTGCTGAAGGCTTGAGACTGGGGTGGAGGTTCACCTTCTCGCAGGATGACACTTAAGATATAGCCAGAGATCAAAGAATGTTCATGTGTTAGCATGGCCCAGTCAAAGTCCAGACCGAAATCCAGCTGTGAACCTGTGGCAAGACATACAGATACACTTTCGCAGATGTTCTCCATTCAGAGAAGCCTGAGCTTGAGCCATTTTGCAAACAAGAATGGGCAAAACATCTGTCGATGTCGATGTGAAACTCTGGTACCACAAAACAATGCTGCTGTAATTGCAAGTTTAAGGTGGGACTCAGAGTGGGCTGAATACAAATACAAATCATGCTTTTTTAAATGTTTAATTAAAGAAAATATTTAGAAGCATGTAATATTTACCTTTTACAATTATGCACTGGTTTGTGTTGGGTCTTTCAAATAAAATCTCAATAAACATCTTTAAAGGCTTTAACATTACAAAATGTGAACCAGTGTATGTGGTATCAATGCTTTTGCAAGGCTCTGAGAAGCTCAGCCTTTTGGTTGAGCCCTTATCATTCGCACACTAAACTGCCTTACAGCAAGGCATAATGTAACTATTTGATTTGGAATAGGAGGATTGGCATATGGGCTTAGTCTGCTTTTTGAGCCGTCAAACAAAAGTCTGAAAAAGCGTGTTTTTATTGTTATTTCTGTCTTAAAGGGGGTTCTAATTAAACACATTTTTTAGCGACTCTATGTTCAGACGGGTCTGTAATGTTCAGCGCATTGGACAGACTGCAACCCTCATGTGGAAGGAAGAGGACAACCTGTGCTCTTAACACGTTAACACAATACAGAGTCTTCCAGGAAGGAATGCCTCCGCCTGCTTTCTTACAGTGGGCTGTCACATTGACCCTCATGCTGTCTGGTTGCGGATGACAAAAAGATAGAGTGAAAATTAAGAAGAAGAAAAAGTGGCTGTTGAAGATGCAAGACTGTCTGCTGAATATGACTGTGGTTTCTATTTTTAGCCCCACAGCTGGGGAAAAAAGGGGAAACACCGCTGCCGGTGGACCAATCAGAGAGCTTAGCTTTTGACCAATGAGAGCAATGAGCTTAAACATGAGGGGGAGAAGTCTCCGCCCTTTTACTTTCACAAACGTTGCTTCATGTACTTTCTCATCATCAAAGCCTTGAGAGAATGTCTTAATTGGTCATGCAAGTATTAATAAAGTAACAACACACAGTGAATCTTACTGCCACCATCAGTATTATGGGACTAATTAAGACAAATTTGTACGACCTAATCTATTTAAAGAATGTCCGTGTCTTAAAAATCAAAGACTGTATGTACTGTAGGATATTTGGTTGGATTAAATCACCCCCAAACACCCTCCCCAAACATCTGTCTGGATCTTACAAGCTCTATAAGCAAGGCACATTTCTGGATCCTGGCCACATTTGAGTTGTCTTTTCAGTTGCAGGAAACTAAAGGAGAAAACGAGGCCTGTGGTTAGGAGAGTACTGTTCTGCAGGTCAGGATTCAGGAAGGAGATTAATTACATTTAAATAAGTGTGAAACCTTTCAGTGGTGTGATCATTGTGAAATGAAAATCATTTCCCCATCCTTCTCAACCTCCCTCTGCCCACCTCTCTTCCACCAACCCAAACCGTCGCCTGACTCTATTTCCATGCTCATCCCTTTGATTTGCTCCATATCTCCGTCTCTCGCCTTCTTTTAGTCGTGCTCCCTTTAAACCTTTGTCAGTGGAGCAGATTAAAAGGCAGTGTGCACGTGTGAACTAATCTGTGCGTTAGTGATGGGTTTCAGCCCCGCAGTCTCTTGGCCCAGCTGCACGGAGAGCACGTCTCCCCTCCACACGGAGATAAAATCCCCCCCCCCCGTTATTACTCCAGCAAATTCCACACATGCATGCGGAAATGCTTGCAGACATCTCCACCTTCTGAACTTACATAAACAGCTGACCTTATTCACAAGTAAATCTCCAACATCCCTCTCCTGGTCAGTAACTAAAACTCAGTCCTTAGCAATTCTGGCATCATTTATATTTGCATCGGTGCGACTCTCACACACTTTTTCTAGTTTGAAGCACATTATGGTGAAATAAGATGGAGTGGCAACAGCTGTCCATGGTTACATGTTAGAGCTATCCTACCTGCTTTCTTGAACATGTGACTTTGTTTTGGTCTGGCAAGGTAGGGATTGCTATGTCATGAGTGCTTCATCGCACAAAATCCCTTGTTCTCAAGGACTGCCGACACCGGTCACAAATCTTTTGCAGTAAAAGCTGAAATGAACTTTGTTATTACCTTCGTCTCGTCAAAGCTAGGGGGTAGTTTTGACACTGCTTGCTTATTGGTCAACCGGTTTTAACGCCGACAGGCCAAATCAGCTGTTTTTGTGCTGCTTCTGGCCAGGATCGTGTACTACAATTTCACGGTTGCGGTGTGTTGCAGCTTAGTTTTACCCAGTCTGCATATGGCGTGGCTCTTTTCCGAGTGATTCTTCCTTTTATTGGAGAGGGTGCAGGGTGCGTTTCTTGCTTAGCCAACCATGTGCGTTTGTCGTGTGTTTGCCATACATCGTCTTGGTGTCACACCTACACGGTTCAGAGATCCGCATTTTGCTTTCCTCAAAACTAGATCCTAAATAAACAGATTTCTGGTTTTTGTTTCGTTTTTTTAAGATAATCTGATTTTTGTCATTTGTGATCAATTCAAAAAAGTTAGGAAATAGATTTTATCCCCTAATGGCCTCAGTGGGTTTTGCATGACAATGGCTTTGTTTTCCCTTGTAATTAACCTCACTTTATTTATTTCTTGGGGCATTGTAGTTTTTTATTTTTCAACTATAGCCATGGCTTGGAATGAATGTAAGTTTTAATTGTGAAATTATTGTTGGTTGGATCTATATTCAGACTCTCCTTTTTTGGGGATTGAAGTAACAACTCCCTGAAACTTTCATTCCCATCCACCCACAGGAAGTGACACCTTTATAACCCTATTTCACTATGTGCATTTGCTGCCACACCCCCAGCCTAACAAAGAGAGTACAACGAAGTTTCTGCAGTAGGAAGAAGAGGTATAGGCATTTAACTCATTTGCATGTCCTTCATTAAATTTAACATTTGTCAGTTGGTTAGCTCTGTGTATGATAGTGTAATTGTATGATAAAACCAGTTAGATGTGAAGCTCAGGCTGTTCATGATTAACCTTTTGTTCTGAAGTGTAGAAGAGGTGGATCTGCTTGTACTAAAGATTTATTTTAGATCAAAGGGAATGTTTTGCCTTATTTATTTAAAGGTTTTGTATTTGGAGCTAGCTTCCTCGTCGATGACCCTGACTGGTGACTGAGCAGTGGGAGATTAAATTTCCTAACTCTTTCCGTTCAGTCAATGTACCATGCGTAAGAGTTACCAGGTCATGCTGAAAAGATTGTTCAGTGTGGAAGTTTTTACTGAGGTAGTTACATAGAGAGGATTTCAACATGACAATCTGCAAGAATATCAAATGAAGTCAGACGAAGCACAGACACTATTGTGTGCCACCACATGTTGAGACATCTCTATTCTTTATAAGGTTTACGAGATGGTGAGCAAGATCAGCATTTCCAACAGATACCAGTTGCTCTGTTTTATCATTTTGAGTTTTCAACCACTGTTTCTGATCAAGCAAGTGGGATTTGGAAATGTTGGCAACCTCAGAGTTAAAGTTAAAAGAAAAACACTGGGATTAAAATAATATATTCTTTCCTTTATCATATTATATCCTGGAATAATATTCAGTTATGAAGTCCAAAATTCTTTTGTTAATTTAACCCAGCGGGGTTCCTGATTGACCAACACACGGTTGTGGCCAAGGCCAGTTTCTAGGCAGGTTACACAGTCAGAACACTCCCCTTCCACCCCCACTCTCTTCATCTCTCACCCTCTATATGTCCCCGTGACACTCTCTGCATCTAGTCCATCTGTCCATGTTTCATGAAGACAATGAAAAAACACGATTAAGTCAGAAAGCAAAACCCCAGCTATTAAATACAAGGATTGCTCTATTATCATATGTAGAATTGCACCTCAGAAGCTGATGGCTCCAGCATTGAGCAAATGACACTTTTACCACATTTATCACAATTTATAGCTTTTTAAAATCATCTTTGTTGTCTGTTCAACAAGAATTATCATGCTTTTTATCTTTCCATTCAAAATAGTAAAAAGCACTGAAGCCATTGCCAGGTGTTTTAGTTTTTACTAAGCTCTCTTGCAATGCTTTCCCCATTTTCATGTTACCACAAACACTAACACAGTGCTTCTTTTGAATATCATGCTGCACATTATTTTGTTTTAATAGAATTGTTTTTGTCTGCAGTACCAATTCGAGTCATCCTCCAATACTAAATTAAAATTTTAAAAATCAATGCTGTGAATATGCTTAAAAAAGCTTTAAAGTGCATTAAAATAACACACTACATTTGATTGGTATAACATGTACTACATTAGTTTTGCAGTTGTGCCCTATTTATCTCACTTACCAAAGACTTATTTGGCTCCGCAGTGTAACAGGATCAAGGAGTTGAGTTTAGTCAGCGATTCCAATGTAAAAAACAACTTGACCTTGACCTTGATTGGATGAGGGTCTTGTTGAAACTATTATGTAGTGTCGTTTTATTGACATTATAGTACGATGCATTCTGGTAGCGGGTAATCACAAGTTTTCCACATCAAGTAAAGCTAATGAAATCATGTTCAGATAGGGTCATTGTCAACATTGTCAAGTTTGGCTCTGACTGCTTGCATTTGTTATCTTTTCAACTTGGTTTTTATAGCTCAGATTATAAAGCTGTAATTGCACTTTTGCAGCGAAGTCAGTGCCTCTTTGATGACTGTGTCAGCAGTAAACATAGGTAGTAGTTGCTTCTGACTCCATATATGTATGGAGTCAGGTGTTTTGTTCTTAATGCGTAAACACATGACCTTAGCTGTAGCCTAATATCAGTTATGTGAGACACGCAGAAGAGAAGGAAAATGTCAGGCCATCTTTAAGAAATATAACACAAATGCTTTAAAAACCAAATCCTAGATCAGCCCAAAGCATCCTTGTGTCGCTTATGCAGACTTAACCATTGATGCAAGATGTTAAATGTGCAATAAAGCAAACTGTTTTATTGATCTTTAAATGTTTGAGTGCAATCTTCTGCCATCAACAAAATCAAGTAAGAGCAGACCGTCACTGAAAACATACATATTGACTGGCGCCTGACTGGAGACCTTCAGACCTGCCCCTAGACCATGTATATTACATGTTATCATCTGCAGAGTGTGGATCCAGTGTGACACATGCTGTTTTATGATTTACAGCCCAGGAGACGAAGCTGCCTTTTAACAAAGTCGTAATGGATTTGGAAATGATGGAAAATATTTCTGAGTGCATGGAAAGGAAAAAAAAAATCTTTCGGATATGTTTACCCGGCCTCTTCCTTAAAGTTAGGTAATTAAATGTCGGTTTGATGTCGTTCTCAGTTGACAGACTATGACCACTCCAATAATATTTAACCGCATTGTGAATTATGATTTGAAGCTGCTTTAGATTAGCTCTCATGCTGCAGATAGGGAAGGCACAGAATAACCAGTAGATGTCCTTCATGAAGTCAAAGTTCTGCTAGTCTGGCGATGTCTTAATTTCCTCTCTTGTGTCAATTTAAAAGATTTACCAAAGAAGCAATCATTGTTCATGTGTAATTAGTGTAATAAGTGGGTAAAGGGTCACATTTGCTCTCTCTACTTGTTTTAGAAATAGGTCAAATTATGTATGTGTATGTGTGTGAGTGGGTGGGTGTGTGTGTGTGTTAAATGGGTTTTAGAGAGTGGGGGATTTGCCAAAGAGCAGAGTATTGACTGGTATCTGTGCTGGAAATGTGACCCTCTCTTTTAAAAGCCTGTCCAGTAATTATGTCAGACATCTTGGATGGCCTGAGAACGTCTCCATTGTTTAAGTGTTCACAATATAGGTCAGCTGTATTTCTCTTTTTTTTCTACGTAAAGAAAGTTTAACTCCTGGTTCTAGTTTGAGAGGACTTTCAGTCAGCTAAGTATAACAAAAAGTTTTTACTGTCATTGTCATGCCATGCTCATTTGATTGATTAGGTCCTGTGACAGGAAATCTGCCTTTATGTTTTAGTGGTAAAATACATACAAAACTGAATGAAAAACAAAAGAGAAATACTTACTTTTCATTCATTTTGTTTTTCTCCTAAAGATGACCCCTTTGCCCTCAAGCTGCATTTACAGTAATGAAAAAAAAGAAATTGTGGAATCTTTATAACATATGGAGAAAAATACATAATGGACAGTAGATTTTATCTTATTGTTATCTGATAATTTCTCAGCAACAACTTAGTTTTTCAGGTAAAAAGGACCATATGAACAGCAGATCCAAAATACCTAAGTGGGCACTGATGTTGTGTCTTTCTTGAAGTTGTTAAAGTTAGAATATCTAAATTTGTTTATTCAGGGGTTCCCCAATTTAAACAAATAAGAATGGGTCACTTTATATCGATTCTGAAATGAGTATCTTTGAATAATTTATTTTTCTAGTATCAATTATATCAATATTTCGATTATTTTGACAACCCTTCTTCCTTAGCCATTGAAAATAAAGGAAATAATGTGACAGGGTATTAAAGGAATGTCTAGCAGATTATATAAGCCATGGGTGCCCAAGTCCAGTGCTTGAGAGCTACTATCCTTCAGATTTTAGATGCATCATTTCTGCAACACACCCAAATCATATAAATAGCTCGTTACCAGGCCTCTGCAGCCAGAGCTGAATGACTGAACGCTGAAGAGGAAAATTCAGCCATTTGATTCAAGTATGTTGGAGAAGGGATATATATCGTTTGGCTCATTGCACAATTGCCTAAGTCATATAAGCCAAAATATGACTTAGCCAATTATGCAGTGAGGTTAATTATATAAAAGTTGCAGAATCATTGCTCCCATGGACTGGACTTGAAATTGTCACACAGCAGCGCTGTAATATCAGAGACATTCAGCCTTTACCCTCCCTGCAGCCTCACCTGACCAAGATGTCAGAATGCCCTAAATGTTCTGTATGTCCCATGTTTATTTTGAAACACCATTTATTTTTGGTTAGAATTATCCTTTATTTGGCCCTCAGCAGTGAAATTTATTTGTATCAACATCAGATCGACAGGGCTAATGTAAGCACACAGTATAATACTGTAGATGAGCAGTTAAAATAATTGCACGGCTGATTTAAAGGTACGTACTTCCATAAAGGATATTAACACTTATACTAAGTGTTATCTTGTCTAAAATGTTGTTGCATTATCGAAAATGGTATCGAGTATTATTCTTAGTATCGGTTTGGAGTAAATTTTTGTATCGTGACAACCAATAGGAAAACATTATATCACAGGAACATAATTCTCCAGCATTGCCTTACATCGCATCTTAAAACAGGTAATATTCTGTGCAATAAGCACTTGAGAACAACTACTAATCAAATGTTTATATTGAAGGTTTCCTTCAGTATATGTATATCAGTACCCAATATTTAAAAATAAAGCTGTGGTAGTTTTACTTTGGTGAAATATATATCATGAGAATTTCATACTGGCCTATGCATAGTTCGTAGTATTCTGAGATCTGGGATAACTTTAAGATTACAGCTCTGATTGCTTCTAATTGTTTGTCTTCTTGATCTGATTTTTGCCTTGTAGCGATTATTATTCTTGTTCAAAATCATAGTGATGAACATTATCAAGTTTATTCTATCTGTCTATAATTGTGTAATATACATTATTTAGAATGCATGCTGCACTATGTGCCCCACCAAAGGCACATGCATATTGCACATATGGATGATACAGAAACAGTGCGAAGAGATTGGTGAGCAGTTGTACATAGGATGTGTGTAGGCTTCAGTAAGAGTTAAAATGGGCAGCTTCTCTATGTAAACTTTAAAAAGGACTGTGCTTCACTTACGTTGGAGGGAGATTCAGACATTTAAACAAGTGAAACGGAATCAGTTTTAATGCTAAATGTTCATGAATGATACAGAACATTGAGTTTTATTGGAATTGAAACAACAAAGAATGAATTAATGTTGTTGGATTTTTATTTAAAAGAAAAACAAAAAAACAACAATCTTCACAAATGGGTGGGGTTTTGATGTACATGAATAAAACTCAGCACAGATTCAAAGGGAGGCTGGTTTAGAGAGCAGGATAGAGGCAGGGGAAAGGTGCGGCGCAGTGACCCAGGGCTGGCTGGCTGCTCGTTCACATGTCAAAGCCAAAAGGCAGAGCTGCCTGCCTGCACACCCATCTGGGGCCTGTCAGGAACACAAGTCATGGAAGCACACACACATGTACACACAAACGAATACATTCTTCAGCTGTACAAAGACCCACATGCCCACACACTTTAGTGGAGTGAGTAGTTTGGAAGCAGCCCATTGTCTCAGGAGGACAGGAAGAGCTGTCTGCTTGCCAGCCTTTTCTGGAGGATTCAACAGAGCCGTGCACATTGCCGTAACTCGCCACTTTCTTTTGACTGATTTTTTATTATTTGCAATAAATTATGAGTTTGAATGGTACCAAACATCATCATATTTTACACATTTTTATAGTTTATAAAAATCAGGATTTGTAAATCTGTCATAAAATGATTTAAGCATCGGCCGAACAACTGAACCAAGGCATACCCAGTTTACAAAATGTTCTGGTTTCAAGAAGCACACACATTTTCTGTCAACAACGCTCCTAAGGTTTAAAGTCATTTTAACTAGATGCCAGGGGAGGTGCTGGTGTGACCTGAATTTTCCCTGGCTGTGTGGCGCATGAAAACGTGCAAAACTACCCCTCCCCTACCTGTTGCTCCTAGCTAATGTTTAACTAGGTAAAAGAAGGCTCTGCAACTTACAAGAAAAGCTTGTAAGAAAGAGAAAATTGGATTCATTACATTTTTACAGGAAAAAAAAATCATTTTTCTGCATTTTATTGTGCAAATCACCGGTCAGAGCAGATAAGGTAAAAGGGATTCCAGTCTCTGGCCAATTGTTTGGTGCATCTCTAATTACATTATTGCATCTTTAACATTTAAAATGTTATTCTGGCAGTAGTAAAAAGAATGTGGCTTTGCTGTTTTAAATAAAAGAAATTAGACAATGTTGTACAGTTTTGTTTAAGGTTAGTATTTTTGGACCAGGTTGTCTTACAATCAGAATGTCATGTCTGAAATGAAGTAAAGCAAAAGAGAAATATTTCCCTCAGTGATGTATGTAGAAGTTAAAGTTAGAAGTCTTGTCAAAAAAACTAACTAATAAAAAGTTATTTTAATTGACAAGTTTGTCATTGCTATCTGTTGATTATGCTTCAGATTTTTGTGTGTGTGTTTCTGTAAATTGTTGGGCAGTTTCCTTCATATTAAACCCAATTTGTTTTCATACTTCATAAAAATTTTTACTTTGAAGGAAAGCTAAAAACAAAAGGATATGTCTGAGTCGTTAAAAGAGCAGGCTCTACAAAGTCATTTCATCTTGAATACATTTCCGTATGTTAGCTAAAAGAAATTTCCCCACTCCCTGAAATCTTGTTGATAAAACCAGAAATGAAAGCACGTGAAAGGTTCTTTTTTATTACTGCAGTGAATATTCTCTTTGGGAGCTGCAGGTAACTCTCATGCACCGGTGGGTGATCTGCAGCAGCTTTAGATGTGGTTTCCTTTGAATAGCCACTTACGTTATAGATCGATGTGTCCATAAATGTACTCTGTCAAAGAGACCGTGGGATGGTGGGGGCGGCTGTTTGCCTACATGTAGCTGGTAGGCACCTGAAAAACCAACCCTTTCATTTATTCTTCCACCCCAAAATCTGTTTGCTAAACACGGGAAAAAAAAACAGGTTTTAGCCAGTATTGTCTTATTGCCGGTGATGGTTTGATATCCCTGCTGTGTGTGACAGTTAGGAGCAAAGGTCTTAGTAGCAACAGGCCACATGTTATGTAATCCATCACAGATGGATTCCTCATTCAGACAACCTGCAGCTCATCGTGCCATTCATTAGACACTGGACTCCACACGCTATCAATGGCTACTAATATATCATTTTTGTTGATTTAACAATATTTTCACTTATTTGAATTTGTACATTTTTCTTGTGTAATCCAAGTATATCCTCGAGAGAGATGTTTTGTACTAACAGGCACCAAATTATCCACACGTACTTAACAAATCCTTAGCATTAGTAGCGGAGGACACAGAGTTATAGGGCTTCTCAGGAAATCCATAGCTGTTTATGTAACTGGCACCAGGCTTTTCTAAGAACTCTGGAAACAGAAGGCTCTGTTGCTGGTTAGTGCCTGCAGATTTTTATCAGGTATGTACCGATTACAGCACATGCGCCTAAGCTTTATCAGATTTTTTTATTGAACCCAAAAAATGCATTAAAGTACCTTCTTGGTTGATGCATTTATAGACTAAGTGCAGGAGATGTTAGTTTTAAATAACTTTAGGAATAGCTAAATACATTTCAGACTTTTCAGTTTTTCACCTGCCGTTTCATTGATCACAGCCGATTAAGAGAAAATTATCTTATTCCAATTTTTGTCTGATCGGTAGGTGCATCTCTCCTATTATGGTCACACACTTTTACTCAAGCAGATCCTCTTTACAGCTTTTTCGGGAGCAAGTCTACTTGATAAACAGGCACTTTTAAGAGATATTGATCCTATGATAAGGGATCATCACCAGGAGTCATGGGTTTATGACCCTACGGCCTCTAAAGGGAACACTTACACCTCATTTAGATTAAATCCAGTGATGCCGGGGTCTATCTTTGTCTGTAAAACCCCAGCTGACACCATGTATCTACCAAAAAGACTTTGCTTTCTTTCGTGGCTTTCAAAACACAAAGGTCAGAATCATGTTACGGCTTTTGAAGTCAAAATAGACTCTTTCATTGCAATGTGCATCTATGGTCTGGTTTGAGATAGTGGCAGTTGCAGTAACCAACACGATGAACCAGTCTCTTGCAACTCTTCACATGTGGCTGTTCTAATGCAATTGGCAGATTTCTTAATCAGAATACTTTCTAAATCCTTTTCCTGCTTTGACTTACGTCGTTGTCCAGTTACCAGACTATTCTGTGCAACTGTCTTAAGTTGCAATAAGATGCCCCCCCCTTTTTTGTTCTTTTGCGGTTACTCCTTCTTTTTCCGTCCCTTGCTTATATAGCTTCTGTGGACATCTGTAATTATCTAAGTGCCACACACTTGGGTTGTGTCATAACCACAGAGATAAAAAAACAAGTACCAGCATACATCTGGCATACAAGTGTAGCAATAACAGGTAGTAAGGGTGTCTGAATGCTGATAACAAGTTGCTTCTTTTTAGTAAAAGAGATGCAACATCGCCTAAAGTAGCTGTGAATGAAAGCCAAAGTGGCGGAAGAGGTGAGCACTCTCACCCCTTCACCCATGTCAACATCGGCTGGGTGGGGAACGGTGTTTGCGGTGAATCAGCAGTGGAGATCAGCTGACCAATAAGTGACGCCTCATACCACTTGCTCACTATTTGTGGTCTATGTGCTAAGAACCATAATGAGATATTTGGGCTAGAAAATGTGTCCACACGCTGTGTAACTCGGCTTCCCTCAACCGTTTGTCATGACATTGGGTGAGGGTGAAGGCAGGATGAAGAGCAGGAGCGTATGTAAATGGGGGTTATCTGGGGTCGTCTGCTTTTGGTTTTAATCTCTACTGAGAGTCTCCGGTGTCTGCAGTTGGTACATTTTTATGCCCAACAGGCCAGTGTCTCAGACAAACAGGCCTACGCATGACTGCTCTTCCCTCACAGGTCTCCTTATCAGGCCGTACTTGGCCATCTATGCAAAAAGCCTTGCCATTATGACTTAGAAGAAAGTAGCAAATGTTGACGTCATTCCCATTAACAATATACAGTGCCTTGCAAAAGGATTCATACCCCTTGAGTTTTTTTACATTTTGGGGACCCCTTTTGATAGACCGACAAAATAGTGCCAAATGTGAATTGAAGAAAAACTTACGTTTTACTGTGTGTACTGTGCATTTTTATTCAGCTCGCTTTACTCTGATACCCCTAAATAAAGTCCATAGCAACCAGTTGCCTTCAGAAGTCACCTAATTAGTAAAGAATCCACCTGTGTGTAATTTTCTCAGTATAAATCCAGCTGTTGTGTGAAGGCCTCGGAGGTTTCTGAGAGAATATTAGTAAACACAGCAGATGGCCAGTCAGAAGCAGTGGAGAACTTTAAAGCAGGGCTATCCTATAAAGCAGAATCTTAAGCTTTTCGAACATATTATGGAACAGTGTTCTATTCATAATCCAAAAATGGAGGGAATATGAAAACCTACCAAGATATGGCTGTTTATAAAAATAATTAAATATGAGACCCATGGTAACTCCGGTGAAGCTGCACAGATGCAAAGCTCAGGTGGAAAATTTTGTCGACAGGACAATAGATGTGCAGTCCAAAGATCTTATCTGTTTCAGTTTGCCACAAGTATTGTGGGGGAGACAGCAAACATGTGGAAATAGTTATCTGGTGATATAAGACCAAAACTTTTTGTCTGTCATGGAGAATGCTACATGTGGCAGAAAACTAACACCCAGATTCAACCTGAAGACACACCTTCCCACGGTGAAATATGGTGATGGTAGCATCAGCCATTGTTTAGCAAACTTGTTGAAGAAGGTGTTCTGGTCAGATCAAACCAAAACATGTTGACCAATGCATACAAAATTCTATTTGTAGAGGAAAACAAACGCTTTACATTGCCACAGTGAAGCATGGTGGTGGTAGCATCATGCTGTGGGGACGCTTTAGTTTAGCAGGGACAGGGATGTTGGTCACATGTCATGGAAAGATGGAGCTAATTACAGTTAAATCCTGCTGTTCACGGGTGCAAAAGACTTGAGACTGGGGCGGAGGTTCAGCTTCCAGCTGGGCATTGCTAAATGTAGTCATAGCAACCATGGAATGGTTTGGATCAAAGGATGTCCATGTGTGTAGAACGGTCCAGTCACAATTCAGAACTAAATCCAATTGACTTACCCTGGCAAGACTTAAAAATTGATGTTCACAGAAAGTCTCCTTCGAATCTGACTGAGTTTAAGCTGTTTTGCAAAGATAAAAACAAATTGGTGCAGTGATGAGTTATGTTCATCATTAAATACACTGTCCCATGAAAATACTTTGCCTTCAAAAGTTCAAGGGGTATGAATTATTTTGCAAGATTCTGTGTTGATGTACATTACCAAATAAATAAATGATTGCAACATCAATGTTGCGAAAACATTTGCATGTATAACATTTTGATTGTGTTTAATACGTATAATAGCAAAGTTAGGTGTAACACATTGCCTTGATTTCCTGAATAATCCATTGCAGTTCTTCATTAAACTGTTGAACAGAATGGGCTGAAACAGAACCACCTTTAGTGGTGTTGAGCCATATTTTGTCTGTGTGTTCTCCCAGATAGCGATCTGTTGCTAGCTGTTAAGGTGTCTAGGTGTCTGTACCTGTGTATGAAGAGATATAAGATACAGATAGATGTCCATGATGAATAGCACTGATTAAACAGCCAGTTGACCTCAGCCAGACTGATAGGCATCATTTAGACCTCATTTGTGTTTGTATCTGGGTGTGTGTTTGTGTGTACACCTGTTTGTGTATATGCCCATGTGAACTGTGACTTTCAAAGTTGTGACCACAGGGACTGCACCAGACAGCTATACACTTGTTTAGTCTGAAGACATGCAACATTTATCCACATACAATATCCCATACAGTACTGGTGTTATTGCTGTAATAGTTTGTAGCCTATGCTCTTATCAGCACCATCCATGCATATCATAACCATTACACACACACGTACACAGGCAGGTATGCTTCAGCCACCAGTCCTAAAGCAGCAGAGCGTAGCAGAGAGCCATATAGTCCAGACATCTGCAGTGAATTCCTGCTCCCGTCCTGTGGGTCCGCCTCCTTCAGGTTTCCCCAGAGATCACTCCTGAGTCTACTGATGCCTAATGTCTCCCCATCCTTATCCCCCAAACTAAGCTGAAAGGGCAGCCCCTCCTAATGGAGTTCTGATTTTGTTAAAGGTACAATTATCTCCCTTTACCTCTCAACCGGGGTCCATTAGCGGGATAGATTGTACCTGGGGTCCATCTCCAGTCACAGAATATAGAACTGTCAAGAATGATGGAGAGCATGAGCTGAGCAGGCTCCAGGAAATGCCATTACACCACCTCCACCATCACTGTACCATGTTTGTAAAGTAAATGAGTGGTGTAGCTTAAGCTGAAATAACTGCTGAGGTTTCACCTTGAGAAGGGAGTTACAAACGAATTATATGTGACCCGTCGTCGAGAAACCAAACATAAATGTAAGCCACTTGTGTGAGTAATGCATTTTTGCAAAGTAAACTTTTGGATGATTTAAAAAGGACACTTCACACCTGAGCACCAGTTTTAATGGTTTCTACTTAGAAACCTGAAACTAAATACTCTGCATAACTTCCCATGTGCTTTTCAAAAGTCCACTTATGGCCACTAGGATGCATTTTTAATTCACAATATCAGTGCAGTCAACCATGTATACTGTGCCTTTATATTTATCCAACCATTGTGTTTCTTTTCGTTTGTCTTTCTGTTTTCAGACGAGCTCACCTGAGGCTGTGTTTGGAGAGGTTGAAGGCCCTCATACCTCTGGGACCTGACTGTAGCCGCCACACCACCCTGGGCCTACTCAAACAAGCCAAAGCACACATAAAGGTATAGATGTAAAGTTTGTCCTAGTTACACAACATAAAAGAGAACTGCATATAAATAACCCCCACAGGAATATCATAATGAAGCACACTGAAAACGAAAACCAGGCACACAATGTGTTGTGACTCATGCAACATATTGTGTGATTTTTAGCATACAGTCCTTTAAAAAAAGTATTCATTCCCCTTTAACTATTTTGGTCACGATAAATAGTGTCTTTTTGAGGGATTTTATATGTTTCACTGTAAAGATTTTGTGTTCAGGGCGATGAGCAATTTTAGTTTTCTGCCTCACACAACATGTTGCAAGTGAGCTAAATTTGGTCTCATCTGACAAAAGCATTTTCTTCTATAAATTGTGGTTGTGCTATGACAAAAATGTGGAAAAGTCCAAGGGGTGTATGTATACTGTTGCAGGGTATTGTATAACTGCACTTATTATAATAGGTAAAACAGTAGGGCCCAAACATTTGCAGATGCAGTTTGTCTCTTTCTGTTCATGTGACCTGGGGGACTTCCTTTTGTGTTATCGCTGATACGTGTACGTTATGAGGTCTGGCCTTGTCGGATTGTTATCACATAATGTTATGGAAAAATCAGGGTTGGTGGGGAAGTATTCAAACGTGTCACACCATGTTCATATGCCATCTGTTTACTGGAAAGCTGTGTATGTCTGGGACAATTGGATGAATAACACAAAAATCAAATACTTGCATACATTCATAAGTTGAAGTTATTATAAAAACACAAAATAAAGTTGGTCGCTGGTAAAACGTCATTCACTAGGCCTTATATGAACCAGTCTGTATGTGAGAATGTTGGCCTGGAGTGCTTGCACGTGATACAGAGGGTTGGGGAGGAGTACTAGTATAAAGCCAATATTGTTGTTCTCCACCATCACCACTCTGCACCTCTGCTGCTGTCAACTGTAGTCTCTACATAGCTTATTGATGGCTTTTTGTTTTGCTCCGTCACTAGGAGTCACGCTTGTTAGTGTCGGCCACTGTGACATAAGGCTGTTAGGTTAGAGCACAGCACTGCTGTGTCAGGCACGGCCGTGGCCCCTGCCTGTACCGTAATGAGCACAGGGCTGCATGTGAAGATGTCAGTGCATTAAAAACAAGATAAGCTCTAGTTGGGGGATATTTGGGATTACTGAGTTTGCAGTTTCACACATTTCCGTTGGTTTAAAAGATAGTTTTCCCTACACCTAACCTCAGCATCTCGGTTTTTATTTTTCAGTTGCAGTTTTTTCATAGCGCAATATTATTTCTTCTCTATTTCCTCTGTGGTTTGTCTTTGGGTTTCTGTGACCTAGCTTTACTTTTTATCACAAATAAAAAAATGGAAAGCCTTTTTTTCCCGTGTGTATGTTGAATTTATCTTCTCTTCTATCTTCTCTTCTATCTCTTCTAATAGGATACAATTACAATGACTGTGGCTCAATTTTGCATTATTTTCTAATGCAGCTAATTCAGTTGTAATCTTTAAGTATACTACCAGCCATTGTCCTTTGAATAAACTCATCCTTTTATTGCAGTGGCTTAATCTCAAACTGGAAAGTTTCCAAAAATCCACTCTTTTATCTGAGTTCATTTATTAAAAAATTCCACCTTAAGAATTGTTTTGTTTTGTTTTAATCATGCGTTCAACACTTATTGGCTCCCCTAAAAGATCCTGTATAACAAATGTAACCAAGGCATTTTTAATGCTTGCCTTATCATGACTGTCAAGTAACTTGAAATCAGTAATCCATGATCTCATTTTTCCCTTATGACATGTATGAGACGACACAGAGCTTCATTTCTCTAAACCACTTTTTTCAAAATTGGAAAGACAGGAGAACATGCAATTTAAGTAACACAAATGTGTATAGCTCTTTATAAATCTGGATATGGCTAAAGGAGAATATATTCTGCCCTAAACTTGCCCATATCTACAGTCTGAGCAATAAGCAAAAATCAAAAAACTGTGAGAAAGAAGACTGGCTGAGGTCCCAGGTTTATCTTGCCACCGCGCACACTGAGGATGGTGAAGGAGTGAAGGAGGTAAAAAGTCTAAGAAAGAAAGAAAGAAAGAAAATAAGACAGACTTCAACTAAATTATTATTATTTACTAATATGAAGCTGGTTCCACATCGTTTCCCATCTTGCCATGTATGCTGTCATATTGAAAACTGTGTGTTAGATGGGTCTAAATAGGAAATGAAAATGACTTTCTGGAACATCAAGTCCTGTTATGTCCTTGAAGTTTGTGTGTTGCTTTTTATGCGCTCCCGTTTACAATACTGAATGTCTACTGGAAATAAGGCTTTCAAATGTAATGTTTAACTGTGTCGGCACTTTTTTTAGTTTTTTCATTTCATTTATGAGGATCAAGTGACTATTAGGGAATACAATTTCAGTGCTCTAAGAGTGCCCCCCAGTGGTCTGATAGTTATGTGCATAATTAATCAGAAAATTAGTCATGCCATCAGTTTCATTTTCAGTTTCAAGTATCCTGCATGCAGAGGTGAGTGAATTCTCATCAGTGCAGACAGTACGTCTGCATAGCATAACATGAGATTAGGTAATCAAGTTTTATTGGGTCATTGCTGTGATATTGTGAGTCACAGTTTTTTCACATATCCAAAAACATCCGTGGCATCCTGGCTTATGTCTTAATTGAATTGTGTATGCTACAGTGTCAAATGCCAAGTAAGCAGATGCTGTCATCTTCCTTTGGCATGGTCTCTTCCTACGCCATTGTAATAAAGGGCAGATATGCCAGATGGATAGAAATTGTGATTGGGCTGTCAGAAAATGGTGATGCATTAACTTAAACCCTGTTCTGGAAGGGTCCATTGGATGAACCCTCCTCACTGTGCTCAGGTCAAGAACAGGTGCCACCACCTAGGGAACCTTTACCGTCAAATGTGCACCTAGATGCCTTGCAGGGTAAGCTGCTGTTTGTTGGGAAGCTTGGCATTGAAGTGCAGTCTATTTGCTTTCCTATTTTGTTTGTCAGACTGTCTTCAAAAAGAAACTGCCACTCCGAACCTGCTAGTGTAAGCAAGATTGAGCTTAGTCAGCAGCACTTGACGCATCCTGGAGAAGCCGAAGCAAAGTCACTGGGAGAGAGATGGAGGTGATGGATAGATAAAGCCGCCCTGAGAGGCTGATGGCATTTTGGCAGAAGCCAAACTACATATTTTACACAGCTTGGCATAATGTAAATTTATGCCTACAGGAAGAGGTTTAATGTAGGAAAAATTACTGCTAAATTGTGCAACGCTGAACTAGACGTGGGTACATTGCAGAGCTTAAAGTTTTAAGTGTTGATGTGACATTGGAAGTGTTTCAGGAATTCTAATCATTCCTTCATTCATTCATTCATTCATCTTCTATACCGCTTATTCCATAGTGGGTCGCGGGGGAGCAGGTGCCTATCTCCAGCAGTCTACGTGCGAGAGGCAGGGTACACCCTGGACAGGTCGCCAATCCATCTCAGGGCAATTCTAATTAATTCAATCAAAACTGAATCTTTCCAGCATTTGCAGCATTTCTAGAGAATTTCAGAAAATAAAGACCTACACTGGAAACAAAGTTACACTTGTCTTTCATAATTATCTAAGATGCGTCTTTATGCGACTGAGGACTGTAAAAAGAAAAAAAACAGTAACAAACGTATGTCAGTAAACTTCACATGTAATCATATGAGTCTAACATTTTGTCTATTTTCTGTGTCTTTGTCCTCACCAGAAACTTGAAGAAGCGGACAGGAAGAGCCAGTACCAGCTGGAGTCTCTGGAGCGCAAACAGAGACACCTACAGCGTCAGCTGGAGCTGCTGGGAGGAGGAAGTGCCACTCCAGTCCAGAGCAGCCCAGGGGAGGGCGAGAGGATACGCATGGACAGCGTTGGCTCCACCCTCTGCTCCGACCGCTCGGACTCAGACCAAGGTGAGTGCACTTCCAAATCCCCACAGCTTTTTGGCTTATTTTGCAACACTGAGAATGGACCGGCCAGAGCTACTGTGGGTTTGAATATGGAGGAAGGTGCTGCTGAAAGTCAATGTGTAACAATGTGAGTGTAAATATTTGTTCTGTTTGCTTGCTGAGAAAGCTTCATAGTTTTTAAAGCATCACAAATTTGCCCTCACTGAAAAACTGAAATCATAAATTTATTTATTTTTTTTATTATTATTTAAACATAGTGGTAGTGACGTCGTGCTGTGGGGTTGCTTTTTCTTTGGCAGGGATAAGGAAGCCGGTCAGAGTTGATCGAAAGTGGATGGATCACAAACAGGATAATACTGGAAGAAAATCTGTGAGAGGCTGCAAAAGCCTTGAGACTAGGGTGGAGGTTTACCTTCTAGCAGGTTAATGAGCCTAAATGTAAAGCCAGAGTTACAATGGTGGTTTAGATCAAATTATATTCATGTTTTAGAATAGCCCAATCAAATGCACATCTGTATGTGTCGCAACAGAAAGCTCTTTAGAAGCACAAACAAGGAAAAATTAATCCAAAACAAGACAAAACGCACTGATCTATAATCATTTTAAAATTTTAAAAACAAAGCTTTTTGTTCCCAGGCAAATATCTTGTCACAGTAAAGCAAATGTTACTATTCTTAGATAAGAAGAAAAAATGACCCTGTCAGCCTGAGGTCACGACTTTCGTTTTCTCTTGATGAGAAATGTTCTCGCTATCATTAGAAAACCACAGAAACATGATAAAAGCAGGGTGCCCCTTTCAGATTTCATTTAGTATTTTCCATGTATGTATTGGTATGAAAAAATAACATAGAGTAGAAGAAATATCCCATTCTCGTAAAAGATTATCCATCTTCATAATGGTTGCATATTTTAAGCTTGGTAGAAATATCTATAATTAATTCATGGTGAAATTTAGTCTTTCTCATCTAAAATTTGGCCAAAAATTAACAGAGAATTCTGTAAATTGGGACACGAAAAATGTGTAGGAACCTTGACTTTAGCACAGCAGGTCTAAACATCCATCCACAGACTATACTCCACATCAGAAAATAATATTTTATTTTTCCGCCCTACGCTTTTTCTGCAGAAGAGATTGAGGTCGACGTAGAAAGCACCGAGTTCTCCCATGGAGAGCTCGACAGCGTGAGCACGGCCAGCACCAGCGACTTAGACGACCACAGCAGCCTGCAGAGCATGAACAGCGATGAGGGCTACTCCTCCTGCAGCGTCAAACTTGCCTTCTCCTCCTAAAGCCACCACCGCCAGCACAACCAGCCCTGCCAAACCCACCCGTCCTCCCTGCCGTCTGCTTACCCATCCAGCTACGGCATCGCCTGCGCTGACGGCATCCCCTCCTACCTACGCTCCAAGCCTTTTCGTTACGCCTCATCCGCTCCATCCACACTAAGGAGGCCACTGCTGGAGGAGCTACAGTGAGAGCTCCCCTGCCAACACTGTCACCTGTGGCCCACGAACAACTGCTTTTAAGCTTCGTGTAAAGGGAGATCCGAGACTTTACACACACATTTTCTCTGGATTTTTAAACCCGCGACAAAAAAAAATATAGAATTGGTTTTAAGTGTGATATTTGCTTTTCATTTTTAAAAGATGCACAACCCCTGATTTTACTCAAAATGCACTTAAATTTTTATATTGGTGAACTTATTCAGAGTTTTTAGTTCTTTAATGTGGGTGTGTGTTGAGCTGATGTTAATTCATCTGAAGAGTCTGGTGTTAAACCAGAGCTTGTTTAACGACGGGGTGATTTCTGCCATATCAACGCTGCTCGGCCTTGAAAACGGCCCCGCAGCGCTAAACGTCATCCCCGACTTATGGTTTATCTCTGCTTGACACCACAGAGGCCCAAATCCTCAAAACTGGTGCTATCAGGGAAGCAGATCAGATTCATTACCACTCAGAGAGTCTTCTGAGTTTCAACCAATCACAGAGGAAAATAACATCATTCCTACAGATGGTTGGTTCCCAGGGCAGTTTCAAGGAGCGGAAATCAGAACTTTGTGCTAATGTGGTGTTTTTTTGGTTCCTTTTCCCCTCAACAAGCAGCTACAACAAGCTATCCAGCACTTGCCTATTTTGCAGATGTCCACATAATAAGGCACAATCCAAGACGAGATAAAAACACACAAAAAAGCAGCAGCAACAAGGAAAAAATTCAAACGGCTACAAGGTTTGGAACAGACATATGTCCTTTTTCCAGCAGTAAGAAGCAATAACTCCCGCCGTTGTTTTTATCTTTTCTATTTCAGCTCCTCTGATTTATTTTCCTGGTCTCCTCAAAGAGTTCTGTGTGACCGTCCCAAACAAACAAATTAAAGCAATTATTTTTTTGTACATACAAATAGCTTAATAAATCAAACTTAAAAAAATGAGTTTTAAAAAGACAGAGCTCATGAATAGAAATATGGCCTCTGTTGCTGTTTGACTTGTGTTCATGATGCATTATAAATGAAAGTTTAACTTCAATGTTTCTTTGCTGTTTGAAATAATTAACAACTATTTACTTCCCGCCCTGACAGGGAGCAACATTTATTTGTGTGATGAAAAACAAAACAAAGCAGCTCTCTGTCCAGCTGTTGTTGGGCACAGTTTACTTTTTATTTATTGGACTTTATTTTTTGGTTTTCTTGTTAATATTCCTCGTGCATGTGGCATTCCTCTGGTGGGTCAGGTGTTCTGAAGAAGAAAAAAACGGGTTGTATGATGTCAGTAATCTCCATCCTAACCTTCACTGGCATTATGAATTGCACTCCAACCACAGATTTCTTTGTTAAACCTGCCATCTATTCATTTGCGTCTGAAATGAAAAAGAGAAAAACTCCCACCAGTTTTGAATATTTATTTTTCATTCCCTTGAAGAGCATAAGCAATGGGAAACAAGTTAACTTATTTTGGTTCTGTCTTATTTTACTCAATATTCCTCATTCCTTATTTTAAGAATTGTATATTTTATGAGTTATTATTAAGCAGATTTTTTTTTGTTTTTCATGATGGGGAGGATTTTAAGGAATAAAAAAAATGTAGCCATTTTGTTTGATTATTATTTTTCTGATGTTTTATTCTATGGACACTTGAAATGTACTCAGCCCCTAAGCTGCTCCTAGTGCTGAGCCTCGCCTGTCTGGAGTCGCCAGCCCTGTCCAGAACCGCCTCCGTCCCCCGAGCAGCGCGTCATCCGGGTTTTTTTTTCTGCTCTGAGGGTCGAGTTGCTTCTGCACAAGACTTGCTTACGGCCAAGACTTTACTGGCAAATACTGAGCCAGCTACTACACAATAAAAGGGGGTCTAAAATCAACACCTTCCTCTATTATGAGGATTGTAGTCTCTATTAGACTTGTGTTTTAGTTGACTAAATATGTCTTACATTTACCTCCATTTTGAGGATTTAATGAAGAAAATTACCACGAAAAGAACAAACTTTTGGTTTCTGCCTGAAGGATGTCACTAAGGTGTGCAGTTTCACATGTGAGTTCCTTGCAGAGCTCCGTTGAGGTTGTTGGACTTGGCACTGAATCAGAAAGCCACCGCTTTTGGTGCTTTATTATACAGAAAATGCCAAAAACACCTCAGAACACCTCAGTGTCCTCTCTCTCTCTCTCTCTCTCTCTCTGAGGGACAGTTTACATTTGTTTCACCCCTTTAATTTAATAACTTCCATCTTAGTGTTGCTTTATTGTTTTCTTTTACTGCATATGTTGGTTTTCTGAATCTACACTGCTGACAGAAGAAGGGCCTCATGGTTGACAACAGAGGGATATCTCTCACTGTGCAACATGCTGTTTTTTATGCACATGGTCAGATTTGATTAAATGTTAAAACTAGAGATGCACCAAGAAATCGAGTGATGGCCGGAATGGGATGAGTTTGGATCTTGACTGGCCCTGACCGGTGACCCGCCATTGTGATTACAGAGTTGACATTTTAAACTCATGTAAGTATGTGTGTGCGTTGCTAAGCAAATGGACCTGATCCAGGACTTTTCCACACGCATGTCTTCAGGCTCATTTGGGTGAATTTTAGCCTTCTAGGGAGTATTTATCTTAGAATGACAGGTCTGCACAGTGTAGTAAGCTGAGCGTGATTGTGGGTTTTGTGCAGACTGGTCCTGGACGAGCTAATGGGCAGGTCTGAAAAATGATTTCTGGCTATGATGCAGATTCAGAAGCATATCTTTATAAAACTATATTTTTCACCTGAGTGTTTTAAGCTCATGTTCTAGTTTTGCAGTTTGGCCAGAAGCGGGAACTTCCACCTCCAGGCATGTGAGGTGGAAGTTCCAGAGTTGATCAGTGAACCAAACCCTTTCCTGGTGTCAGTCTCTGAACCTATAGATGCCCACTTCAAGAAGCAGTGCTGTAGAGAGCCTCCTGTTGTTGTGAACCTGTGGCCATTCTTTGTAAAACATTCACTCTGGTGATGATGATGAGGATTCTAGTTGTGTATGTTGAACATGCAATACCAACAATAAAGCCACCAAGATTTTCAAACCTAAAGGACTGAAATGAGCTGTTAATACCACAAAATGTCTCTCTCCTGAATGTACTGTAAAAAAATGGCTCACATTAAGATAAATAAAGTTTGTGAATATAAAACATCTTGTATTAACACTATGTAAGAGGGTTTATATTTGGCAACTGATGATATGCTGTTTCCATATATCAAACATGTTAAATCTGCACTTTTGTGTTATTCTCCAGGGGTCACATATTCCCATAAGGGGAAATGATAGCATTACACAAAATATCCTCAGCAAATCATACAAATATAGCAGCAGGCTTAAAGCATGTGACACTTCAGAGCAGACATGGCATTTACCTAACATAAGCTGAAAACTCATAAATCTTTAACTGGAACAAATAGAGAAAAATGTTTTCTATCATTTATAGACCAGCAAATATTAGATGATGTTACTGCATAACAAATACATCTTAATAAATTCAATATAACTGAAAATTGCCTTTTCAGTAGATTAGATTCATTAGACACAGGGTGATATACTTCCTGGGTTTATTTCTCTTCTCCTGACAGAACTGCTGTAACTCAGTCAGGGCTTTTAGCTCTGCCCCAATTTTCTACATGACTGACAGATCTATCTAAAACAGTAAATGAGTTTCAGTTTATTCAGATATGTTCAGGCCAACAGACTTCTGCCTCACTTGAAGGGAATGTTCTTGCATCTTTCCCATTTTGAAGAGTTGCTAGAAAATGGACCTCCATGTCATATTTGATTCTTAGCTTAAAACGGGAAACCATAATAGTGTTTCAGTTACAGTTATTTTAAAGGGATAGTGATGGGTAACAATAATTGTGGCAGTCATAGTGGCAAAAATGCATGAAGGAATAAATAGAATGAATAATATCAAAGTCAAAGGTTGTATTTTTCAATATAAGATTATTTTACTGTAATAAAAAACATCACAGGGGTATCAGTGTGAATTATACTGTATAGCCTATGCTGTCAGATCAAGCAATAAAACAGGATCCCTGAGGGCTGCTGCCTCTGGTGGATCACAGAACCTTTCTAAACCTTTGAAATCTGTTTTTCACAGGCTGCTCATTCAGCTCGTGGAGCGAAAGGTGAACCCTGTGTTTTTCATGTTTACCACAAGAGCAGAAGATCCCTGTTCTTTGGCAACCACCAGATTATTGTAATCAAAGCTGTAAAATGCCCAGAATTACTAAAAGAAGTAAGTATATTGTGAGAAGCTGCAGACACGTTTTAAAATAACAAAAATTAGCTCAAGTTGAAAGGTTAAGGACTATTTACTCAGAGCATTAACTGAGCAACTGGAGTGCAGCAACCCCAACAATATTCATTCATGTGGAAACAGGACACTCCAAAAATTCAGTTCTTTATTCATGAATGTGTATATATTCTTGTCTAATATTTTACCACATAAAAATACAAGTCAGTGACTCCGTGTTCCTGCTATTTAAAATTCAAAACTGGAAACATGACTTCTAAACATCTACATTTTGTGAATGTAAAAAGTTACACATTACATCCAACCAAGTTGTCTCTTAACAATTTAGAAAATCTAGAAAATTATGATTTTCTCTATTTTCTATGCTACATTGCTCAAGCTCAGTCAGACTGGACACAGAGTACAGGTGAACAGAAATATTTACGACTTGTCGCAGATTTTCAGTTGGTTTTAGTTTAGGCCCTCGGCTGATGTTCAGTTCCTGTATTTTAGCAGAGAGTGTTATTACTGTTATCGAACATATGAAGACGATTTGGAATATTTTGATATAAGGTTTGATTGATTAGTCACAGCAGACGTGTTCATCATTGTCACGTCCGGCGCATTGCTGCCATCTAGTGCTTACAAATAGCCACTGTTAAACAAAAACTAAAGAGAATTTAATTTAAAGCATTTAAACAATCTCATCCATCCATCCATCTATCTTTCTCCCATTTTATTTTATTTCCCCGTGCTTGCACTAGATTTTAGGACAAGTCAACTCTAATGAGTTCTGTGCCTTTGAAGCATCAGGTCTGTGCTTCTGTTCCTTTTCCATGTAGGTTCAGACATTTTGTGCCGGCAAATCATTGATAACTACAAATTTAGTGTTTTTCACATGATGACTTTAGCTCTTTAAAAAAATAAAGAAACAATCCAACAAAGGCAAATTATTTTGTTTCTTATTCGGCAACAAATATTGAGCTTAATCTGATCTGCTTGAAAATTTATGACAAATTGACGAGTCTTTGTTTGAGTTGTGAAGAAAGGTCTTTGGTGATTTTTGTCCATGATTTTTTTCTGAGGTGTGTCAGTTTATTGCTCAGACCCATCATGAAAGCTGGGGTGGAAACCTCAGAACAGTATGAGCAATTTGAACTATTTTTTTGTCATACAATAATTTTGCTTAATCATAAATATTTTTTCATATGATTTACTTTGATGTCTGATGAGGATATAAAGACCCCACAGTTGTCAATTTGTGGCCCCTTAGCTGGCTCCTGGTCCTAACTTTGGGAACCAATGATCTATCTGTTATTCTATCTATCTTTTACCTTATTGAAAGAAAGGCAAAGCACCAACCACTAGGTGGCACCAGATGCTGTGAAATGATCAAGAAGATGTAGGTTCTTTGCTCTGATGGTGACACATCTGCGAGCAGAAACGTTAATAACGCTGCAGTAATATACGGTATCTAAATGTTGAATGTTGTTTCCGGTTAATTAGTGGGCTCAGATGTCTTTGTGGTGATGTGTGCGTCTCATTTTCACATTTAAACACACTGCAGTAGAGACTGCTGAAAGTAAACAACTCTTACAAGGGATGCAGTGTTTGGGACTCCACTAAACAGACCTATAGGTCATGCAATCATCAGTAAAGGACTGCACAAGTATAGCTTTTACGGAAGGTGTGCAAGGAGAAAACCTTTAGTCTCTAAATAAAACCTGACTAAAGTTTTCCAGAGAGAAAGCATAGAAACACAATGATGTCTGGAGTAATGTTCTTTGGACAGATGAGTCTAAAATTAAATTATTATTAGACACCATAACATAGGACATGTTCAAAGACTGGTAGATAACTACAAGAAGCATCTCACTCAAGTTATTTCAGCCTAAGGAGATAAGACTAGCCATTAGGGGATAGGGTGTCCTAACTTTTTCCTCAGCTAGAAACCACATTCTTGTTTGTATCTTTTGATTAAAGTGTAAAACAAGGTTAATCTTTAGTTTTTCGCCTGTAATTGAATCATTGTCTTTTTAGACATTATTACGTAAACATTTATTTTGAAAGAACTGAATATTTAATGAGGTGAATCACCATTGTACATCCATTTAGGGATTGTAGATGTCACTATATACATACAGAAGGGAATGTTTATTTATTTATTCATGTGCTGTGTGTAATTTTTAGGATTAAAAAAGATAAAACTTAGAAGATTCTGTATAATGATAAATAAATCAAACTAAAAGCTCTCTGAATATATTTACTGTTTTGCCTTCACTGCACCGTGTCTCTTCTGAGCAGCTGTAACTTTAACAGCTGATCCATTCAAGCCCTCTGCTCACCTGAATCATCTTCACCATTCGGTCATCTAGCCTTTAAGCTCCCCTTTCAACCTTGGGTTCTCCTTCTGACAGCTTGTTTTCCACAAGAAACATTCTGGACTAAAGTTGGCTTCTCTTTTGCTTCTTTAATCTTGTCTCTTGGATCACCAACATTGGTGCCTACACAGGAATTACCTGAAATCCTGATAACTCCAAATAATCATTCTGTCTTTCTCCTGATGAGGTTATATTTTTATTTGCCTTAAAAGCAGTCCGTAAGGACCTTTAACAGGCTACAACATCATGAGAAGTTGCCTCGGGCATTGTTTAGGTCAACCAAAAGGCTGCAGAAAAACAGTGCAGATAAAACTGATGTCCTCATCAGAAAGCAGCTGTGGGTGAGAACATGAAAAAACTCTGGATCAGGATTGATCACTTTTTAAGGATAAAATGCACCATATGCATGCTTTTATTTTGTTGATCTCTAACTGTGAATGTCTTTAGCTGTCCCCAGAATTAGTATTATTTCAGCTCTGCATTTGTTGGACTTAAGAGAGGGTTGAACTGTTATTGTGACAGAGACTTTACCCACATTTTAGTAGATTATTGCCCCTAAGTGATGTCTTTTCACTGAAGATCCAGTCAAATTGGTTTTTCTCCTTTGATCTGAAGGGAATCTACCCAACGTTTCAGTGACTACTACCAGTGCCTACTATTGACACCTAGATATCTACAGCTTATTTTAATGCATCACCTCTTACAGCCAAGCCTTGGTAGGTTAACGTTCTCCGACGATCCTCTGAGGCCTTCACAGAACAGCTGTATCTATACTGAGATTAAGTTACACATAGGCAAACTCTATTTTCTATTTAGATGACTTATGATTTGCTTTTGCACTGGATTTTATTTAGGGGGGCCGGGTAAAGGGAGCTGAACATAAATGCATGAAAACGGTGAAAGCTGTGTATCCTAAGTTCGCAGTTGCTTGAACTTGATAAGAGGTCACGTCTCCAGAGTCATTGCTAAACAAATATGACCGATTAAATGTCTGGTCTATTTTCACTTCCTCTTTATGAGTCAGATTCTGGATCTCATCTCCATATTGTAGTCGCAGTTCAGACCCCCTCCAGTTTGCCTGCAAGGGAGCAAACCCAAATAGCCAATTACTGCTCTGAGAGAAGAGCCAGGGAAGTCCACAGGGGTTGAAGCTGAGGTAAAATTAAGCAGGACAGTAGGGCTGAGTGTTTGGCCATATTTCTGGAGAGGAGAGGAGGAGAAGTGGAGGCGGTAGCTGTGGTGGGGTGAGGGGTTAGGGTTCCTCCGGTGGCGCGCATGAGTCACCATCCCCGCGGCATCTGACATCACAGCGGTCTTATCAAAAGAGGAAAAGCAGCTGCCTCAAATGTCGTCCACTGCTGATGGATTGGAGGTGGACGCAAAACAAATTATGCATCAGCTCTCCAAGCAGACTGGCAGCACGTAGACAAAGCAGAGCAGTGTTTCTGCTGATACAACGAGCCAGGTGAGTGTGTCTGTTTGTGTGTCAGTGTGTAATGGCAGGGTGACAGACAGTCAGAGTAATTGCAGATGCAGGGAGGAAGGCTTTGGAGGCCGGTCGACGTCATACCCTGACCATGCTTCTGGCCACCCAATCATCTTCCTTTCTGTCTGTGTGTGTGTGTGTGTGTGTGTGTGTGTGTGTGTTCCTGTCTTGGCATCACAGTGAGAACCATTTTCCCGATTTCACCATCAAATTGAGGACCGTTGGTACCAAAGTGAGGACATTTTGCTGGTCCTCACAACCTATTTTGCTAACGGTTAGGTTTAGGACTAAGGTGTGAATTGAGTTTAGGTTAAGGTTAGGGTTAGGCATGCACTGGTAATGGTTAGGTTTAGGGTTATTGTCAGGGTTAGGGCATAGAAAGGATTGAAAATCAATGGAAGTCAATGGGAGTCAATGGGAGTCAATGGGAGTCAACACATGGTCCTCACTACATATAGCAAAACAAGAGTGTGTGTGTGGGTGTGTGTGTGTGTGTGTGTGTGCAATGCACTCAGTCAGTCTGTCGCTAAGAGGAGACCCAGCAGGCACGTAGGTCTCTCCATAAAATCACGTAGTCCAAACCATTTTCAAATATGCAGAAAACATCAAAAACAACCAGAAAAGAGAAATAAAATAAACCTGGATGGAAAACTTGCAGAGTGAGACCTGTGAGCAACGCAGTCAGGCAGAAAGGGGGTTTTCTAAAGATGCTGCAGAACGGAGGCTTGGATATAAATAGAGACATTGTGATAAAATATGCAAAAGAAGGTGTTTTCAGTAATCTGAGCCTTAATTTGTGTTTTGTACGTATCGAGAAGTTCAACAGCTGCTCTGTGCAATGCATTTGAACTTCCAGAAATACAGCAGACAGGTAACCAAACGCACAGTCTATACAAAAGCATTAACATATAAACAAGTAGCAAAGAAAAATACAGGATAATTACAATAAACAGGATATTTAAATACCATATACGTATGTATGCACACAGTATACATTAAATCTGATTAACTGTTTGTTTTTTAGGTCAGTTAGAATCACCAAAATAATTTTTGTTTTCTGAATGCCTGAATATTGAAAAGGGAACTTTTTTATAGTATGTTTTGCCTTTCTTTAATTTCAGGAGATTACATACATTCTCTGAGTCTTGCGTTTTAACCAGTGGGATTGGGCTCGAGAATAGTTTTCTGGAATCTAGGTCCATTCCTTCTGACGCCTCAGTTCTTCCCACACATTGTGTAGGGGACTGAGATCAAGACTTTCTGATTGTCACTTCATTGACTTTTTTGCTATTAAAGCCAGTTTGTAGCTAATTTGGTGGTATGATTAGGGTCATCATCCATTTGTAAGACCCATTTATGCCAGTCTTTAACTTCCTGGCTGATGTTTCCACATAATGTTCTTTCCTAACAATGTTATTTATGCTGTGAAGGTCACAAGATCAACGTAGAACAAAACTCCCCCACATGATGCTGCCACCCCCGTATTTGTTCTCAGGTCTTGAAACCTTCCCCCTTTTCCCTCCAAATATAACAATTGTTTTTATGGCCAAATACTTCAATTTCAATTTAATCACACAACAGAACATGTCTTAAAATATGTAAGACTTCGTCCCTGAGTGAATTTATAAATTGTAGTCTGGCTTTTATTGTTACTCTTGGAGTAATGACTTCTTTCACTTTGCGTGGCCTTTTAGCCCATGTTGCTGGAGGACTGGTTTCACTGTGGAAAACGAAACTCTCTGACCAGTTTCAGCCAGCATCTTCACACTGTCTTTTGCTTTGGTTCTGGGGCTGTTTTGCACATTACACACCAAAACACATTCATCTGTTGGATGCAGAACCCATCTCTTTCCTGAACGGTTTGATGGCTGGACAGTTCCTTCATGTCTCAAGCAGTGCGTTTGAGATGTGCCTGAAAATCTACAGGGTGTGCCTCCAACAGACTGAAATGGTGTCTTTCTATGCAGATATCTGCTTTAATTGCATACAAACAGACTCTTAGTGACACAGTGATAGAATAGAATAGAATAGAATAGAATAGAATAGAATAGAATAGAATAGAATAGAATAGAAATATCCTTTATTGTCCCACGCTGGGGAAATGTACGTGTACCAGCAGTAAAGTGAAAGCAAATGGAAGCATGCAGATACACACAAAGGCAAAAAAAAATTACAGCATAAGTAAAAAATACTGTAGGTATTAAAAATAGCCTGTTCAGATTAAATTACTTGTTCTCATTTTAAATTATGCAACAACAGTGCTCCCTAGCCAGGAAGATTTCACCCCTCATTTTTCTAAAGATAATGACACTGGTCAACGTTATTCATGAAACTCATAAAAATCTACTAATCATTAATACCTAAAAGTAGTATTTCCTTCACTCAGATATATACACACACCCCCACTAATATTTTGTTAAATCTCAGTTGCACCTCAGCCACATCTTTTTGCTAACGTTCAATAAGCATCTAGCATGATTCTCTCTGGATGTCTGACCGCTCTTCTTGGCAACACTGGAAGTGCTAGCTTAAATTGACTGGTTTCCTTGCACATGCAGACCTGACTTTTAAAGATAAACAATAGAGGCTTGAGGTCTTACTTACTTTGTTCCTGAACAAACAAAAGCAATTCCCTTTCGTCTAAGAGGGACAATTTGGGTTGGTTGTTTTGAAACTTGGGCAAAACTGCATATTTCGAGCACAACAAATGTCCTAAACACATTAAAACTGATTTAGGAAGTTTTACATTAAGCTTTCCCGGATGGCCGTCCTGAAGCGTAGCAATCAATACTATTGAAAATTTGTGGACAATGATTAAAAGCAATTCTATACTAGAAAACTAACTAATTTAGATAATTTTTTTTCTAATTCTGTTAAAAGGAATGGTCAAATATCCAGCCAGAAATATGCAGGAAGCTTTTGATGTCTAAAAAAGGGTGTGGCTGGGATGCAACCTGGTAACTAACATTAGACCTAATATAAATAGCACTGTGCGTATATATTTCAGCCTGTATGTACACAATAAATTCATACTTGTCCACACAGTTTTGTTTTCACAAATCACTGAAGTTATATATAATAAAATCCTAAAATACAGGAGCAACTCATGGCTGTATCTAAACTTTAAAATATGACAAGTTTGAGTTTTGGATAAAAAGTCATTTTACAGGTTTTAGAAAACCACCTAAATATTTTTAACCCAACCAGAGGACAGAAGCAGAAAGTATTGGACTGAGTATTTCCTAAATGCTGCTCAGACAGAGGTAGGCCTCTTGTGCAGTGTAGACTTTGAATAATACTGAAGATGAGTCAGTTTCGACTGAATAAGTTGATGTCGGCTTTGGTAGAACGTGATTGGATCATCAGTGAGATTCTGGTCCACATTACATCTGCTAAATCAATACACACTTCCTTCTTTCAACAGTACCTAATTTTAACAGTAGAATCTGTTTGGCATTCATTAAAAAAAAAAAAAAAAAACATAAAAAAAACTGTCTAGAATCAGCAAAAATAGAAGGCATGTTCACTTAGGAGAGTCTAGGAGTTAAAATCTTTGATGCTCTTTAATGTTTGGCTTGTAGATAAGTCGAATTTCTCTTTTATTAAAAACTGTGCACTCACATCGACATCTTTTCCATTCAGACATTGAACACTTAATAAGACCACTGAGACAGAAAAGAATGATTAAAACAAATGAGTACAGTGGTGTCTGGTGCATTGAAAATGGTTCTAACTTGTTTAGAAATCTGAAGTTTCTCAGGACAAATCCAATGTCCTTTGAGAATCCAGCAGTAGTTTTGGGAATGGTTAATGGCAGACCAGTAAAAATGAGTAAAAAAAGGCAAACCAACTCCATCTTTTATTTTATTTATTTATGTATTTATTTGTTTGTTTGTTTATTTCGTTTACAATTTAAAACGAAAATGGCACATCTTTTAAAAAAAAAATCTTTACTCTTCCTCAACCTGATTCAGCTGTAGTTGATCCAAAACATTAGAAATACTCCAAAGAAGCATTACTGGAATAAAATGATCACCACCTATTTTAAGCAGACATCTCAGTTATGGGCCTCAAAGGTTTCCTGCTCTTTTCAGCTGCAAGGAGGACAGCTTAGAGCCTTGTTTGCTATTTCCACTCAGACCCACGCATGTGCCGGATGTGATCTGGTGTTTATTAACAAAGTGAGCTGTCTTTTACCTCGAAGCCTCCTGACAGACCTCCATGTTTCCTGTGTTGTTCAGCATCACTGATGGTTTCATAGATGTGCTGAACGCAAGTTACTCATTTGACAAGTACACCAACTTACTGTTAATGTTTCGTTACAGATAAAAAGTATTTTTTTAAGATTTTAAGTGACAGACCAACACAAAGTAGAGTATAAGTACAAGGTGGAACTACAACTATACATGGTTTAGTTTACAGATAACAATTTGAAAAAATTACAGCATTTGTGTTCAGCCTTCTGTAATTCAAACACACCAAAATAATATCCAGTTCATACCTTTGCCTTCAGAAACCCTCTAACTGGTAAATAAAGTCTGCCTGTGTCTACTTTCAACTTAGTGAAGGCTTGAGAGGTTTGTTAGAGAACACCAGTGAACAAACAACATCATGAAGGCCAAGGAGAAAGCTGTGGAGACGTTTAAAGCAGAGTTAGATTATGAAACAATATCCCAAGCTTTAAACTTCCTACTGAGCACCGTTTAACCCATCAGCTGAAAATAAAAACTGTTTAACACAACTGCAAACCTACTAAGACATGGCAGTTTACCTAAACTGACAGGCTGTGCAGAAAGGCTGTTGCTGACGCTGGATGAGCTGCAGAGTTTGACAGCACAGGTGGGAAAATCTTTTGAGAGGACAGCTATTGATCGCGGACTCCCCTAACATGGTTTTTATGGAAGTGTGGCGAGAAGAAGAAAGCCATAAGAGGTCCTGTTCCCAGTTGCCAAAAAGCCATATAAGGAACATAGCAAACATGGGGAAGATGCTCTGATCAGAAGGGACTAAACTTGAAATGTTTTCCCACGATGCAAAACAGTATGTCTGAAAAAAAATAAAGGTCTTCCTGAACACATCATCCCCACTAGAAAACATGGAGGGGGCCGCATTGTGCTGTGGGGATGCTGTTCTTCTGCAATAGCAGAGGAGCAAATCAGAGTTGATAAAGATACATGGAGGTAAATACGGGTCAATTCTGGAGAGAAAAGGTTAGAGCCTGGAAGAGAACACACCTTGCAGCAGGGAAACGACCTGAAGCAAACAGCCAGAGCTTCATCAGAATGGTTTAGATCAAGACATGTTCAACTTTAGGTAACATTTTCCAGATTTTTACTTGGGAACATTTGGAAAAAAAACCATCTTTTCTTCCCACCACTGCTTTACACACTGTTTCATGTTGGTCTTTCAAATAAAATACTAATAAAACACACTGAAGACTAGGTTGTAACAGGATGAAACAAGAGCAAAGTCCAAGTGGTAATAACACTTTTAAAAGGCACTGTAAGCCTCAGGATAGCTGCTTTTAGTACGACATTAGGTTCAGTTATAAAAACACAACATTTAAAAGATACCGTTTTATATATATTTTTGTTTTTAATCACGCTAGCCGCTGGGTAGAGCCAGATGCATCTCCTTGGTAGTTTAATGTCAGGCTTTCAGTGCACAAAAATATATGAAAGCAAAGAGCAGGATGAGATGGGAACAATGTTGTGACTAATAACCAATGGTTGATGGTTTCCTTGTTGTGACACACATAGCTGGACGAGTGCCCTCCCTGTGTGGGCGAACCTCCCCCTGCTCTAAACTCCCCTCTGTCCTTCCAGTTTTTTCGCTGATGAATGTTGCAAAGTAGCACTTTGCTGAGTGGAGCGTCATTTTCACCGTCCTGCTGACAAACACTACCAAACACTCTTTGGCTGACTTGGTCATGGAGTCACAGACAGGCTGCCCTAACTAGGTGGGAGTGTTTATGTAAGGGGTGGCATTTTATTTTGAATCATCATCTCTTCCTTCTTTCATCACCTCGACCCGTTTTCCTCCTCCTCTCCGTTGTGTGGCGTGACATGCCTGCATCTGTAGCCTCTGGAGAGGTGACAGCTCTGGGAGGATTGTGGCTGGGATCCATCAACCTTGTGTGTCCAACCTCCCATCCAGAGACGCCTCGCTGGAAAACAGAAACACAACTAACCCTTCTGCTGTTGCTTCAGTAAAATAAACCAAATTAATTTGCACCCAAACAGGGACAGATGATGGAGGAAAACTGCCTTTTCACAGTTTTTTTTTTAATATAATAACTTTCGTGGGGATCAAGGAGATGAGCAGCGGTAAATTTGGGTATTAATGAGTATACTCACTAGTGAGTATTGTTGCTCTTATTAAAGCACTCTCCAGAAATATTTGCACCCACTGTAAGGCTCCCAATTTCTTTCACTGTAAGAGTTTTAAAATAAATGATTTTTTTGGAGAAATTGTTTTAACTTTCTTTAGACTTCCAGTTGTTTTAAACTTTTTAATTATTGCTGTTGGTGTATATATGGGCAAAGCTTAGGCAAATGGCTATTTTCATGTAGCCATTTTCTGACCTATAAAGATCAACACACGTCTGCCATGTTAAATCACATTCTTTTGTTTTTACCATTTTGAAGAGTAGCTAAAAGAAACAGGTCCTGGTGTCATGCTATATATATTTAGTCCAGGAGAAACGGAAAATTTTCGGTGCTATTTAATAGTTTCTACAATATTTGACAAAAGCTCAGAAATCAACAGGATTTCTTTAGGTTTTATTGTTCACTGTGAGACTATGGTACTCCAATAAATTTCACATTAAAATTCCATTAACTTATTTAAAGACATTTACAGCTTTTTGCCCAGGGTCCAAAAATCAGGACCACAGGACATAGATTACATTTTTTTTCCCTATCTGATGAAAGGGATGCTTTTGTCACATCTGCCGAAATTTGTTTCTGATCCTTTTAATGAATTTGTTTATACTCAAGTATCTTAAGCACCTATCCATTCAACTTTAGCAGTGATTTCCAGTGTTCATGAGTGGGTTTTGTGAAAGGCGCAGCATGTAGAGAGTACCGAACCAGTTGGAGCAGCTGCCCTGTAGATGTCTCAGAGGGTAATCATCCGCTCCAGTGTCTTTTGAGTCAGACTTTTAGGGCTCGGTAGGTGAAATGTGCAACCGCAAGCTTATTTGGACGGTGAGCAAGCGTTGCCTCACAGAAGTTATCTCATCCAATGAAACAGCCAGGGCTTAGATATTTTAGTTTTAAGCTTTATGGTTACCGATTATTAAAAAATATAGATTTAGGAACTGATTTGCAGGTGTATCCTGCTGCCCATGTAGTCTGGTTAATACTTGCAAGGGGTCATCATTTTAAAAACCAATGTGGAAACAATTTAAATAGATTTTGTGGATAAAAATTTTTTGCCACAGGCACTACTTCTACATTATAGAAACAAGAATTGTTGATTATTCGTTAGAGTTTCTGAAAGTTTGGTTGAATTTATATCTTATAAATCAAGACTAATATTGCGAACAGTAAAATGATCATTTGACTAATCTGAGTGGGTGACAGGACTGCTGCCTAACACCTGGTAATCCACAGGCTGATTCATTGTTAGTTCACCTGCTTTGGTTTTGTGTGAGAGTAGATTTAGGAAGGCAGCTTTGTGTTTGTCAAGCGCTGAGTAAGTGCAGGGTGGTCTGATTACAACAGAAACATGTTGGGGCGGGACCGCATCATGGAAAGTGTCAGAAACCCAACATCCGTGGGCGTCCTACACCGCGGGCGGTGGAAGGTATTTAGGTTACACCTGGTGAGCAGACATAAACGTGCCACACATTTGCATCACAGACTGGAAATACGTAACAGGTTTAATTCACTTGTTAAAAGTTGCAGCAGACATTCATTACATTACCTTTACAGCACTGTGGGAAAGTATTTACCCCCTTACAGGTTTTGAGTGGCTTTGATTTTTGTCACACTGAAATGTTTAAGATCATCAAATAGTTATCAGTAAGAGACAAAGACAACTTCAGCAAAAGCAAAAAGGAGTTTTCAAATGATGATTTCACTTATTAGGGGATAAAAGCTAGCCAAACCATCCTGGCCCTGTGTGAAAACATAATTGTTCATCTTTTTAAATCATGAATTGATAGAGATGAACCAGATTTTTTTTGATTTATTTTTAAGTAGACCAAAAGAAGCACATTTTGCCCCAATCTAAAAAAACAAGAACAGATGAGAAATAATTGACCTCTATCGGTCTGAAAAATGTTGGAGAGTCATTTGATCCTTAAATGGAGAACAAAATGGAGCCATGGAGTGGCCATTCTACCAAAACCTCTCCAAAAGCAGATCCTCCAGGAGGTCAGAAAAGAACCCAGATTAACATCTAAAACACTGCAGGCCTCAGTTAAGGTCAGTTTTGACAACTCAACAATAATAAAGAAACTGAGCTAAAACGGCATCCATGGGAAACCCGTCTTACATTCATTCATCCAATTTCTATACCTGCTTCTACCATACAGGGTAGCGGGGGAGCTGGTGCCTATCTCCAGCAGTCTACGGGCGAGAGGCAGGGTACACCCTGGACAGGTCGCCGGTCCTTTGCAGGGCAACACAGAGTCACACAGGATAAACAACCATGCACACACCCATTTACTCCTAATGACAATTTAGAGAGACCAATTAACCTAACAGTCATGTTTTTAAAAAAGAGGAAGCCTAGAGAGAACCCACGCATGCACAGGAAAAACAGGCAAACTCCATACAGGAAGCCACCATGCTGGGAGTCGAACGCAAAACCTACTCGCCGCAAAGCAGCAGTGCTACCAACTGCACCACCATCCAGCCCACCTGTCCCACATTTGCCAAAAAAACGTCTTGACTTTTGGGAAAATGTACTTTGGACTGATGTGTTTGAACAAGTTGAGCTTTTTGGAAGTTGTTATCACCAAGAACAGAACCACCAGTTATTGGGTTTAAGGAGGCAACTTACTTAGTTTTTACATAGGCCCAAGTTGGTTTGATTGTTTTCCGCCTCAGTGTAGTCATCATTTGAAAACTGCATTTTGTATTTACTCAGGTTATCTCTGTCCAATATTAAAAAGGGATGTTAAAATGGAATAGACAGGGAAACATGCCATTCAAGTAAGGTAAATGTGTGTGGAAAAAACTGCTTGCCACAACATGGCAATTTTTACAGTCAGAACATCGATTATTGGCAGTAGTAACTTAGTCCGTGTTCCCTTGCACAGCAAATCACAGAAACATCAAGCAGGGTGTAACCTCTGTTGAAAAAAAGAAGAAAACTAAAGTTATTGGCAGCAATAATTGCAAATAGTAGTAAAGATTTTGTTTTGATTTAATGACCTAAGTGACAGGAAACATACAGAAGTAACAGTGCGTGAACAACTCTGGTTCTGCAGCATCTTCATCTGGGGCGACGTAAGGGCAGCTGTCACGGAGGCCAGATGGAGGTTATTTCTCGGGAACAAGAACAAAGCAGGAGGTGTCTCACCAAGCTGGTCTCCTCTCCTGGTTGAGAATGTGACTCATGACTGCAGACAGCTGGCTGGCACAGCTCCTCAGAAACCTGCCAGCTGATCCCATCAGGGCCCGCAGCCCCGCCTTGGTCGAGACTCCAGCTGTCTTCTCGCCTCTGCTGTAGCCACCGTCAAGCGGGGATGGTGGCCTGTCAAAGGTGGAACTGAGCTCAGCAGGAGAGCTCCAGGACAAAAGCTTTGTCTATTTGTAAAAACTGCTCCAAGAAAGGAATCTCCACCAACCTACAGTAGAGTGCATTAAAAACCTAAATGTGTTTATGAGTCATTATTATCTGTTGTACAAGCTCCTAATAAGCCTAGATTGCAGTGAGGTTAATGCAACTTTTTATTTGTTCTACAGATCAGTCCATACAATTCTTTTTGGCTTAAAATAGCCTAAAATGTTGTGTTCTTTTTTAAGTGTTCTGGAGAAAAAGGTGGAACAATTCTAACATCGTTCATGTATATTTGTTTAATAATTATCTGATCGCTTTTTTAATTTGATCAGCATTTGTTTGTTTCAACAAACTGAAGTATGAATTATTGATTTTTCAGAGCATGACAAAAGGCACCTACATATCAATCAGCCTGTTCATCTTTTATGACTGTGGCTGGTTGCGAAGGTCAATAACTTGTTCCAACGAATCTAAAATGCTAAAGACAGTTTGAAATGTTTTGCAAGAACATTGTGCCACGATGACAAAGACATTTCCATTCCCTGTCTGTGCTGTAAATGTGCATTTCTTTCAAACCCAATTACTTTAATGATCCAAGCTCAAGCTGAGATAACAGAAATAAAATTAGGGGGGGGGGGGGGGGGGGGGGGGTCATCTTTTCTTGAGAAGCTCCCTCCTGTGGTAATCACCCTACACAAGACAGGCACTCAGCCTAGTCGTTATTATCCCTCAGGAGGTATACCCATTTTTTGTTCACTATAAATGTTCACAATTTTGACAGGTCGTTTTATTCAGCTACATTTCCATCATAAGCTTGCATTTTTTCCGAGCAACTTTTAGCTGAAATTGTGGCTGGTCTGGATAATTACAAGCATTTGTAAGCACCAGACGTTTTTTTTTTTTGTTTTTTTTATCAATAAAATGCAAATAAACTCAACATGAAGCAGGACAAACTCTTCTACAGTGAAGCAAAATAGTGAATTTCCCAAGTACCGAATGCTAATGAATTTTAAAGATTGCCTTTTAGAAATCATCCGGCAAGACTTCAAACAATACATCTGATTCCCTCTCCTTTTGTTTCCTCTTTTAAAGACTGACTTATGAGATAGATGACTTGAACACAGTTTATATATTGAGGGAAAAAGTCACAGACTTTAGGACTAGGCAGTAGCGTTGAGCACTAGCCACTTGGACTGGGCAACAGACCCCCAGAACTAGCACAGAGCACGAGCCACAACACATTAGCAATAGCACTGAGTACTAAGCTAATCCCATCCTTGCTTCTGTTTTAACTCATTACAATGGTTTCCCAAGTTTAAGTGCAATACAGTTCTTTATTATAAATTATTGCAATGAGGAATCAATGGGAACCATCATCTCACAAAAAGAAGGCCATCTATTAGGATCAATCAATCAATTAATTAAGCAATCAATCATTTGTTTCACCAGCGAGCTGCCATTGATTTACAGCCTCTCTTCTGGACAAGATGGCGTCATAAATATGATCTAAAGTCGTTTTCAGTAAAAAAAAAAACATAATCAGAAACATTAGAAGAGAAACAAAGCAATAACAGAAGTAGGTAGAAAATAAAAATTACATAAATGTTAAATATTTAAAACCATTTAAACTAAAATCCAGCAAAACAAAAGGTTTCCTAAAATATAAAAAGAAGGAAATGTCACAAGGCTGAAGATAATTTAAGGCTTTTTCCAATGATGTTGAGCAATGAAGAAAAAGGCTGTTTTTTTTTTTTAGCAGATTCTGTTTTCATTCTGAGGACATTTAATCACATTTTTTGAATAGGCCTTTGTATCACAAATACTATTATGATATGACCAAATCTTTAAAATATAGGTGATTACAGTATCCAACAGAACCATACACACAGCTTGGGCAGACTGAATGAAGTGGGGCTGCCATACAATTGGCACCACTGGGCCCTCTGACCACCATCAGCAGGCAAGGCGGGTGAAATGTTGTGCCCAAGAACACAACAACTGAGACTGATGGGGTTCCAACTGGCAACCCACCTGTTACAGGATGAACGCCTACCACCTGAGCCACAGTCACCCGTATAAAAAGTTTTAAAAAGAAAGGATCTGAGTGAGATTGACATACACACAACGACAACTTTCCAATCACTCTGTTTGCAATTCCAACACAATTGGTAGATAAGATTACGTGGGAGGTAAAATGAGCGCCTTGAATAAAATTTACTGCATGAAGTTCATGCATACTTGTGTAAATCAATTTTTTTAACATATCACCACAGTAGCTAACTGTGTGATGATAGAGATGACGCTCGTGTGAGGATAATGACTAACTCAGTTTTTTCTGCCCCTAATCTTCTAGGACTGGCTCTAATACCAGACCACGAGAGGTATCATTTCTACGTCAGAGGCAGCAGTAGCAGCAACACCCCTGCACCACAATTTACATTCGGGGAAGAAAACTCTGTGAATGAAATTCATGCTGGGGGAATCGTCTTCCAAAGATGTTTGCAAATTTGCACTGAATATATTAATGCAGTTTATGGGATATTCAAAACTTCACAACTGTGGGTATGTCAAATTGTAAAGAAACATATATATATATATATACATATATATATATATATATATATATATATATATATATAGATATTGTGTGTGTGTGTGTGTGTGTGTGTGACTTATTGCTATTTCAAATGTGATGTCTTTCTTACATTTTCTGGGACAGAACCATTCAGACATTTCTTTGTTGTTCCCTCCTTGCTTGTCTCTAATCATCCTGAAGCCATGCCTTCCTCCCTCAGACAACAACAACAACAACATGAGTAAAGCTGCCACCAGTCCAATTAGATGTGAGTCTGTGACAGTGCTAGATCTGGTTCGCTTGACAATCAGCGTCATTCACACCTTACCATATCACTCACTAATGAGAGCTCTACAGGGTGACTACCTCCATGATAATAAAGCAGTCACGTTTTTTATCCCACCCCTTCATGTCCTGATCTTCGCAGCTCATCTCTCGGCTGGCTTGATCCTTATGATTCTCTGTGCCTTCCTGACTGTGGGCAACAGGAAATGAGGCGGGGTGAATCACACTGGGCACGTGGTCCTGCCATAGCCACATATCTTAATAAAGCCTTTATGGCAAGGCTTAATGTATTTTCTATGTAGTCCCTGCTACTTCATGTAAGGTGGAGAGCAGTGAAGAGTGACTTCTCATCAGTTCTCTTTGTGTCTCGTCTTTTGATATTAAATCGACTTGCGCACCGTTTCAGAAATTGAAAATGAGATAAACACTGAGTATAGAAAATTATTATATAATTTAGTTTAGCCTCCACATTTATTACCACTTCTGATGAAGATGTGTAAAAAGTCGAAAAGTCGAAAAGGTAACAGTTTAATTCAGTTTAGCATCAAATCAAAACATGTCATTTACAACACGAGCAGATCCAATTTATACACAGAGGTACAGAGAAATTCAGTCCAATCATATAGACAGATTCAGATTTAATTGAATATATTCCATTTAAATAAATGCATCCCACATCCATCCTTAAAAGTAAAGTGCAGTTTATTATAGAACTAGTTCAGGCCCCTCTGTGAATTCCATTTAAATAAATGTAACTGTACCATTTTTATGTTTTTTTGCTCAATTTTAAGCTCTTTAGAGCGTGTAACTACCTTTAATTCATAATCATGACTTTCAGTTTCCATGTGATGTAAGCACGATGTGACCGAGGCCAATTTCTTTTAGCCATTCCTAAAAGCAAAACTGAAAGACAAGAGAACATGCCATACGTTCGTTGATCTTCATAGGTCAGGAAATAGACCTAGGAAAGTAGCTACTCACCTTAACTCGCACATATCTACAGTCAAGGCAATATTTTTAAAGTTTAAAACAGCTGGAACCGTAAAAAACAATTATGTATGTATAAGTATGGTGGAGGACCTATGGTGCTGTGGTCCCGTTTCTCTTCCAAAGTCCCCAGGGACCTTGTTGGAGTGCACCACAAATGCGGCTACATGTCACTCGCCGCTCTGTCCCTCCCTACTTAATATTGTGAGAGTAACATGAAGGATTATGTATGTCTGTTTGGTGAGCTGTAGCATGCTTGTCAGCTTGACATAGATTTTTGGGGCATCTCTGAGCAATAACCGCGCTAGATGCTGGAAGCGGAGGGTGCTGCTGAAAAAAATAGCTGGGAGAAACCTTTAATGTAAAAATTTAAAAAGGTAATGCCAGAGCATAGCTCTCCTATAGCATTGCATCTTTCTGTGCCATTGTAAAAGAAAGCAGATACGCAATAGGATCAATACAAACATGGCTCAGAAGAAAAGCAAAAATATGAAAAAAATGTAAAAGCACTGTGTGAACAGGAAATGCATGTTGAAAAGCTGTTAGCTTGATGCCATCATGATACTTCCTCCCTGATTATCTGAACTAACTTCACCCTGGTTGCTCATAGGTAAAGCAAACAACCCCTAAATACGATGTATCCTTTCAACTCGATTTAAACCTGATTTTTTTAATCTGATTATTTTGGCTTTTCAAAAGCGAAGCTTAAAACAACTTGGATCGTTCTGTTGAGCTGGCTAACACCTCTGTTGCCTCTGATTTGGTATGCAAGCTGTTCCCAGATCAAATGTTGTCGTCCAGCAGGTATGTGAACTTCCACTCCAGTCTTAAAGTTGTGGGGTTGTATTGAGTTCCATCATCCCACAAACTCTGAACGGCTTCCTGTCCCTGCAGAAGAAAAAGATCTCCCTGGAATGGTGCTACTATAACCATGTTTCGTTAATAGATATTAGGCCAAAAACTCACATTTTGGGTTTGTCTGCACAGAGCACTTTACTCTCAGTGTTTACTGTGTCCCCTTCATGAGTCAGGCAAACAGGAAACCAAACTTCTTATGGCTTTTTCATTGCAACTCTTCCATGAAGGCCAGATTGTCTGAGTGCATGTCGGTGTAACAACCTGAAAAAAGGATCCGAAATTTTTGCTGGACACAACACATTAAAGTTTAAAAGTTTATTGAGATCTGTGGCAGGAAGCCACCAGCGGCGAGAATAGTAACCTCTAAAGGCAGACAGATTAGGTTAGTGGCTGAGCAGAGAACTGTGGACAAGGTGAAGCTCAAAAAAGCCACTAACCTTTTCAGAATCTGTGAGAGAGTAAGGATGCTGATTTTCGGCTCCTCAGGACTGTGGGCTGGTGAAAGCGGGACAGCGGGATGACGTCACAGAGGATCTGAGAGACTGTGAATGAGACTCCTTGGTTTAACGTAACCCAGTAGGTTAGTGGAATCCAGTGGTCAGAAACAGGGTCGAAGGCAGATCCAGGGGTTAGGCAGGAAGCGGCAGTCTGGAGGCAGGAAAAAGGTCGATGTCCAGAGATTAGAAGCCAGGGAGATATCTAACATGGCCAGGGCAGAACAGGGAAATCCAGGAGGCAGAACCGAGATCGAGATCAGGCAGGCAGGGAAGGTACGCTGGACATTTACTCGCACAAGGCTTGTGATAATCTGGTGCTGTTTGTCAGCCAGCACACAGCATATAAAGCCAGGACAACGGGTGGAGTGAGTGAGGCATGATTAGGGTGCTGGCAGGGGAGAATCAGGTGAAAACAATGTTCTGGATTGCTTCTGCACACAGAAGATCAGAGGCAGACAGGGGCGGTGCAGACAAACAGACCCTAATCATAACAGTCTGATGTCAACATACTTCTCCAACCTGAGGTGTGGCTCTCTACAGCTTCTCCAGAGTTACCACAGGCCTCTTGGCTGCTTTTTCGATTAGTGCTCTCCTTGCCAGACCTGTTAAGTGTGGTTGCCTGACCTTTCTGCTGTGTTCCTTGGTCTTCATGAATTCATTTTGTTCACAAATGTTTGTCTGTCCACAAAATTTATACTGAGATTAAATTATACACAAGGGGACCCTGCTAATTTGGTAACATCTGAAGCCAAGTGGTTGCTCAGGATTTTAAAATGATGTGTTGGTCTATCACAGAACATGCCAATAGGTTTTGTTTGTCTCTACTTTAGTTTTACATTGCTGAAAGGATTTGAGTGGCTGAGTTGTGTCAACCAAGGCGGGTTCTGATCTTGATGGGATAGTTTGACTAGGTCTCATCCTGTTAAAGCAAACCAATTTGGGATTGAGGCCACTCAGCCCTTACCAGCATGCCTCCTTCATGTCCTGCATGAAAAGATCAAACAGAAAAAAGGAAAAGATCCAACCACAGCTTTGTGCGACTGCATGAGTTTGCACATACACGTGGACATGCATGAGAGAGGTTTGACAAAAGAGTGAGTCTCAAAGTTAATTATATATATAAAAGGCTCTCCTTTGTGTGTGCTGCTTTTCTCTTCTCCTCGGCTTCATTTTATTTCTGTGTTAATACCCACAGGCATCTGTTTCCATCTGTCTCCCTGTTTCTTTGTTGTATGCTTTCATGCCCGGAGGATTGTGTCTCTGTCCTGATTGCTCTATGCCTGTAGACTTGCCCGTGTTTCCATGTGTGCTGACTTGTGAATGAAGTAAGATATGACATTGAAACAAATCAACTGTACTACACAATCAAGTGGCATGACAGCAAGTATACAGTGTAGATACATGAAAAAGTGACATATCTTAGTAAATTTTGGATTTTCTGAAACAGCAGCAGGCATAGAGAATAACAGCTCCCTGCTCTCCAGAGTAGCCTCTTTAAACAGACAGAAACAAAGAGCTCATTCTCTGACGTTGACATTCAGCTCTGACATGCTTTGAGGCAATCCATCGCAGACAAAAATACACCTAGAATGAAAATAAAACAGGCAGAGCTCTGATGACTTGCTGCACTTGTCACACACAAACCAATTGCCTGCAGTCAGGAGTACCATAATGATGTCAGTGGTGACTTTGCATCAAGCAAAGCGGGACAAATAAGGCAGGCTTGCTGGCTGCTGCTGAATGGTAAGTTGCTGCAGGGCTGCATCAGCTGTTCTGCATGTGTTCATCATGCTCACTTAAAACCACCAAGACCCGAGACGCCCTGTGATTGTGGGAACAGTCGTGATTAAATCTCGGATCAGCAGTAAAATTCAGGAAACTGCGCTACCTCTTACCACCAGAATTCAATTAATTTTGGTTGAGTTTGGGATAATTAAAGTCTTGAATCTTTAACAAATTCATCCATATAAAAAACCTGCACAGGTTTATAAGGATCAGTTTTGTGTATTTTGGAAATCCCATCAGTGGGACTCTTGGTAGTCAGATAAAGTGATAAAAAAGCTCTGTATGCTCAGAGGATTTCAAACCTCTGCTCTGTTTGTTGTTACATGCATTTTTGCCGACTTACAATCATCTTTTAACTAAGGTATGTAGTTGTGCAACCAAGGTTTTGTCGTTGTGGTGATGTGCGTCCTGTTTTGTGCAGTAAATAAATATTTCCCCTTAGCAACATGACCACATTTAAGAAATTGTTCTTAATTTTTAACCAAAGTCACTCTAATCGGAAAATTTTGGTATGTAAAAATATGCATTTTTGCCTTCAGTTTTCAGAAAAGTATCAACAACACTTTCTTTTAAATGTATAAATGTACTACAGTAACTAACGGGAACAATAAAAACAGGGGATCTCCCTGTCCCTGAGGCAGTGGCAGATCCAGGGTTTTTCCAGATCAGGGCCTTGTTAGTGCCACACTAGCATAAAGGTTGCCTAACAAATGTACAGTTTAAATGAGGTATCCAAAGTCTATTGTAAAACATTAGCACTCTGTAAAATGGCGAGGGCACTGCAAGTTAGGTTTTTCTTTATATTTGAGGTATGTTTAAAGCGCCTTAAGGTATCGACTCAGGTAGAGCCTACAGTCGGCAGCTTTTAAGACATGAGGTTCATAACTTCTCAACTGTTGTCACAATCTAAAGGACTTATAACACATTATCTTAAGGTGTTATTTTGGTAGATTCTTGTGTTTACTTATATTCTGTTTAGTGATTATTTTACTCATCCATGGGTGTTCCTGGGCTGATCTTGTTCAGTTGTTTTCCCCTGTGTTCCTTTCCAATGTGTACATCACAGGTGTTAAACTCCAGTTTAACACTCCAATTTTAGATGAGTCTCTGCTTCAGCACACCTGAATCAAATAATTGAGTCATTAGCAGGATTCTGTATAACCTGATGATGTGCTGAAGAGGCACTTCAGCCTTTTGGTTCAGGTATGTTGAACCAGGGACACCTCTAAACGTTGCAGGACACCGGCCTTTGGGGACAGAGTTTGCAGTCCCTGAAAGCAGGGACAAAGTCTTTGTGTCCTCTCCAGCTATTCTCCCTCGGCTCACACTCCTTTTACAGCGGCAGTTTATTCAGTTAATTAGACTCACCTGTTCATTGTTCCACTAATCACCGCTCCCAGTGTTTAGGCTCTACTCTATTATGCAGTTGATTCAGTTGCTTTTGGAAATCTTACCCTTGAAAGTGAAGAAATTATAAATATTTTTTTTTAATTTAATGTGAACATGCTTTTTCGATTTTTTACAGAACATATTTAATTTCGTGGCCCCACACTTTTTTATTTGCGATCCAAAGTGGCCCCCTGACCCCAACTTTAGGAACAACATCCTGTTGCCACCAGTCAGCTGGGTTCTGCTGACCAGTTGACCAGTACAGTTTTATGGTAATAAAACAGTTTTCCAAATATTTCGTGATGTTCTACAGTGAATGAGACAAGACAAAGTAAATAGCTTTCATTTAAAATCTTTCAGGCACTGAGAGCATGACCATAAAACACAAGTCAGAGTTTCATGTATTCAGTACGCATGATGGTTTTATCATCAAAGAAGGAGTGAAAATAGCCCAGCCTCTGTTTTAGTTGTAAACCTGACTTAGATGGACACCATATGGTTGCATATACTGCTAACTCTGTATCCTCAAACACTGAACTTTGCAACACCTAAACAAAGATTTCCCCTAAGTGTTTTTTTCACATATAACTATCTATGTTAGCTAAATTATAGAACAAATTGAATCAAGATATGCATTTTCATGTAATTATATTGTTAAATTTGTGCAAAAATGCAATCTCTAGATTGCTTTGAAGGTTTTTGTGTCTGGTTGTCAATTCTAGGACATGTTTCTTCTGCAGATGTTTCAGCAATGTTTTGTATGATAAGCATGAGGGAGTCAGCTGGCCTGCTGGTTTGTGAGCTATCATGGAGAGGGCATTGAGCTTTCTCAAGTGCCATTTTGGACATACGTCATACAAAAACCTTTTGAAGTCTTGCTCAGTTTTTACATTGATGGAGAGGTGGAAAATGCGCCCACATAACCTAAAAAAAATGCATGTTCAGTTTAAATCAGATACATCTCTGCAGAGTGGTCTCAACCACAGGTAGAGGTGGCAGTATGATTAGTGGTGTATGATTCACCCTCTACTACTAAAGAGCACTCTGTACATATATCTAAGTGTAGCCTCTTTTTCCAGCTCACACCACGAACTTAACACAGCCTTATGTAATCACACACCTCCATACGTAAGCAGACCGCTCAAAATAACACCCCGCCCTTCATCTCCCATTGAGGGACCTTCCTTAAAGGCCGCCTGGGGGCTCGTGGGAGGCTGAAAAGCTGTGGTGGTGATGAACAAAGCTTCTACAAGGTGAGGCCCAGGATAACACAATTGTCTCCCCTGCAGGAGAACAGTGTATCCAGCCTTGAGTCGTCCAGACCAGAGGGAGAAGACCTATCTCTCAGGGAGTTGGGTCAGATTTTTGCTCTTGCTAAAGAAAGAACTAAACAGGAATGTCATCAGGAGGAGTGGGTTTGTAACTGACCCGCAATGAGTGTCTGCTTTGTTCAAATGGTATTGCATGACTTATTGACAACATCATGACATCCGGGAAAAGCTGGGAGGTGAACCTCCTCTTTAGTCTGAAGTGTAATGTAACCTCTAATGTCCCTTTTTCACTGGCTCTATTTAGCCCGGCTCCACTCCACTCGGCCCGCTTTGTGAGCGTTTCTATTACTGTTGCTTTCATACTGGAACCGACTGGGGCTGAGTAGGTACTACATGTGAAGTGAACCGAGTGCTGTTCACTGATTGGCCATGAGACTAAATCAGCTTTCTGAATTACATGCAGGCAGCGCTATATGTAATACCATAAATCAACTGATCACGCATGTAATCAGACGCACAAAACACACTGCAAACTAGTGGAGGAGGGAGCAGGCAGACAGCAGCTGCCCGTAATCAGACTGCCTACATCGGATCAAACAGGAAGAAGACTCGGAGCACGATTATCCAACTTAAAACTAAAACAAAAACTTCCTCATGATGCCCAAAATTGTAACTTATTCAGGCAAACTTTGGAGCATTAGTCCAGACAGCGGCGTCTCTCTGCTTCTCCTGACACCCATCACACTTTGTCATTTATGCCAAAAAGTTTATCTTTGGGTCTCAGCAATGGTTTTCTTCTTGCTACTCATCCATAAAGGCCAGTTTTGTGTAGTAGGTGATACTAAATTGTCTTGTCAACAGATTCTCCCACCTGAGCTGTGGATCTCTGCAACTCCTCCAGAGTTACCTTGGGTCCTCTTGTCTGGTTCTGTGATTTATGCAGTCCTTGTCTAGCCTATCATTTTAGGTGGACAGCCATGTAGCAGTAGGTTGTGCCATACTCTTTCCATTTTCAGATGAAGGATTAAATAGTCCTGTATGAGAACTTTGAAGCTTGGGATACTGTGTTCTAAACCAACCCTGCTTTAAACTTCTCGACAACCTTCTCCCTAAGCTTGAGAGAAATTCGTGCTGTGTTTCTTGGTCTTCCTAAGGCTATTTGTTCACTAATGACCTCTGAGGGCTTCACAGAACAACTGCATTTATACTGAGAATTAGATTACAGAGAGGTGGTTTCTGTTCAATATGTAGGTAACATTTGAAAGAGATTAGTTGTACCACACTTTTTAGATTTTTATTTCTAAAACAGCTTGAAAACAATCATATGTGCAGTATATACAGCCATATTTAAGATAGGATATAATAAGATAAATCTTTACTGTCGCTGTCGCTTTTGCAAGGTACCACTAAACTGAAAGGTCCTATTGACTCAGTATTAGACATGAGAAAGATTAAATGACAATAAAATAAAAATAAAACAGCATGTTTTAGGCCATATTGGCTTTTGGGTAATTCTGTATCTCCTGCCAGTTGAAAAAGGTAATGACCTGGTTGCAGTGAGTCCTGTGAGACGTCCTTTGCTTTGTTTCAGCATTGCAAAGGTGTAGATGGTCCGGCCAATAAATTAACAAATTAGAATTTATTGAAAAGTTCATTTATTTCAGAAACTCAATTCACTACAGATTACTTACACACAGACTGATGTTTTTATGATGGTTTTCTGCTTAAAGCTAATGAAAACAAGACATTTAAGATTAGAATAATACATCAGACCAATAAAAAACATTTATTAATCCAGACATTTGGATTCAATAAAAAAGTATGTTCATTACCTGCTTAAAGGTTATTATCTTCAAGAGATACTTTTAACCAGACAACCAGCCTCATCGGAACACGTATTCTCATTTACTGAATATGTCTGTATGATGTGCCAGAGTTGTGACACTCATGCTGCAGCAATTTAATTTGGCAGTGAAATTGCCTTTGCCATTGAATCACAACACAGAAAATCAACAGTATTAAGGTATTAAGGACTATTAACTAAACACGTCTGTGTTTTGATTCCGTGATTCCGTGAGAGACCGGTGCAAAGAGGATTGGGTGGCGGACGAAGGTGGAGACCTCAGCAGCCTGATCCCCGGATGCTTAGGCTGCCTCTAGGGACGTGGAATGTTACCTCGCTGGGGGGGAAGGAGCCTGAGCTTGTGCGGGAGGTCGAGGAAATATCGACTAGAAATAGCCGGGCTCGCCACCAGACAGCGTGGGCTCGGGAACCCATCTCCTTGAGAGGGGCTGGATCTTTTCTACTCTGGAGTGGCCCACGGGGAGAGGGGGGGCGGGCGGGGGGGGTTTGCTTGTTGCCCCACCCAGCTCAGCCGTCTCGTGTTGGGGTTTCCCCCCGGGGATGAGAGGGTCCATCCCTGCGCCTTCGGGTCGGGATAGGTCTCTGACTGCTGTTTCGGCCTACGGGCCCGACGGGGTAGTGCGGAGTCCCGGCTTTTTTGGTTGTCCCCTGTCGGGGGGCTGGATAGTGCCCCCCCCGGGGCCCATTTCTGCTGGGGGATTCAACGCCCACGTGGGAAACGACAGTGACACCTGGGAGGGGTGATCGGGAGGAATGGCCCCCCATCTGAATCCGAGTGGTGTTTTGTTTTTGGGGGATTCTGTGCTAGTCACGGATTGTCCATAATGAAAACCATGTTCAAGAAAAAAAAGGGGTCCATCAGTGCACTTTGGCACCAAGGACCCCCTAGGCAGGAGGTCAATGATCGACTTTGTTGTCGTATCATCAGACCTTCGGCCGCATGTTTTGGACACTCGGGTGAAGAGGGGGGCGAGCTGTCCCTGATCACCACCTGGTGGTGAGTTTGGATCCGCTGGAGGAGGAGAAAAGCCGGACAGACTTGGGGCAGGCCCCAAGCACATAGTGAGGGTCTGCTGGGAACCCCTGGCGGGCCCCTCGGCCAGGGAGTATTCAACTCCCACCTCCAGGGGGGTTTTTTGGAGATTCCGGGGGATGTTGGAGACATAGAGTCTGAGTGGACCATTTTCCCGCATCTATTGTCGATGCTGCTGCCCGTAGCTGCAGCCGTTAAGTCTGCGGTCCCTTCGCGGCGGCAAGCCCAAACCCCGGGTGGTACAGGGCAGTAAGGGGGATGCTGTCAAGCTGAAGAAGGAGTTTTTGGTTGGCTTGTGGGACTCCTGAGGCGGCTGACGGGTACCTTGAAGCCAAAAGCGTGCTGGGGCCCCCGGGCTGTGGCAGAGGCAAAAAAGGGCCCTGGGAGGGTTCGGTGAGGCCATGGAGAAGGACTAGGTCGGCCTCGAAAACATTCTGGCAAACCGTCCGGCGCCTCAGGAGGGGAAGCAGTGCTTCGCCAACACTGTTTATAGTGGGGGTGGGAGGCTGCTGACCTCGACGGGGACATTATGGGGCCCCGTGGGAAGGAGTACTTCGAGGATCTCCTCAACCCTGCCATCACGCTTCCCCTGGTGGAAAACAGAGGGCTGGGGACGGGGGGGGTTTGGACTCTTTTAAATCACCGGGTAAAGTCCCGAGGTTGTTTAAAAAAGCTCCGCGGTGGAAAGGCTTCGGGGGTGGATGAGATCCGGCCCCTGAGTACCTCAAATCTCTGGATGTTGTGGGGCTGTCATGGTTTGACACGCCTCTTCAACATTGCATGGTGGTCGGGGACAGTGCCTCTGGACTGGTGAGACCGGGGTGGTGGTCCCCCCTTCTAAAAAACACCGGAGGGTGTGTTTTCCCAACTACGGGGGATCACACTCCTCAGGCCTCCCTGGTAAGGCCTACGGCCAGGGTATTGGAGAGGAGAGTCCGGCCGATAGTCGAACCCCCGGTTTCAGGAGGAGCCGGGTGGTTTTTTTCCGTCCCGGCTGGGAAACACTGGACAGCTCTATACCCTCTACAGGGTACTCGAGGGCTCATGGGAGTTTGCCCAACCGTTTCACAAGTGTTTTTTGTGGACCTGGAGAAGGCATTAAACTGTGTCCCTCGTGATGCTTGGGGGGGGTGTCCCGGAGTATGGAATCGGGGGCCCTTTTTTAGGGGGCCATCCGGGGCCCCCACGAGGGAGGGAGGAGTTTGTCCGCATTTGCCGGGGACTAAGTCGGACCCCGTTCCCGGTGCATGTTGGATCCCCGGCAGGGCTGCCCCTTTGTCACCGGGGGGGTTTTTCCTGTTTATAACTTTTAGGACAGGATTTCTAGACGCAGCCAAGGGCCCCGGAGGGGGTCTGGTTTGGGGCCAGTGGATTTCGTCTCTTCTTTTTGAATGAGTTTGGTCCTGCTGGCCCCCCCCGCCAAAACTACAGCATGCGCTGGGGCGGTTCGCAGCCGAGTGGAAGCGGCTGGGATGAGGATCAGCTCCTCCAAGTCAGAGGCCCTGGTACTCAACCGGAAAAGGGTGGTTGTCCTCTTCAGGTTGAGGGGAGTTCCTGCCTCAAGTGAGGAGTTAAGTATCTCGGGGTCTTTTTACGAGTGAGGGAAGAATGGAGCGGGAAATCGACAGACGGATCGGTGCGGGGGGCAGTAAAGGGGGCGCTGTGCGGTCCGTTGTGGTGAAAAGAGAGCTGAGCCGAAAAAGGAAAATCTCGATTTACCGGGTCCGTCTACGTTACCCCCCCTTTGGGCCATGAACTTTGGGCCATGACCGAAAGAACGAGATCCCGGATACAAGCGGCTGAAAGGGCTTCCTCCGTAGGGTGGCCGGGCACTCCCCTTAGAGGTAGGGGGAGGAGCTCGACCATTCGGGAGGGGCTCGGAGTAGAGCCGCTGCTATTCCACATTGAAAGGAGCCAGTTGAGGTGGCTCAGGCATCTATTCCCGGATGCCTCCTGGGGTTCCCCCCAGGGGTTCCAGGCACGTCACACCGGAAGGAGGCCCAGGGGACGGCCCAAAACCCAAAATATGTCTCTCGGCTGGCCTGGGAAACCCTTGGCTCCCCCCGGAGGGGGCTGGGAAAGGGGTGCTGGGGAGGGGACGTCTGGGTGTCTCCTGCTGAGTCGATTTTGCTGCCCCCGGCCCCCGGCCCAAATACCCGTGCGAAGCACGAGTGCGAGTGCCCGAGTACACATACGATTGGTGTTTTTTGATTCCTTTTGCTTAGGCTGGTAGAGTATGATCCCAGTGCAAACAGGTGTGGACAGAAAAAAAACTCACCCATAAGTCCCTGGTACTTCAAACTAGTGAAGTGAGGAATGTGATTTTTATTATTTCCAACTCTTTCAAAAATGGATATTCTTAAAAGCTCATCTAAATTTTGTAATTCTGAAGCTTTTTGATAAAGTGAATCTGAATCTGGTTTCCAAGAAAATTTTTTCCTTCCACTGGCATATTTGTTCTAAAGGTTTGGTGTGAAAATGTCACACATGTCGGGGATCTGTTACCTTGAAAATGGTAATAACTCTCCTCAGAACATGACACTGAAAACCAAGGATTAAACCTAGAAAAGAAAGCCACTCTGTGCTTCAATCTGAAGGTCTTATTCTTTCTGCATAAATGCTAAATGTGTCCAAGTTAACGCGAGGCCACTCTTACGCTGATGTGAAAAATAAATCCATGCATTTGACCGAGGGATTGACAAACCCAGGTACCTGCATTTATCATTAGCCTTTTGTATTACAGAAGACCAGCACTGTAGGATAATGAAATAAAGGTTAAAACTGCATTGAGGAATTCACTGATGACTATATAACTGCATCATTTTCAGCACAGGCAGTTAAAAACTCTAAAATTCGTAAGCGTAGTGGTGCACTGACCAGTTGTGCCAACAATAATGTTTAGTGTGGAAGTTGTCACTGTTGGAAGACTTTTTAAATTAGATGATCTGACGCGATTCTACTTGGAACTTGTGTTACTATAGCATTTATTTACCCTGGGAGTTTGTTTGTGAGCATTTCCACTGTAGAACAGGGCCTGAGTGGTAACTGTACCGAGGTCTGGGTCAACGACTGAGAGTCGGAGTGGTCATTCGGCAAGCGGCGGGGGGTACACCTGAGATTGGTCGCCAGTCCATCACTGGGCAACATAGAGAAACACAGGACAAACAACCATGCACAATTTAGATCTATTAACCTAACAGTCATGATTTTGGACTGTGGAGTAAGCTGGAGAACCAGAAGAGAACCCATGCATGCATGGGGAGAACATGCATACACCATGCAGAAAGATCCAAAGTCAGCATTTGAACCCAGGACCTTCTTGCTGCAAGGCAACAGTGCTAAAAGCTGCTTCACTGTGGAGCCTACATGATAACTTCATTAACTGCAAAAAAGTAAGATACATTTAATAAATAAGTTAACCATCGCTTATGACAGGAAGAATAAAAAAATATTTTGACTGCTGCTATTTATTATCAGACTCTGCTAAGTTAATAGCAGCCCAAAATGTCACAAAAACTGTGATTGTTACATCTCTATTCAAAAAATTTACAGATGCAGAATGAGTTACGGTGCAATACAGCTGCAGGTTGCAAGGTTTGTGGAATTGGTTTTGTGTACAGATCTCACATTTAGACTTGCAAACATCTGTTAACAAATAAGCTGCAAGAACTGAGATCTGACACAAAGTGGTCTCTTGTATACTAATTACAGGTGTGAAGTGATGCACTTAGAGCTGTAATCTGATCATCACTGATGTCTGTAAATGTTAGGTATGAACAGGTCTACTGTCTAGAGTATAAAGAACTGAGTAAATTTCAGCCAAGCCATCCAAAAAATAATAAAACGCTTTGTCATTTATGAAAAAAACCCTTCTAAGATGGCATGAAATAACTGCTTACAAACACAGAGTGACGTACAATGAACCGGTGCTTTTGTTTGTCTCCATGATGACAGCATATTATGGTAATCACAAGTGAACTTACTGAGAGACTGACAGGTTTAAAAAAAGATTTTTTTTTATTACTAAAACAGCAGCCTGGGGCTTCAAAGCAATTCCTGAAAACATCTAATGAGGCTAAAGTGTTGACTTTCGGCAACATGATCATTTTGCAGAAACAGCTTATGCTGACCCAGGGGTCAGCGATGTGACACATGGCAAATCATGTTTACCAAAAACCGCAAATGGGAATGACTTACCAACAACATATGTGCACGACCAATTTAAGAGGTGTGACCAGTTTTTTAATGTGCACGCCTCTACTGATGCATCAGGATAGCTTGGTTTAATCCATGTCACATGGCCTATCCATCAAACCTGAGAGGCTTAAACTGATACGATAAATGTCATCTGACTGAAACTCATAGAATATATAATCTAGTTTTAACTATGTTGTTTTCATTTACACATATAATTATGTGTAAATAAAATGTGTGCCCAGACTGTGGTGTTATGTGTCTGAGCTAATAATCTGACAAAAGGTGGAATTATAAAGTGATTGTAAAAACATCACAATTACATCTGTGCAAGTAGTGACAGAGCTGAGTCACAAATCTCAGTTTCACCTCCAGAAGCACTCCTTCATTCCTGCCTGACTGGCGTGAAAGTAAATGCCTTGAGTGAAACTAAGCTAATACTTTAGTTGCTAGGGTAATGTTAGCTGCTTTTAATTTTCTTCTGGATCAGAAAATGTCACGTCAAAAAATGTTGAGAAATTTTTAACATTTGCATTTTATGGAAATTTAAGACCAGATTAATATCACTATGTTCCCACACCTTATATAAGTGTTGCTTTAAGTAACTTCAACAACATTTGCATTTTATGGAAATTTAAGACCAGATTAATATCACTATGTTCCCACACCTTATATAAGTGTTGCTTTAAGTAACTTCAAACTTAATGACACAACAAAGTTAAGTTAAAGTCTGAAACGAACTAACATTTGTATAGCATTATGAATTCAACTGAACAAAAAACCCTCTGGTTCTTAACAGTGGTTAAATTTCTAAAAAAATACCCTGAGTTAAACAACAATTGAGGTACTACACAGGCCCATTGTATAAATTCTAAATATATTATATATATATATTGTATAACTGTTCGATCTCATGCTTCATACAGAAGAAAATTATTGTTCATCTAATTGAAAGCTTGTCAGGGATGGTTAAAATGAGCAAAGACATGTTGACTAAAAATATGTCACATTTTAATTGTTTTTGAATTGTTTAATGGTACCAAAATTTCTCAAATAACAATAAAAAGACATCCATAGGCATGCAGTGATTAGACAGGTGGATCAGTAAACCTGTTTGCTTCTGTTTACTTTGGTTTTTGGTTCTGTGTTTTTGTTGATACTTATGTCTACTCATGTTTTATTTAGTGGTTACTTTACATATTAATGTGCTTCCCTGTGTTTATCCTGCTCAGTTTTCCCCTGTGCTTCACTGTAATGTTTACATGGTTTTTGTGTCAGCCATTCCCCTTCACTGCCTTATTTCATTCCCTACAGCTGAAGCACATTCAGTTTATTACACTCACCTGTTATGTTCTCCAGTAATCATTGTCTCTTGTTCTTCTGTTGTTTGCCTTTGCTCCTAGTTGTAGATCTCTTTCATTACTCACTTATGGAAGTTCTTGGTTTTTCTTAGTACTTTGTAAAAACTACCCTTTACATAATTCTGCCTGCCTCCTACCTGTGGTTGGGTCCTTCACCTTAAGAAATGTGACAGGGACAGAATGACATCAACAGTAATACAGAATATGGTAGGGCACATGGGATGTTATTTTCTAATGGCACAATCATGAAACTTTACTGATGCAGAAATAAAGAATGAGCTTATATATCTTGACGGAAACATCACTTGATATCACAACCTGTGGGTCAAGCATTCTGACGGACCTGTACAATTATTCAGTGATTGGAACAATAGACATGGAGGTAATTTGAGGTTTTATTGCTTACCCACCAAATCAACTTCCAGTTTTGTCTTTGGTCTTTGGTATATTGTAGCAGAATCTCTCTTCAACAATTTATTTTGTAGTTAGTATGCCAAAAGAAACACATGAAGTCATTCTAATCATAAAACTCCCGGGAACAACAGAAACTCCCTCAAGTTTGAAGGTATTCCTTTTGTATGAAATGACACCTTTCTCTTATGGTGAAATATGTGGTTAACTGATCCATAATGCATACTGTTGTAGTGAGGCTCAAAACAGAACTGAGAAATGTCTTTTAGCTTGAGAAAACCAGGTGCTTCCAGGTGTTTTCCACTGTGTGTTTCACTATTAGCTTACGTTTCCTCAGTTATAACCTCTTGCTAAAATAGAAAGCACATGATTACAGATATTTTTAGATTTCATCTTAGTATGTGGATCTCACACCTGTGTTCAGCCGCAGCATGGCCACATCCTGTGTTATTGTCGGCCTCGCTTTAGTGCATATTCATTTTCTGACTGCAGTCAAACGCAACATAAACAGTTTAACTCATTCCCTTCTAAGATCCGAACCCAAAAAGCCAGCCTTAAAGTCAGTGGATGGCTAGTATATTTTGTGATGAAGTAATGATCAGTCGTAGTTAATTTGCATGTAGTACACAAATCACAGTGAATTTATACAAATGAGAGTAAATCCTCAGGGTGGGGAAACACATAACCCCCAGTTTCAACAGATTTTAGCTATTTAAAACAACTCAAACAAAAATGATCTATATCCATGCGATACAACGCTATATTACCAGATATTAAACTCAGCTGAACGTCTGTTTTACTACATAAAGTTTCATTGGTTGATGCTGCCGACTGAATCAATTGACTTGATCACCTTTGTCTCGTCAGCCTGCACTAAATCTACCAACAGTGGACTTTGGGATTTTTGAGTCAGGCTATGCTGTGCAGAGGCATGAAGGGTTATACAATCCTTTACTTATATTCCTCGAACTTTGTCTGGTTTTGCTACGTTATAACTTCAAACTTTCATGGGGATTTCATGTGATGGACCAATGCATTGTTGTGAAGTGAAAGGAAATGTTTTGTAGTCTTCAAAGGTTTTTACAAGTAAAAATCTGAGTTTGTTTTCATCCCTCCTGACTTTATAGAACCACTTTTGCTGCTACTGAAGCTGCCATATTCTCTATTGGATTCAGGTCAGGACTTTGACTGGGCCACTGTAACACATTATTATGCTTTGAACTAAACCATCAAGTTGTAGCAGTGACAATATGTTTAGGGTCATTGTCCTGCTGAAAGGTGAACCTCTCCCCCAGGCGTCATTGTGTTGCTGCCTCCAACAAGTTTTCTTCCAGTGCTCTTTATTTAGTTAAAAACCTTCCCCCTTTCTGCTACCTGTCTTTGTCTGCATGCTGTTTGTTCACTTAAGTTCTCAAACAAACCTCTGAGGCCTTTACAAAATAGTTGTTTTGTACTGAGATTATGTTTCAGTTTATTGTGTAAAAAGTTGACTTATGAAAACAAGTGGTTGCACTTGATTTTATTTAGGGGTTTCAAATTAAAGAATATCCGGGACTGGGTCGCAGGGGCAGCAGACTCAGTAGAGACGCCCAGACTTCCCTCTCCCCAGACACCTCCTCCAGCTACTCCGGGGCGAAGCCCAAGGCGTTCCCAGGCTAGCCGAGATACATAGTTCCTCCAGCGTGTCCTGGGCCTCCTCCTGGTGGGACGTGTCTGGAACACCTCCTGAGGAAGGCATCCAGGAGGCCTCCGGTATAGATGCCCGAGCCTCGTCAACTGGCTCCTCTCGATGTGGAGGAGCATTGGCTCAACTACGAGTTTCTCACCCTATCTCTAAGGGAGTGCCCAGCCACCCTACAGAGGAAGCTCATTTCAGCCGCTTGTATCCGGAATCTTCACTTTTCGGCTCAGCTGTCTCTTCACCACAACGGACTGGCACAGCGCCCCCATTACTGCGGCAGGAACTCCCCTCCAACCTGAAGAGGGCAAGCCACCCTTTTCCGGTCGAAAACCATGGCCTCGGAATCTGATCTTCATCCCAGCCGCTTCATACTCGGCTGTGAACCGCCCCAGTGCATGCTGTAGGTCTTGGCTAGAGGGGGCATCATTTTTCTTCTATTTCACAATTATATATTATATTGTCCTGGTCTATCGTTACATAAAACCTTTATGAAATTCAATGAACAAGTTCAGTGGTTATGAGAAATTTAGCTCTAGTTGCTGGGAAGCTATTCCAGTGGACTGACATAGAGTTTATTCACCTGATCTAGCTGGCAGCTTCAACCAACACAATGTAACACAAATACTTTCACTTGAGCTGTTTTTAACTAACAAAATCAGCCAAAATGGGTTGGTTTATCTAACTAGCTGTTAGTCCTCTAAGCATTGCTTCACTTCTAGAAACTCACCACAACACGATGTCCTTTTACAACAGGTAAAGTGGACTTATACTTATACTAACTTCGTAGAACCACATTTCAAAACATCTGAGCTATCCCTTTAAACGCTCATCAGCATCTCTCCCAAAATGGGTCCCTATGTCAGCTTAGTCATGATTACCCATTGACACTACAGTCCCTGCTATCATGATTCTCAGTGATCACGCCTAGTATAACAGCCAGGTGGGCTGCGTGCACACTCAGCACGCTGCACCTCCCGCCTTGCAGCTCCACATGACGCGAGCTGAGCCTTTGGCTCGGGGCTGTAACCTGCTGGGAGGAAGCAGAAGCCAGAGGAATGGAGGAACAGCTTGGGGAAGATTACTCACTGTTTTCTGACTTTGTGGCAGGCCTGTTTGTGCGGGATGTTGGTGGATAAACAGGGGCAGAGGGTGCTGGGCCCAGATACTGCTGTTTCCCTCCATCCAGGATCCAGACAACTCGAGTGAGAGTGTTCATCAAGAGATAAAACATGTAAATGAAAAGAAACATTGGGATTGTCATCTTGTGTACCCTTGTATTGTAAAGTACTGATCCCATGTTCAAAGATACTCACCCGTGGTTATGACATCCATGTATACAAATCTCTGTTGCTTTCTATGCTGTCAAACTACAGAAGAAGAACAGTCTAATTCCTAATGGACTGCTTTAGATTTTTCAAACATCAAGTCAGGCAATAATTGTCCAGCATGGACAAGTACAACAAGTTCAGGAAACTTTCCGTATGTAAACCAAAACTGTGGATTCAGCAGTAACTGAGTAGAGATTAAAAAGGTTATCCAAACATTCTTCTCGACAGTGTTTAGCATGCAGAAGGGAACAGTTTCCTGTTTGCCAATGTACTCTTCCTGTCCTCGCTTCAAGTGACGCTCAGCTTCCTCTAAAACAGGAAACTTGCTTGTTTTGTGGGGTTTTTTCTGGAGTTGTTTGACATTTTTTGGCTGGGAGGGGGGACATATTTTACACTGCCTTGCAGGGATATAAAACACCATAAACATTTTTGCACTATCACATCATAACCACAATTGCATTTCATTAAGACTAAACTTTGTGGTATTTTATTGTGAAATCGAGAGAAAATATGTTGTTTCAAAAAAGTCCAATAAAATACATCAAAATTTGGTATGGAACAAGACAAAGTGTGAATTACTTCATAGAGAATGAACATGTATGTCATTATCTGGCATAGCTGCTCATTGTGAAGACCCTCCCCCCTCCGTCAAAAACAGTCATTACCTAAAATGTTCCCTTTCAGCAGTGAAACCCAACATGCACTTCCAGTCTTTCAGTTAACGTGATCAGCAGTGTCTGAGCTGCAATCAGACTGTAAATCTAATCACTGTTTGTGTCAACATGTTGGGCTTTTATTGGGATAGGTGATTTTCCTTGTTCTTATCAAGAGGAAATCTCTGGTGACAGTGAAAACCAAGCACCTGTCAGGGAGTTCACATGTGTGAACGAGGCTGCTTCAACAACTAAATCCAACTGAGAAACACTGTAGAAATGATGTTCACAAATGCTCTCTGTCTAACCTGACTGAGATTGAGCTGTTTTGTATAAAAGAAAGGTTAAAAATGTCATTCTCTATATGTGCAAAGCTGAGACATACCCCAAAGACTTACAGCTGTAATTGCACCAAAAGGTGGTTCTACAAGGTATTGCGTCAGGGAGGCTGGATCAATTTGATTTTTTTTGTAAGAGTTTTAAAACTATGTCACATTTTTCTTTCACTTTACAAATTACCTCTGCTTTTTATTGATCTGTTACACAAATTTCCAATAAAATAAGTTGAATTTTGTGGTTGTAGGGGGACAAAATGTGAAGAGGTCCAAGGGGTGTGTACTTCTTGTTTTTTGGTTCCCTGAGAAAAAGATAATTGGTGTTTTCAAAAATACAAATAGATGGGCAGGAAGAGGGATTTGGTTCATGTGGGGGAAATCAAACTGGTGTAACAGGAAGAAGTCAGGGTGATAGGAAAAGTGTTTTATTGTTTATTTATGAATTCATTCACAGTGGATAGACCAGAGAGTCTGCAAATGGCCAACATGGTAAAATCTAGGAAAACTGAAAGGTAAGAAGAGGAGCTTCATTCATTTGTTTTTTTTTTATTTTGTTTTCCTTACGTTTTGGAAACTGAACCAGTTTTATAAAACAAAAGAAAATAATTCTGCCCTGTAATCCCTTTTGGCTGCAGTTATTAAAGATAAAACCTTCTGATTACAGTATAGTTGTGCAAATATGGATTGTGTCCTTTCAGTACTTCACCAGCTAACTTCCTGTCCATCATTTTGGAGGACATATAGAATGGAGCAACAGTATGATAATGTTGCCAGAGGGAAAGCACAAAGGTTTTTTGATGCATAATGCAAATATTCTGTGCTACTGAAAACTCTGAGAATAGTTTTTATTATTTTCTGACAGTTTCACAAACCAGGGTAACAAAACCAAGAACATCCCGGGAGGATTTATATGATTCCCACACAGCACTATTTATTCTTGGATCATCTTCAATCAGGTTTGTCCATGTTGCTGTTTGATTTCCTCGAGGACCAGTTGTTTTTTTTATGTTTTTAGGACATTATAAGGACATGGAAGATCAAACTATCATGTGGATTAGCCTAGTGATAATATATTATGGACATGCAGCGGGTGTCTAAGGATTTGTAGTTCATATCTAATATTAAGAAAAACCTGAGCTCACCTGATGCAGGTACATGTTTACAAAGTCTTAACTGCTTGAAAAAAATTGCCATAAGCACATACATTTGCTGAAGGCATCTTTTTCTTACATCTTGTTGTGAACCCTCTCTAAATAAATACTCATTATTAATAAGGTCAGTGTTAGGGCTGCAGGGTGTCAGATAAACGTTCAGTGTGTCACAATATTGATTTGACTTGCAATAATAAACATAATTTAAAAGTCTTAATGTCTTTCAGCTTTGGGCTTATAGCAGCTACAAGGAAGAAATCCTCACTTTTGATGTTCTGGGATTTAAACAACTTAGTCATAGTTTCTTAATGACTTTGGCCACCTTACCACCACTTTACCCCCTAAAACATTTATGCTCCTCTAAACAAGAGTCACTGAATCTATTACAGGCATAGAGAGCCTGAATGCACAGTACTCAATTAGCTAACATTAACAGCAGTCCAGGTGGCTGTTCACGATGTGCATATGGTGTAAAGCGATATTGCGAGAATGATACATTTGCGATATATTGTGCAGCTTTAGCCTGTGGTCTAAATAAAAAACAAAAGGTTTTTTTGTGCAGCACATTTTTATTTGTAAAAAACAGAAATCTTAATTTCATTTGTGAACTTTTTACTTTTCATTTTCATTTAGCAATTATATAATTTACAAGCTCATACCAGGGAAGAGGCAGTTCTACATTGTAGTCTTTGAAAAGCCACCAGTGCACCATGTTGCTCATATTACCCTGTTTGTCAGATGACGGTAAATACATCAAAGTAACTAAATGTTGCAAATAGCACTGATCCTTAAGAGTCTGATGCATTTCACCCTGCCAATAAGTTATATAGGTACTGGCAGGTTTCTTACAACTGCATGGATGGCTTATTTAAATGTAGGGAAAGGTAGGTAGCTGTTTGCTAGATAGCACAGTTTGACGTGCAAATTTCCCTTTGTTTTCAGCATTTATCTGGTGCTTATACAGTATAACCCTTCAGTAAAGCAGACTGAGAATAGTGTCAAGGTGTGAGACCAATCTGGCTAATGTGTACTGAGAAGTCATGACGACTGGGTAATCAGGGGTCTGGATGTTCCTTTTTTGAAAGAAACTGTATTCCATTTAATGGACAGCATAACGCCCTCTGACCAGTTTACACTTTAACCGAGACCTTAACTTAGAATCCTCGAAAAGCCCTCTCTAGACCATGGTGTTGTTGATATTTTCCCTAAAAACATCCAAGGTTCTGGATATGTGTTTAGTACACACAAGAACAAGACTATTTGACTGAAAATGACAAATATGCAGTAAACATGCAGAACTTTACCACAGTAAACCTTTGGCCCTTGTGTGAGGCAGACATGGAAAGAAGTTGATGGAGCTCATTTACTACCTTCTTTCTCATTAACTAAGCTGGATGTTCTCCAGTTAATTCTGAGGGACCTCAAAGTGTTCTGAAGCCAGAAGAGAAACAAAAGTTAACTCCAGTGAGGTCTAAATCTGCCACGGGATCTGCTTCCAGTGGGATGTGACCAAAACACCTCCAAATAGAGGCATCCAGAAGACATTTTGATATGATGTCCAAGAGACCTCAGATGACTTCTTTGGCTGTGGAGGGAGTCAGCTATGTGAGGTTGGACTCTAATCTGAGCTCACTCTGGATGACCGTGTTCCTCATCCTATCTCTAAGGCTGAGCCCAGCCACTCTATGGAAGAAGGTCATTTTGCCAACCTGTATTTGGAATCTTGGTCTTTTGGACATGAGCCATAAGACATGACCAACAGTGAGGGTCAGAGCGTAGACAGATTGGTTAATTGACAGCTTTGCTTTTTGGCTCTGCTCTTTGAGGAACATGAGCAACACCTGCATTGCTGCAGAAGAAGCCTCAATCCATCTATATCGTCAGCTCCATCCTATCATCAATCCTTAACAACACACCAAGATATTTGGGCCCCTGAGCTTGAGGCAGAGGCGGAACCCCCAGCCTGGAGGGAGGTGTCCACCTTTTTCTAGATGACAGTGCAGTGATAACTGGGCTTTTAACTAGAACAATGCCGCTGTTCACACCACGCGCCTAACAAAGCACTTCTTCCATGAGTAGAACATCCTTCTTTCGAACAGTTCTGTAAGATCAATTGATCTAAATCAGGTTTACAGAAATGGACATCAGATCCAGACCGTTAATCTTTGTTAATCTTCCCACAAATCCACTGGAGACACTCACATCAATCATGTCTAAACAAATCTTTGAAGTAATCACCAAGAACAAGGGAAGCTACTGATCATTTTGTTCTGTTTTGTTTTCTTTATTTTTCTAGCCTGAGGATCTTAAACTTATGAGCATATTTGGATTTTAAAAGCAGTTCTCTAGAATTTGCCTATTTTTTTTTCTTGCTTCTCATTCTTCTTCTTAAAGTTTGAAACTCCACTTAAAAATGATCCAGCTTTTTCTCCAGGCTTAAGAATTTGATCAGGACTTTTATTCTTAAGGACATGCTGAAATACTGGCAGCTTTTTCTGAAATCTCTGTGTTACCTCAACACTGATCCAAATCAGTTTGCCTTTCTTTTAAACTAGCTAAATTCTGTTTAAATTAACTGCCTCTCATATCATCCTTGCTCCTAATTTAAATACTTAATGACAGTTACACAGGTAGGAGAACTAGAACAAAACAATATTTTAATTTCTGATAGTAGTGGTTGATAAAGAAAAATCTGTCTTGGTAAGCCGAGGTTTTACAAAAAACAGAAATTGCAGATCAGCCACAAATCTCTGATTGGTGCATCTCTGCCTCACACCGAAGATGATCCTCTAGTTGGACCATTCTTTTCTCTCCTGTACATGCCACTGCAGCATCACCCACACTTTATTCTGCTGCTACTTTTAACCTGATAAATACAAGTTAGAGCACAGAAATTGGCTAAAAGAAGCCTCACCATAAACTCACAGGTCATAACCACTGAGGTCAGGAGCATCATTACCGCCCTGACGATGGTGGCTGGTAATAAGAGTATGAATGCAGGTGGGTAGTGACAACTGGTGACTCACCGGGTGATGCCTGACACCCGCAGCCAGATGTTTGCACTGAGGGAGGAAGTTTAAAAGTGCTGCCTGCTTGGGAGCTAGAAGATTTAGCAAATTAATTTCAGTACTGTGACGTCAGGTGGCCCAAAGAAGGGGGAGCGCACAGCAGGTTTGGTTGACTTCAGGAGAATAAGAGGCATTAAGGCTGGTGGGGCACAGGTGGAGGCTCAGTAGGGAGAAATGAAGGCTATTTGAGTTGACATTTATCAGGTTTGCAGTGAGGGGAAAGGGTGAAACTGAGTGCAGGTTGGGAGGATGAGTCAAAAGCAAAGGTAAATGCCATCAAATGGGATAAAATAAGCTTTTAAAGCATCAGCTGTCACTGAGAACATGTGTTGGCAGGGTGGGGGTGGTCACTCTTCTGACTCATTCATTATGTTCACCCTGCTTCTGTATGTGGAGGCTCGTTTGTGCAATTACCGCCTTCACAAATTAGTCAACCTGAGAGTTGCATTAGTTCCTTTAGGTGTGCAAGTGGGAATTTGTCAACGCCTTTACTCCCTGCTTCAGCTTTTTCTCTTGCAAAATACGTCTGCATGTGGATATTCTGCAAGATGGATTCTGGAACATTCTGGGACAAAAGCAGACAATGTGACATTATTATAATAGGCTCTGTGTTTTTCCACAAGGTAAATATGCCATGTGCCATTAATTAGATGGATGGATGGATGGATGGATGGATGGATGGATGGATGGATGGATGGATGGATTCAGTTAATTAAGTCTTAAACTTTAGTGTCATGTACATGCAATATTATTAGCCCTTAAAAATATAAACACTGTATTTCTTTTATTCCTAATGTATTATAATAAAGTAAATAAAATGTAAACTATTAATAAATATATACACAAATTTCATAAATGCATTTTTTTTTCACATTCTGCTCATCAACTTTGAGTGTAAACACTTTAACAACAAAATATTTTTTTTTTATTCAACTTGAAACACCATAAACAAACAGCATTGTAATAAACGGGTATTTTACTGTTCTGTTTATTAACAGTGTGCAAGGATTAGGCACATAACTGTTACATAGGAATTTCAAACCAGTACCAGAAATGTAACTTGACTTATTTTATTCCTGATTTATTTGGTTATGACAAATCAACTGAATTACATTTACATAATAAATGAGCAAACTGTACAACATACATTACTCATTATTACTGAACTGATTGTAGAACATTTCGTATGTCTGTACATTAGGGTCATTTAACAAGACTGTTTTTTAGCATTTTGCTAACTGCAATTCTGCAAACATTAAGCAGAGAACAGAAATGACAACCTGGATTAATCCCAGTTAAATAATATTTGCCAAAAATGATCTGTTGTCACCTAGAAGGAAACTGGACAGGGAGGTCATCGTCAGTTAATGTTGGAGGCTGGATGTTGTGCGGTGGATGTTGGATGCTGTTATTCTTTCTCACATTGCAGAAATGTGGAGCCGACCTTTATTTGGGTTGAGACATTGAGGCCTCAGGGTGTCATCAATTTGCTTTATCCACTTTTTATTCTGTGCATTGCACTGCATTGCACTGGATTGAGCTGCAAGCTGGTGCCACACAATCAAAATTATAGTCTGTCCTTTTATAACCCTGTCTACAGTGCAAAAGTATTATTACTCCATCAACTTTTTCAGATTTTGTCATGTTACAACCACAAACTTTAATGTAGTTTACTGGGATTTTATATGTCATACCAATACAAAGCAGCACATGGAAGAAAACTAATTAATTTTTTTTTTTACAAATAAATTTTTTTATCCTTTTACAGCAAAGTGTTACGGGGAATTTTGTACCAGCTGTCCATTCGTTTTTGCAAAACAACTCAGTCAGATCGAATAGGCAGATTCTGTGAACAGCAACGTTAGTGTCTTGCAACACCATTTTTCCAGCGTTTAGTTGCACTAAATCTAAGAAACCTGTGAGTTACAAACAGTAAATCCTAATGGCTATTCAAATATTAACATTTGATGGATGTCACTGCACATTCCCTTTTACATGGCATATAGCTGAATAATCAGACCTGTCAGACTAGTCAGTGTACGTTAGTGAATTTGGTTGTCAGCAGATCACAAACAGTAGTTTTCCACCTAACTTCCTGCCTTCCTTTTTAGCAATTCCTCTCAGAGGGGAAATTGCCCCATTGGCATCTCTCTCTCTCCCGCCCAGCTCCTCTCCCGGGAGACGTCTGCTCGCCTCATCCCCTTTCATCAAGCCCAGAGTACTTTCATGATAACAGACTTTAACTCCGTCACTGATTGAATTCAGGTAAAGGCTCATTTCCAGGGCACTGATCGCTTCTCTAATGAACCAGCACCAAGGAGCCTTTTTCTATCAGGTCTCCAAACTTACCATTTATAGCAGCACAACTCAAGACAAACAAAGAAACGAGATAAACTGACTCAGAGCATAACTACTTCCATTCAGAGAAAGGGAGGAGGCGTACAGTGAAAGGCTCCATTAATGGCGGCAGTAGATAAAACAGCCATTAGCTTGCGACAGTGACTTGACTTTTAGGAGACAGGAAATTACCTTTTGATCTTTTCTTTTGCAGTTTTTATGAGCTGCATTGATTTTTACTGCACAAAGGTAAACACGAGATGAATAAGTGGCTGGCAGAGTAGAAAGACAAATCATCACAACAGGCCGGCCACGGTTGCTTATGGAGTTACACTTAGATGCTGTTTGTAAACTAAATGAGTCACAATCACACACTTTAATATACTTCTCATTAGACTTTTATGTGATGCCATAATAATGTGTGTCCAAGGAAAGGGGACGAAGGAAGATATAGACGGATAAGAAGGAGGTGAATTAACATGGACCGGACATTACAGGGAAAATAGAAGCAATGTTCCCAGTGATAATTAAAATAAAATTGTGCGTTTGCTGGGGCGTCAGCAAAGTTGGTCCCTTTTCACAGTTCGTTTTCCAAGAAGATTGTTATAATTTTCTTCTCATGATGTTGGTTCATCTTTGTTTATTTTCAACAGAGTGAGAAACAGAGGATTTCTCAGAGAGCATGCCCAGACTGTGCGTGGACAGCTTGGGTGTCAAGATAATAGTAAGACTTTTGGAACTGCGAGTTGTGACACTTGAGTTTGACGCATTTTAATGCTGAATTTAATGCTGGCAGCAAATGAGGCTGCAGATGGTTGTAAAAAAACAAAACATGTATGCCTCTTCTCTTTACTTTTTTGACAACACAACAAAATCTTGGCATGCTGGTAAGGCTTACCACAAACATTTCTGTAAAACCGTGAATTGAGACCTTCAGTTAAGAATTGAGATGTACAGCAGCATGAAGAAATATTTGTTCCCTTACAAAGTTCAATTTTTTGCTTTTTGTCATGCTTAAATGTTTCAGATCATCAAACAAGTTTGGCAACTCCTTATCAGACAAAGGAAACCCAAGTGAATAAAAAGATGATATGATTTTTAAGGGAAAAAAGCTGTTCAAACCAACATCACCCTATAAAAATAACTGTCTCCTAAGCTACTAAACAAATTGCTGTTTTTTTCACCTTTGGCAGCAACAACTGCAATCACGTAATCTTTTACATCAATTTGGAGAAATGTTGACCTATTCTTCCTTTTAAACTAAAATTAGAGGTTTTAGTTTAAAAGGCTTTATTAGGGTTGTGACAAACCATCTCAATCAGATTTGAGTGCAGAATTTGACTAGGCCACTACAAAACCTTCATTTTTTTAAGGCATTCAGTTGACTTGCTGGTGTGCTTTGGATACTTTATTCGCTGTATAAACTAAGTACGCTTAATCATAAGGTAAAAAAAACTAATTACCAGTCGTTCTCCTTTAGCAATTTCTGTAAGAGAGCAGAATTCATGGTTCCATTAATTGACTCTTAGTTTCATGGTCTTTTTCTAAAACTTTTTTCTGAATATTATTGTAAAATCTTGGCGATCATCAAGATGTCTTTGGGGATAGTAAATTGGCCCTTCATGTTGCTCTTGGTTAGCTTTGGTTCTGGGCTTGGACCTCTCCCATGGAAGCCATTATCGCCCAGTCTCTGTCTGGGATTTCGGTATAGCTCTCAGGGAGTTTGTCATATAACAACATTTGGTTCTTCTAAGTTATCGTTAGGTCATAAAAGTCCTAATTATACTATTAAAATAGTCTTCCTCTTCATATTTGAGAATTAAACAGATTCTTTACAACTTTTAGGTTCCTTAATCAACCTAATTCTTATTGAAAAGAGAGACGTAATTGTCCTTTATGTCCTTTTTAATTTCTGTAGTTTCTTTTATCAATAGCGATTCAACATTGACAAGTAATAAATGTAATTTTTTGTATAATCTTTTGGTTTTTATTCTTCTCATAATTGAAGTAAACATAATAGGAAATGAGCTTCTCTTCTTTATGAACGCATTGGTTAACTCCATGGAAAGGTGTGATTCATGCTTCATGTTTAAATAATTTTGGCCATGAGACTTCTTTAATTCTGATAACCAGTGAGGCTGAGTGGTTTATGAGTTTTCTCGTTATATGAGTTTGTGTGATGAGACTTCCTTCTATTCTCCCTCCAATCACATCTGTCCTCCCTCTGTAGAAAGTAAATTGGATGTGTGAGGGTTTTCCCTAAAGACCTTTCGGTCCTTTTCTGTGTGAGTGTGCAGTACCAGACTTTAAATGAAGTTTAGCCTTTGACACATTGTTTTTTTTTCCTCATCCTCTTTTTCCTCTATGACTCAAGTTTGAGTCATCCAAGACGTTCTTCCTACTATCTCAGTAACTGTATTGAGCTGTCGTTCTGAGGAAAAGGTTGTCACAGCTGAGGGAAATGGCCGCATGCCTTTGGGGCTAACTTGGGGTTCATTGTCTTGTCTAAAGGCCTGTTAGTATGAGGAAGGGCCATGGGTCGAAAGATAAGCTTTGATAAAAGGAATTCCTGCTCAAATGAGTCAACAGTGAGCCAAAGTCCTATTTATGACGAACATTAAAAAATTGTTGTGAATGAAGAGGAGTCTGGCTCTTTTCATGTGGAAGCATTTGCCATACGCTAACGTTAGCTTGTTTGCCCTCTGTTTAGATGCGTGCTTAATTTTACATTGACTGTGAGCAGAACTTTTTAGTGTATATATAGTGTTTATATTTTACATGTTAAATATGACTGGAAAGTCCTTCAGAAATGTGCTTTTGATACATGCAGGTTTTTGCTTTTGTGAAAAACAGGCACAGCTATGTAGGCTAATGGTAGCTCCAGCTGGTGCTGCTACCCTCAGAGCTGTCCCACATGATGGCATAAACATTTTGTTCAACATCACTGCATAGTCTCAAAATAAACCATGATTAACTTTCACTCTATTAATAAAGTTCAACCTAGGCTACCCATTTGATGTAACAAAATAGAGGTAAAAATGTGCAGCACTGGCTTCTTTGGGTAAAATAATGTTTAAAGATTCAAAAATAAGATTAAAAGAAAAACAACCCCTTGCTGGAAAGATGGTAAAAGAGATAGTTATATTGAAATGCTTTTATTTCATTTCAGTTCACTTCAGTTCAGTTCATTTATAGTTTGCAGATCTAAAGCTGCTCCACCCACTATTCCTCTGATGCATTAACCTGTGCTTTAATGTAATTTCTGGTTCTTTGCTCACATCTGACAGAAAACGGATAGAAGAAGAAAGTGAAATCCTTTACTCGTCTCACAAGGAGAAATGTCTTTGTTACTGCAGGTCTGGTCTTAGGTACAGGATGGAAACCGATATTCTTTTCCTAGGCAATACTATCCATCTCATTCTGTGGGATCTCAAGGCAGATCCCAGGCCAGAAGAGTTAAATAGTCACTTTGTGGAGTTCTAAATCGCCCAAGGGTCTCCTCCCTTTGGGAAGTGCCTGGAAAACCTCCTAAGGGATTCGTCTAGGAGTCATACTGATCAGATGCCCAAAGCACCTCGACTGACTTCTTTTGTCACAGAGGTGCTCCTTTTGACACCACTCCCAGCTACAAGCGGTGGATGGTAACCTGAGTGGATGGTTTTCATTTTTAAAGCTTTTGGCTAAAGCCTTATAATTTTTTGTTTTATTCAGCGTATACTGAAAATTGAAAGGGGTTCCACAGAACTGGGACTGTGTCAGACTTAAAAAACACACCACACTTAACTAATTTTTCTTTTTCTTTTTATAACCCTTGAGTCAATGTTTGCATCTTTCCATGCTGTACTATTCATTGTTAAAGATTTTAAATATGAGCATTTAAAGGGTTTTTTGAGTAAACTACAACTGGCATGGCAACAGCTGTGCACAAAATAACAATACATAGTCACGTTCTTCCACACCTAGCTCTCTCATCCATGTCTTTAAGGATCTTGCTTTGTGCCGTGGTGTGCACTTTTGTTGGAACAGGAAGGAGCCATCCCAAAACTGTTTCTTAAAGTTCAGAGCACAAAAGTGTCCAGAATATCTTGGTATGCTGAACATTAAAAGACCAAACTCCTCAAAAAGAGTCTCACACCATAATTCCCTCTGTGCCAGACTTTACTCTGGAAAAAAAATGTAGTCAGGCAAATGCTGTTCTCCAGAACACTGACAAATGCAGACTTGTCCATTGGATTGCCATCCAAGGAGGCATGATTCATCCCTCCATGGAACACTTCTCCACTGATCTAGAGGCATGCATGCACCACTGCATTTAACACTTTGCATTGCAGCCGGTGATGTGAAGCTTTGAAGAAGCTCTCTATGCACTGTTCTTGACCTAATCCTAAGGCCTCATAATGTTTTCAGGCCTGTAGCTATTGACTTTGCGCAAAATTGGTGACCTCTGCACACTATGAGTCTCAGCATCTGCTAAACTACCCTGTGACTTTATCGGGTCTACCACTTAGTTGAGTTGTGGTCATTCCCAATCACTTCCACTTTGTTATTATACCACTAACAGATGACTGGACTAAGCTGTTGCCAGCAAATATTCTGCCTGGACTATCACAGTATCATGCTGGAAATCACTGAGCTCCTAATAGCTTCCCTTTATTTCAAAAATGTTAGTAGAAGCAGTCTGCATGCTTAAAAGCTGGATTTTATACATCTGTGGCCATGGAAGTGGTTGGAAAAACAGAAATCAATTAACTGGATGGGTGACCTTTCATCCAAGCATCTAAACTGGTGTTGTTAACACTTAACCCAACATCCCTGCATTGGATCTATTTTGAAACAATATTAACCTTCTCACCAACATTAAAATTCGACTACTCATTTAATGTTACAAAATATTGATAATAAGGAGCAACAGCTCCTTATACGGAAACAATGACCTTGCTCATTCCATGCCTGAAAAACAACAAGACCTTCCTGCATTGCTAAAGAGTTATTAATGCAAGTTTTAGCCTTTTTGTTTTATTTTAAGAGAACATTAGCAGATGCTGTTTTAAATCCATGCTACATAAACCTTGCAGTATCAAAATCATGAAAATCTGGAGATGGTTATTTGTTCTGTAGCATGTGGCCAGTAGACATTTGGGAATTTTGTTCTTTCCTCTTACATGGTTTTTCCACTTATAGTACTACAGCTTACTACCCCACCCACAGACAAGTCTTATCAAGAAGCAGTAGTTCCTTGTAATCAGTGCAGTGGGTCCATCTTGATAAAGCAGATCTCTGTGTCTCTGTCATTTTTGTGGGAGGGATGAGGAAGAGTCTGTCTCCAGAAAAAAGAGGGGAAAAACCTTTGTTCACTCAATCACAAGGGAAAAAAATCATACATCTTTGTATGCAAAGTATGCAGCCACTGTGAGAATGGAAAATAAACACTATCACCCTCAACTCCCTCTGTCACCAACTGAGGGAAGGTGGATGGAGGCAGACATTGTGTGAGTCACCCCCCTGGCCCCCACCTCATATCCTAAGAGAGACTGTTAAAGAGGGATATAGAAAGAGGAAATGTCACAGCTCATCTGACTGTGTACCTGTGAATCCCTCAGACAGCTTTGCCTTTTTCTCAGGTGCTGAAAGGGAATTGATACTTAAACTGACCTTCATACCTGGAGATACACAAATATTTAGGAGCAAAGTGTGTGGCTATGTTCTGTGCAGATTTTGTTTTTCATAAAATCACACATTATTTTGCTGTGCACATTAGGAAAGAGTGTAAAGTTTTTGGAATCTGGATTTTTCACCATTTACAATGATGCTTGGGGCTGCACCGTCATGCAGTTGTTAGCACTGTTTTCTTCTTCCTTGGAAGGAACACAATTTCTACTTCAGTACAATTTCTGAATACTCTACCTACCTTGAGTCACTTCACTAGACAAAGAACAAGCACGTTTTAACCACCAGACACAGACACACACCTGTGCAATTTATGTTACAGTGGCACTTACTTTACGTCATTGTTCTAATGTAATTTTCTACTGATCCTGCTGTGCCATTTGGAGGTCAAGTGAATATACAGTTAATGGTAAATATTGTCACGGAAACTCATTTGCACTCCTTTAACATATGTATTTTACCTACTGTAAGTATTGGCTTCAGACTTGACTTTATGAAAAATGCTCTATAAATTATATAAAATCTGAAGGTTTGTGTTGGGAGACTTTTTTTTTTTAATATTTTTTTCTTCTTCCCAAATTTATTTTTCAAAGATGTTCCTTATTTTCACTCATTTTGACTTGATGCTGCTAATGATACTCTCAAGTGGTCGTGTGTTTCAAAGAGGACACATATTGTGGTTGCACACATGTTTCTGTTTAAATTAAGTTTAATGAATTAGGATGAGAGTTATCGAGAGGAAAATTGAAGGACAAGACAATGCCAGACATTTGGGGAAATAAAGTAGCAAAGAGCCTCTAGAGTAAAACCGACCAGGATGAGTGCTCACACATTTCTAATGGAGGAAAAGTGAGCCACAGTTCGGGTTTGCAGATTTAAGTGAAACACAATCACAACACTACCTTAAACTGGCTTTGTTTTTTTCCTACTTTAATGTAAAATTATAAGGAAACTTGCACCAATACGTTTTTTAAGCAACATACATTGTCAGTTTTATCCTCCTCTTCCTTATTGAAAAATGGATATAGGAAAAAAATGAAATACTTTTGGTTACTTGTCTAATCTCCTAAATATAAAGCATCTAAATTACCCACAATGCAACCTTGTTACCCTGGTGGTGACTCATGTAGCCTCGAGTTATCAGCCTCAAGCAGAGTGGAAGAGCAGATCCTGGATGTCTGTTCACTACACACACAGAGATTTTGGCCACAGCCTAAACGTAATACTGTGTAATTTTCCTTTAAGCCAGTGTAGATGCAGACCCACTGCTGTCACCGCTGTCATTGTTATGACAGTAATGTTTATCCCTCACTTTCTATAACGTAGGCACTCCCCAGCCGCCACCCGGTCCTACTACCTTGATATCTATGACATCTTTCCATTCGCCGCCTCTATGTTTCCGTCAGCTGGGTAAACCAGTGTATGTATGTGTGTTTGTGTGATTAAAGTGAAGCTCCGCAGTCTCTAAGGTCCCAGTGAGTTTAATTCCAGGATTAAACACACTGGGATTTGGCTTTACGTCCCCCACACAGGTGATGAGATGAGAGTTGAAGGGTCAGACTGTGGATGTTTGAATAACTTCTAAGTTTTTCATTTAAGAAAGTACCTCTAAGGAGGAAGGCGCAACTGAAAAGGCTTCCTATTAATGTTACATATTTCTTTTCATTTTGAATCTACATAAAAGCCCAATTTAAGATCCAACCCCACTTCCTTTTTCACATCAAGAATTTTCTTTTATGTCAAAATAGACCTTTCTTTTTGTTGCATTTTACGGTGCTTGTACAAGTTATTCTTACCACTGGATCTTTTTCATAATTTGTCTCTTTCCAACAAAAATCTTCCATTGATTTTATTATAATTTCATATGACAAAGTAGTGCATAAAGCTGAAGTGGAAAGGACAATAATACACAGGTGTTTACATTTTTTACAAATACAGAACTATGGGGATGGTGTTTCCAGGGTGATGTTTATAGGTTTGTTTGCAGCTTCTCTGATTCTTAGCTTGGGTGGATGTCCCTTTTCAGATTTGTTTTGTTAAAAAAATGAAAAAATAAAAATAAATGCATTTATCGTGCCATTTCTACTTCATAATTATGCACTATTTGTGTTGGTCTACCACATAAAATCCTGGTAAAATACATTGATGTGTGAGGTTTTAACTTGTCAAATGTTAAAAAGTTTAACAATAGCAAATGCTTTTACAGTGCACTGCAGCTTCTCTTTTCAGTCTGCATTCATTCATCTGCTGTATTTTTCCCATACCAGTGCGTCTCTGCAGCTCTGAGGTCTGTAGGGTTTAATTAATCTCATTGACAGAAACAGTTCACTGCAGGCTTCTGCTGCATGTGAAAAAAACAAAAAGATCAGATCAGAATGATTTTACTGCAAACTGAGTGTTTACTGTTCTATCCTGTCCTGAACCAGTCACTTTTCTCTTTTTTTCCCATAAGGCAAACTTCAACATGATAATTAATAGCTCCGTAAATTTTCCTTCATTGCTTTTCTTCAGTAAATTTTGCTTCACAGATACATACAGTCAATTGCTGGAATGTGTTTTCGCTTACAAGATGACATGCATCCTTGAACAACAAAGGCCTCAATTTGGCAAGAACCAGGAAATGGACTGTATAAGCTGCAGATTGCACCATGCCAGTAAAGATCCAGGAAGTTGTGCCAAAAATATTTTTAAATGACTTTCACTTATTCTTCACCACAACACTTCTCAGAAATAGTTCTGGAAATATATGATTTCTTATCTTTTTATAGTATATGACCAAGACCATCTGGAAATTTGTAAATTCTGAAAGATAAAAACACCTGAAATCCTGACCCCACCATTTGGTGTACAACTATAAGCAGGTTGGATTTTGTTCCAGCTTTGATCAGTTGGCTCCCACAAAGCCATGAGCTAAGAGTGGTGTTTACTCCTTCTCCTCTGGATAACCACCAATTTTTAGATCTATCTTTGTGTTTATTTATCTTCTAACTTCCTCAGTCTCTTCTGTGCCCAGTTGTATTTAGTGGAAGTGCAGACAGTTAACAATATAATGACATGCACACTCTGGATGTGTTTATAGGTGCTAAAAGAAGTGAGAGGAAGGTTTGGCAGAGCTATTGTTACATAGGAGGATGTGTTAGACTAACACAGAGGAGGCATATGAGGAACTGTTTTTCATGTTCCTGTGATCATGATGTTACTTTGATTAAATTGTACTCATGATGCATTTGTACTTAGATATTTCTCACTAGACTCAACTAATAAAGGTTGTTAAAAAAGGTGTTTTAGTGTTTGAAATGCAGAAAAAAAATTTTTGTGGATTTCAAATTTAAAATTTAGTTAAAAGTATTTTTATTTTTTAAAACAACACTAATACTGTGCGGTAGTGACAGTTAAAAAACATCCACATATGGTCCGATTTATTTAGGCTAAAGTCAAAACTTCTGAGTTCTAAGCCAAGAAAAACCAATGAAAGACTTCCCCAAAGTTAAAATTTCAGCCTGGAAAGCGAAACGTTTCTCTTCACCTTTGGTCTCAAAATCATACATGGCAGCCTTTTCACATAAAACCGTGGTTTATACTCTACATCACTAGGCATCTCATTAAATTAGTCTCTCACACACACACTTACAAACCCACAAATGCAATAACTTCTTGGCACATGGTTAGAAAATGGAGAAGGCATTTTTTCTCTCTTTTTTTGCAGCATTCACTGTGTCGTGAAAAAAAATTTGCCCCTTTAAAAAATGGAGTTTGGCCACTTTTTTATCCAAAATTTTTTTGCTCATCCCCACACCAGTTTGATTTTTAATCCCAGACTTTGACTAGGCCACTCCAAAATCTTCTTTTTTTTACCAGAAGTGGGCTTGCTGGTGGGCTTAAAGTCAAAAACTGATGGCTGGACATAAATTTAATTCAATCTAATCTAAGTAACATTTATTTTATAGGAATTGTTAGGGGTTCCAAAAAAGTGTACAATATGTGATTGTGGGTGAGTGAGTGAGTGAGTGAGTGAGTGAGTGAGAGTGATTGTAATTATTCACAGGACTTCAGTTTGGTTCTTAACTAGGTTTGGAAATTTTAATTTCTTGTGTTAAATGCATCCAAGCGATTTGTGTTTGGCTCTGGTAGAATAATGCAGTCTGCTTACCTTGATCACCATCTGTCATGGCGGTGTTCACAGATCTGCATGCAGACTCGAGTTATTTTTGGAGATGTGATAAATTGTGGGCTCTAATATAAACCTCCTCTTCAGTAACCGGGTCACGCTGTGATTCACGGTGCAGCACAATGCGAAATGTGATTTTGCTTTACCTCGACGTACTGCATCCTGATCACCAGAACCTCGGCCTGCTTTGTGGGACATCTGGATGCAGTATGACGACATGGATGAGAAAAAATGTATAAAGAGCAAGAGGGTTACATTTTCTTTCTGTCTCATACGTCACATAGAGGCATGGAAAAACGTTGGATGTTGCTGTCAATACCCAGAGCTCCCATGCTTCTGCAGCATAAACACATCATGCACAATTTGTCACCACCTGTGCCCTCTGCTATTTTTACTTTCACCCTACTGCCCAGGAGAGAATTTTCCTCTTAATGCCAACAGAGAAAAATTGTGAATTACTTTTTTTTTCCTGCCAAATTGCCTCAGTGTCTCTTCTCTATCAGTTCCCTGTCTTGGCCAATAGTTTGGTTTGCCTTTAGGAGTCATGACATGACGATGAGCAGTGGGTGGAAACGATGAGTCAAACCTTTTGAAGCCTTTGTGTGTGTGTGCTCAGCATGTGTCATAGAAGCCATCTTATCATGACTTGAACAGAGGAATACCAAACATTCCTGTACCTTAGTGAATTTGGCAGCCATGGGCTCACTGGATGTGATCCGACTTGACTGCTTGGTTACTCACAGTCACTAAAGTTTGTTGTTGATCGAGAGCATGTGAAAACATGTCATCGGCATTGCTGAGAAACCAGTTAGAGTGTTTTTTTCTTCACTACTCGAGATATTTTAAACTATACCTTTTCCCTACATTTGTAAAAACGTCCACACAGAATTTTGATATCCTGTTAAGAAGGCTTTAGTTCAGTTGACCACACGAAAAAAAAACATAGAACATGCTCCTTCTACTTCATTATTTTGCACTATTTGTGTTGGTCTATCACATAAAATCCATTTTGATGTTTCAAATTGACAAAATGTTATAAAACTGAATACCACTTCCTCTTAGTCAGTAACCATTTCAGAACAGACTTTATGTTTATTGGAAACACAGTCAGAACAAAGTGAAACAGATGTGGAAAACCCCATAAAAAAAAGCTTAATGTTGTTTAGGTTTCAACTAGTGGGGCGCTGCACCATGTTTCTAATAAAATTTTAAAAAAACCCCGGGGTTTAAAGCCACTTTTAAAACTTTTTTTTCCAAATTTTTCATGGAAGTAAGGGATTGTAAAATTCTTTTTTCAATCTTTTTATTTTTTTTATCTGTTTCACTTATTTCAATATTTTTTTTTTTTTTTTTAATTAGATAATATTTTGGGGAACCGCAACTGGGGGTATCTTTTTTTTGTTGGGGGGAATTTTGTTTTTTTTTTTTTGCTTTTCTTGGTGGGGTCAATGGTTTTTTCGGGGCAAAAACTGTCACCGTTTCATTTTCTGTTGTGTTTTTTTCAATATTGTCAGATCTCTCAAATGTTTGTGGAGTTTAGAGATTCATATTTTTGTGTTTTCAACCACATACACTTCAGAAGTGGCTTCTGAAGTAAATCTCGATTGTATTTCTCAAAATCCTTGAGTTTAAATACAACTTGGTCTGCCCAGACCTTTCCCTTTGATATAATGTAATGAATAAGTCATAAAAGGACAACAAAATATAAATATTTAAAATTACTAAGCTACTAACAAAACACTATAAATAATAAATTATTGAGAAGACCACAAGATCAAATACTGGAATTTGTGTTTGAAGGGAAAAACGCGGGTATACCTTTTTTAATGAAATGAAATTTTTCACGTCAGCCAATATTTTAATATTTATTTAAACCCTTTAAATCTTTTCGTAAAATTTTCTTTTGGGGGGCAGCAAAAATGGGAATTAAACGTTATTCCGCACCTCCCGGGACCAGGGGAAAATAAACCCTTTTTTACAGTTTTGGTGACTTTTTAAATTCTATGAACCAAAATACTGCTCCAGCTTTAATTTTGAGCTGTTATTTGTAGTTTCTGCTCTTCCTTGAGTGATTCTGGTCCTGGTGAATTCCAATCTGTTTTTCTCATGGTCTGCTGATTAGTAAAATTGGGGCTGTTTGGGAAACCACATCCTCTCAGCCCGGGTTTTTCCAGCCAGGAAGCACCTGTGGAGCTGAGAGAGGAGGAAGGCTCTGCCGGGCCCTGTGTACCAGCAAAGGCGTCCTATTGTGTATGGATTCTTTTTATAAGTCACATGGAAGAATAAGGGGGCTTTCTCAACAGGAAGTGGATCTACGAACTAACATACCGTGCAAATGCAGTCTGTCAGAGGGTTTTTATCAGGTAAAAAAGGAGCCACAGAAGCATGAAAATGGAATCTGTAAAAAATGAATGCATACAGGAAAGGGATCGCTTTTTTGATTTTAGATCAAATTTGTGTTTAACAACAATAGTGATAAAACAAATTTTGAATTATTGATTTTTCCTGGAGCATGCAAAACCAATAACGTAGTAAAATCATTAGACTTAAGGTAGGCTGATTTGGAGTCTTTAAAGTCTAGAATTTATAATGTAAAAGTATTCCTAACCCTTTAACTTTTTCACATTTTTTCATGTTGCAACCAGAAGCTTCAGTGTGTTTATTTAGGATTTTCTGTGATAGACTACCACAAGGTCGCACATACAGTATATACAGTAATTAAAGGAAAATTCGAACATTATTGAACTAACAGCACCATGAAGACCAAGGAACAGAGAGGTCACAGATAACGTTGTGAAGATATTTAGAGCTGTGTTAGGTTATCAAACAATATCTCTTTGAGCATCTCACATATATGCATTATTTGAAAATAGAAAGAGTATGGCACAATGGAGGGGACACAACAAGCATGTGGACGAAGGTGCTTTGGTCAGATCACACTTTTTACCCTACGTGCAAAATGCTACATTTATTCTCTTGAACAAACATTTCTTAGTGTAAAACAAGGTGGTGGCAGCATCATGCTGTGGGGACACTTTTTTTCAGCAGGGACAGAGGAGTTGACCAGAGTTGATGGAAAGAATGCCCACTTCTTGGAAAAAAAAGATTTTCCTTCCACCTTTCATAATTACTCTTTGTGGGGTCTTTACAAAATCCAAATAAAAAACTGGAAGTTTTTTTTAAAAAGTGACGGTTGAAAGTGCATGAATACTTCTGCAAACCATTGTAAGTTTGCAAAACAAAATCTAAACTGCAGCAGCATTCTGTGAGGAGACTGAATTTTGTAATAAGTCATTTTTTCCACTTTTTTCCAATTTATGTTTCATCGCGGTTGTGAAATGATGGTGACAGCACAATGGTTCCTGTGCTTTAGAAGGTTGACTAAACAGCAAACATCAAAAGAATAGAAACAGATCTGTTACGCTTGTGGCCCAATGACTGCAGCCCATATGTTGCACACTTGAGTACTGCTTCAGACCCAGCCGAGTCCTTAAGGTGACCTGCAGGGCTTTGCCTGCCTGCTTCCTAAATGTACTATAGAGCAGTTAAAAGGCTGAAGCAATCCTGTCAGTGACACTGTGTGCATGGGCGCCCACCATTCATGTGTCAGAGGACAGCAAAGGTGGTTATTATGTGAAGAAACGAAATAAAAGTTCCCTGTATGAGAAACATCTTGTAGGTCTGGTTCACCTGGGTGCGCTGTTATTGTTTACATCTGACAATGACAAGGCTTGTCCAATGAAACAAAGGCTAAGAAATGGATGGTGGCCCTCCCAGTGCATCAATGATGTCACAAGCCCAGATTAGACCAGGCCGTGTGGCATGCTACCTGCTGTCACCTCTAATCCTCCACCACTATCCACCCACCTTTCCATCCATCCGTCCATTTGTCTGTCCATCCGTCCGTCCATCCAGACATTCGTCTGTTTGTCCTTCCTTCCATCCATCCATCCATCCGTCCGTCCGGTCCGTCCGTCCGTCCGTCCGTCCGTCCTTCCATCTGTCCGTCCGTCCTTCCGTCCGTCCGTCCGTCCATCCATCCATCCGTCCGTCCATCCATCCATCCTACTTGACCTGGGCTCAGTGCCAAAAGCAGTCTTTCCTGTCTCCACAATTTAGTCATGATGTTTGATCTCTTTTTTCTGTCCATCTGAATCGGTACAAAGAGCCGTATTTTCTGTGACTCCTGTTTTCCTCTCCTATTGCTCCCTTTTCCTGTTTTTTTGCGCCTGTTATTATTCATGTGCATTTATGTCACTGGCAGATGATGTAACAGCTATTTGTTGAGTTCAATGCCCACAGAGTTTTTCAGATGAATTATATGGGTTGTTCTTGTATGAATAATTAGGTCAGTTTTGAGCACTGGAAGGAAACATTTGTAGTTTATGATAATATCTTGCTGGATTAAACTATCTACACTGAAAAACTTTGCAAATTATTTTGCAATTTAACATAGGGTTAAAATATGTAATATGTAAAATGTCATTTTTTGTCCTATTATGAGACATGTAGTTTTAGGTTGGGTCTTCAAGAACAAACAGCAAATATATGAACCTCGGAAAAAGATTTTAAGCAAAAAAAACTGTAATCTTAGATTTTAAGCACAAAAAACTGTAATCTTAGATTTTAAGCACAAAAAACTGTAATCTTTACAGTTTTTTTTGGTCCATTCCTCCTGATGGAACTGGAGTAGCCTAACTAGAGTTGGGTTTGTAGGCTGCATTGCTCAATGTTTTAGTTATTCCCACATATATGCAGTATGCTTCAGTTTGTTGTCCATTTGTGCCCAAGCTTTAACTTCTTGGCTGATGTGTAAAGATGTTACTTAAATATTTTTGTCGGGATCTGCCATTTTGGGTTTTTTGTTAGTTTACTTCTTCTCTGTTAGGCGTTTTTCTCTGCACCAGTCACCCGTGCAGCAAAATATCCCCACAACATGATACTGCCACCCCCGTACTTCACAGTTGGGATGATGTTTTGAGGCTTACAAGCTTTCCTCTTTTTAGTTCAACTGTAATGATGGTCATTATGGCCAAAACGTCAATTTTACTTTAATTAGACATTTTGTACTTGGGTTAATTCACACACGTGGTGCTTGTGGCTCATTAGAAAGAGCAGTTGTCTTGCAATTGGAAAGTTGTGTTTGATTCCAGCTTCCTCCCCTGCCACACTTGGATTTACCCTGGGCAATTTATGTTGCTCCAAGTTGCCTATTGATCTGGTATCCATGGATGAACCATGCTTGTGGAGGTCCATAATTCTCTTCCTGAGGTCTCAATTGTTTCCTTTCAATTTTTCCATGATATCATAGAAAAAGTAGCGTGTTTGAGGTGTTGCCTTAAACTATGTCCAGAGGTGTGCGTTCCTCTTATTCAAATGTTGTGAACTAACCAATCAAAGGCTCAAAAAGCGGTATCATCATCATCTGGGCTTTTCCATATCTCTGAAGGCATACTCATTTTTGTGTATGTAAACTTCTGAATTTAGAGAAAGTAATAAAAAATGTTTAAACAATTCTTTGTCGCATTACTCTCACATATGGCAAACAGAAATTATTTTAGTAATCCTACCTGGCGTAAAACAGGAAATGTTTAGTCTTTTTTAATTTTAGACTAAGGAAAACTTGTATTTATATTTAACTGTATAATATATACTCCTCTCACCGGCTGATTGCAGGGACACACTCCAATGATTGCCATATCCCCCTGAACAGGATTTAAATAATTTTTTAAAATATTACAAGTTCAGATCATATGCTGTTGATGTAATGTCTACAGTCTTTGTAGGCATTCATACTTAGACCCAAATGCTAACTAAACCCAAACACAGTCCTGAGCCGTGTGTCAGGATTGATTTCTTGTCATGTGCAGGGCGAGCTGAGTGACATTTAAACCCATTAATTAATTTGGGGGATTAAGCTTACAGGCTGAGGGGTGCTGGAGAGATGTCATGCTGCTTCACTGGGCTATACATGGGCCTGAGCGGAAGTTAGAGGTTGCTTTTGTCAGCTACATCGCCTGATCTCTTCCTAATTCTCAACTACATTCCTGACTAGCCCACATGGGGGATTATGCATAAGCCCTGAACAGAAATATAAACTCCTGAGAATTTGCAGGACCAAAGTAGCAGCTACATTAGAACATTATTTCTTACACTATGAGTGTGTTGTTTGTAGGCTGTATTTCTGCATTTTGAGTGGATTCCTGTTTGATGTTGTGGCCTATTGCTGCTGTTTTAGGGTTAACATGTAAATCACTCGTTCTTGTTGCGTCGTATTTATTGTACAGTGAGATAAATTAAAGTTAATTTAATTACAGTGAGTTAAATTAAAATATTAAAATAAAATATGAGTATACGCAATTCAACACTTCAATCCATTTACAGTTCAGCCAAATACATTAAGTTTTACATTTATTAAAAATTAATGGTGACTGATCGCCACAACTAACTTAACTGTGTTCCAATTGTAAGTCTGAGACAAATGAGATTTGCAGCTGCGCTCTATATGCACTCAGAGGCTGGAATGTCCAAGTTCAGAGTAGTTCAAATTACCTGGAATCCCCACTGAATTTGGTATGCGACCTGGAAAGTCACAGCTTTCTCACCAATGCCAAGCTCAAAATTTATTATGGCCACTAGATTTCTTTAAAAGATAGTGATAGCTGCAGTAACAAACTGTTTATTTGGTCTACTGACAGTTTGAATCTCATTAAATCCTTCACATACATATTGCTGTACAACTTATTTTAGTGAACACATTTTGATTGTGTTTAAATATCCAAAACACATTGTTAGCCATATCAAAATGCAGATTACCCCTTCTAGGGTAAATGGAAAAGACCATGCTAGTTGTCATGCTAGTTCTCATCAAGTGACAAAGCCAACATTGTTATTTTCTTCTTTTATTTATTCAAAAAGGAAGTAACATGTTTATAATCAGAAGTCCTGAGGGTGCTAGTCATTTCCCCTTCTTCATTTCATACTTTTGCCGTTCTGGTTGTTTTACACAGTACCTTTATTGGTTGTGAAAAACTGTAAGTGTGATATAATTTCTTCTGAAGATATATATATGATAAAAGGTCAATATAAATTAAATGTAATTAAATTAAAATATGCATTGAACTGAATACAACTATATACAAACATGACCACAATCGAAAGGACATTATATAAAAATTGTTATAGAGTGGACACCCTGGGCACACCCTAAAACTAATATGTTGCCAGCTGAAAACTATGTGGATCCTACATCTTGACTTGGTAATATTTGCCCACTCTATCCTGTAAAAGTTCTTCAGAAACATTGCATTTTAAAGACATGTCTTGTTGACATGTCTCGTCAGGTTAACCCAGCATACTATCTGTTCTAGGTACTGGCTTGGCCATACCAAAACGCTAAGTTTCTTCTGGTGAAACCATTCTTTTGCAGATTTGGATGTATGCTTGGACTAACTGTGATGCTGAAAAATTAACTCCCTCTTCATCTTCATATTCCAAGCAAATACTGTATCTGAAGGTTTTGGGTGAAAACTTACCGGTATTTGGAATTGATCATGCTCCCATTCATCTCGATCCAAACCCTAGTTCTATTGGAAGAAAAGAAATCCCAGATCACGATGCTGCCGCTACCATGTTTCACTGCAGAGGCTCTTTTGGTGATAATGCAGTGTTGACTTTACGACAAACATATGTTTTGAAAATGTAGGCAGAAATTTGGTGTTTGGTTTTATCCGACCATAGGACATTCTCCCAATGATTTCAGAGTATTTTACACTGGCCTGGATGTTTTGCTTCTTTTTTCAGCCCCACTTCTTAGTCAGGACTTAAAAGACTACAAGAGATTTTTGTCACATGTAAAACATGACTAGCCCTTCTCAGAAATCCCTGCAGCTTTATCAGTGTTGCTAATCACTTTCAGTCTAGTGTTTTTATTTATTTTAGAGACACGTCAAATTTATGCAATCCCAATATTGTTCCATATTATCTCCAGTTACTAATGACTGTTTTTACGGTGCCATAGTAAATATATATTGCTGTAGATTTTTTTGTACCCTTCTCCTGATTTAAACCTTTGTGCAATGAGAAATTTTGATCCTTTGTAACCTCTCCATCAATAATGGCTTTAGCTAAAGGATACAAATGAGAAAATATAAGAGAAATCATATTAGGACAGTTAAACCTTATTCAGCTACATAAGATTTACTCTAACTGATGTTAGAAAGGATGAAAGGATTTATCATAATCACATGTTTTACATCACCAAACTGGAAACAGTAGTGTGCATGCTTTTTAGATCCGAGGTACACACTAGAAAAGCATTACATTTATTAGCTTTTTGACATGCTGTTTTCTTTTAACAGCAGGTAGCTCAATGGTGTGTTTTGAAAACATTAATAATATGGCAACATATGCACGTTGAGTCATTGAAAGTATTCTTGCAGAAACGTGCATAAACCCACTGTGATGTCTTTATTTTTGTAATAGCTGAGACGTTAGCATGCTCTCTGGTAGGCGATGATTTCTTTAGAAGTCATGGTGAGCTTCAAACATGAAGTAGGAGCTGCAGATGAAAAGACTGGCGGGGCTTCTTGCGGAGGGAGTGATTAATGGCTGGATCAGTGGTAGTTTCTGTACGGGGTTTCTTATTTACCAGGGCCGCGGGCGGAGTCACAGTGGAGTCATGGACGGGGGCGGGTTTTTTCCTGCGAACACGCCAGCGTCGATGTCCATATATGGTTCGCGACGTCACGCACCGGAGGTCCCATTCACATAAAACCGATTGGCCGGAATCCCCTTGGAGGAAATGTAGGCACAGACTCGCACGGGGCTCGTTGCTCGCCCGCTTTCAAATCCAGCTCAGTTCTTAGGCAATAACAACAACAACTCTGCAGAATGAAGGTCTCCAGCATGGACTGTCGGCGTCTAAAAAAGATCATCAGGAAGGAGTGCGGCAGCTGCCTTATCGTGGACTGTCGACCCTATTTCTCTTTTACGAACTCCAGTATTAAAGGGTCCGTCAACGTCAATCTCAACTCTCTGGTGGTGCGGAGGTCCCGAGGAGGACCGGTCCCGCTGCAGTTTGTCATCCCGGACGAGAGAGCTCTGTTTCGGCTCAGGGAAGGAAGCATATCGGCGATCGTGGCTCTCGATGACCGGACGTCCCACTGGCAGAAATTGAAAAAGGACAGTGTAGCACAGATAGTAATAAACACCCTGTCGCATCTAGCGAGCGGGGCAAGCATTTGCTTCCTGAAAGGTAATAATTTTAATATTATTATTGTTATTATTATACTAAAATAATCGGTAAACATTGACCAGTTTGTTTTTGGTTCAGTTTTGTTTCTTAAAAATTGTTTAATGTATATCATAATTTCAAAAGCAATACCTTGACATGTTTTTCACATTACGTAGTTTTATTTCATGCTCACTGATACAGTAACGAGAAAAACTGGATATGATCAAAATGTATTATACAATATATGAGTTTGAATACATTTTAGTTGGATGCGTGTAGTCTGAAGAAATAAAAACGTGACACACCCATAGAAGGCTTTTTCACGGTGGTTGACCAAAATGTTGGCAACATCACCATCACTTCATCGAATCGATTTTGACAAACTGTCCTCCTCATACTATCCCGGGTCATGAGAAGCTATTTTTCTCCCACAATTTGGAGAAATGAATGTCCTGCGTGCGTCAGTAGAGCAGATGAGTCAGTGCTGGAGAGAAGCAGCTAAATCCGCGTTTCAGCGACTTTCGTTGATGTCGAACCAAGTTCAGTCTCTTCATTGGAACCGGATCTTCATTATAGTAGGGTTCATCTGAGATCGTGACAGTGTGTTGGAAAACGGATCCATCTCCGTCTATCAGGATACTGGCCTAACGGATTACCGGTCCCCCTAGTGCGGGCTCCTGTAATTAATTACGTGTCTATAATCAGATTATAAACGCTCAAATCCGGCGCTAAGACTGTTTCGTAAACACTGCCATTTCACAAGAAGTGCGTTTGTGTGTGAATGTGTTACTAGGTTAGAGGTGATGTTATTATTCTGAGCTTCTTCTAAAAATGTGTAACCGTGACAAGTATTTTTTCTGTCTACTTCTCAGGAGGATACGAAAACTTCCACTCTCAATACCCTGAACTTTGCACTGAGGTGAAAACCACTGACCAGAGCGGAACTGAAACCGAGAAAAGAGTCAGCAGCCACAGCGAGAAGCTTTCTCACCGCAAACCAGATTATGATCAGGTATGGAAACACCCCTCCTCTCCCACACAGCTGCAATGCTTCAACACTGCAACTGTCAGGTTTTATAAGGCGCATGCATCCAAACCACGCTGGTATTGTGAGGTGTATATTTGGCATCAAAGCCACACGTTGATATTCTCTGACCTTCCCTGCTCCCCAGTTCTTTTTATATTTTCCAAAAAAGAACAATCTCTCAGTGAGGCTTTTATCTGTGGCCTTTGATCTATCATCTCTACCATAAATAGAAAGTCTGAGAAAGCTTCAGATCTGAATGATCTGTTGTGTCTCTGACTGAATTGTTAGTTACTGCACCTAATGGGTCCTCCCTTCTCCAGTGCACTTGGTCTTCAAATAAACATGATGTTCTGCTGGCAGGGGCTCATAGGCGCTGTGACTTGGACAATAAGTGCATTTTCCCAGGGTTCGGGGTGGGTAAAAGCGGACGAATCAAGGCTGGCGGCTAACTGTTTTGTCTTCTCTGAGAGAGAGCTGTTTGTTCTTGCCCTTTTACACTTGACTTATTTTTCTGTTTTCTCTGCACTCCAGGGTAAACCTGTAGAGATCCTGCCTTTCCTCTACCTCGGCAGTGCCTACCATGCTTCTAGACAGGACTATCTCAGCGACCTTCACATCACAGCCTTGCTCAACGTGTCGCGCCGGGACATGCATCCGACCAAAGGCCGCTACGACTACAAGTGGATCCCGGTGGAGGATAGCCCCATGGCCGACATAAGCTCACACTTCCAGGAGGCTATAGAGTTTATAGGTGAGTGAGGAGCGCTGAATATTATGGTACACCGAAATTGGGACTTAAATGGTTTAATCCCTCAAGCCTGCCAGAGTACTAAACGAAGCTGTTAGGTGGGTTTAATGCCATAATATTCAAGTGTTAAAAATACCCAAGCTGGGATACAAAAAGACTCCTATACCTATACATAGGCATGGCTATTTTTGAATAGCATCTTCACATAAGTCATCCTTTACCTCAGCCTGCTGCCATTCACAAATAGAAAGCTCTGAGAAACCTAATGGTAATCAGTTTATCGTCATCACAAGCCTTCAATCCCTCACAAACCTAACCCAGCCAGGCTACTGTCAGTCAGGATTTCCTCTCTTCCATTATTCCCTTCCGATCTCCTTTCCTCCCCCTCCTTCTTAATGCAATGACAGCTCTCCAATGCCGTCATCTGCTCTGCGGCCAAATCACTCTGCTGCCGGGTGCGGTCAGTCAGTGTGAAAACTAGGTGAGCTGTAGCAAAGAGGTCAGAGTTTGGAGCCTGACAGAGAACATAACGCTGCTATTTATGATAATTGGGTGGATGTTAAATACTAGGTGACTAATGCACACTAAGAGAGGGGTGTTTGTCTGTAGGAGATAAAAATTACTGATGGGCCTGAGGCCAGCAAAATGTGTTACTGAGGAAGGTAATGGGGCTGCTGTATAATGGCAGCAGCAAAGATAACACACAATACGATATTTATAGCCTGGCATAACCACAGACGGAGCTCATCCACAAGCAGTTAGCCTGACCTGTATTAGGTGGCAGCCATTGTCGTTAATATGCATTGTTTGGGGACGCAATTTCTGTGTAAGCCTTGTCGTTACATAAGGCAGCAAAAGTGTTCTCGCGAGCAGGTTTAGCCTACATTCAAACACAGCTTCCGAAATTCATCATTCAGTAGACATCCAGGCTGCACAAATAATCACAGCTGCTGGTCCTAAATTAAAATCAATCAGCAAATCAGAGGATGATAATGAATATTGCTGACCTCCTGAAGTATGTCCTGTTAATTCAAAACAAACCTTGGTCATTAAAACACCTACAGATCCCACCCAGCTTGATTCAGGTTGTCGCTCTCTCTGCAGAATGGCTCTCTGGAACAGACAGAAGTGGCCCTCATAGTTTCTGTGACACAGAGAGAGACGCGTAGGTGTCCACAGTGGCTAATGAAACTCATGTCTGCAACGTGGGTAGATCAGACTTACACGCGAGGCAGATGAAAATACAGATCTGTAGGTGTTTGGAGCATTTCTAACAATTCTTGAAGCGTTTAAGGGGAGACATTTTGAAAGACGGGTGAAAGTAGATGTGTGTGGAGGTGGTAGAAGTGTAGGAGCACGGCATCTACGGCACACATTTGTCAGGATGTAGGCTAAATGCAGCACCCCCACAGGAGTGCAGGTGCAGGTGTGCTTTGTGACTAACACCAGCTTTAGAAGTCTGTCTGTTTGCACCATGGATGCTGTTACCTTTGTTTGTCTTTAATATGCTGCACTAGTTGCTATGTAGAGTGTTCACGCTGATTAGTGTGGAGAGCAAAGAGGATAATTAGATGGCTAAACTGTGATGTTTTGCTGTTGGGGAAATTGGACCAAAAACAATAAAGATTTCTTGCTTTCTTTCCCCTTCAGATCAAGTGAAGCAATCAGGAGGGAAGGTTCTGGTACACTGCGAAGCAGGCATCTCACGCTCGCCCACCATCTGCATGGCGTACATCATGAGGACCCAGAAACTGAGGCTCGATGAAGCCTTCGAAATCATCAAGCAGCGCCGGGCGGTCATTTCACCGAACTTCAGCTTCATGGGCCAGCTGCTGCAGTATGAGTCCGAGGTCCTGTCCAACACACCGGCCCTCGCTGCCACGCCCGAACCAGCCACTCCGTGCGTCACGGAGTCGGCCTCGTTTTTTGCCAATGACTTCTCCGCCACTTTCAGTACCAAAAGCTTTGAGCCACCCATGTTCACCCTCCCTACCTCTTGCCTGCAGTCCCCAGTACACCACCCGTTAAAACTGAGCCCAATAACTGCACTGCCTTAAAAAAAGTGAACTGTGACTGCTTGGTAGTATTACTTGAAATTTTAAGAATCAATGCTCTCTGTGTGCCTGGTGTTGAAACTAGCAGAGCGGGTAGACGTGGAGATTAACAAGAGACGCAATGAAGAGTAAAAAAAGAACAGTGTTCCATTGAAGGGTTTTCCTGTCTTCTGAGCTGCAGTGATAAAACAACACAGCACAGTGATAAACTGCAATATACATGCCTTAGGTTATTATTGTGATTCATTTGCCTATTCACAATTATGGTTAGGCATTTAAACCTAATTTATTTAAAAACTATGGTCTGTTTTTTTTTCAATAATGTGGGAAATGAAATGTGTTTAATAAATGTTTTCACCTCTGAAACTTTGTCATGGTATCATTTTTGAAGTACATAAGGCAAGAAGTAAAGTACAGTGATCAAATATGTCCCTATGTAGCAAAGTGCTAAAAGTAGAAGCAACAGTGACACCTGCAGCGACTTTGAGCTCAGTTAAGAAGTCTTATTTTCCCGAATAAAAGTCACACTGCATTTCCATACATGTTGTGGTAGTTTTTTCAAACCACACATTATTAATTAATGCAGATGACAACTAATCACAGGCAAAAGCTTAAAAATGCATTATTGGGACAAGTGCTGATGTCAAATTATCCGGATGTTGCCTTGTAAATCAAAGCCCTATAGTCTGGACCGACAACAGTGCCACAAAAAGGTTGAATCTGAGAAAGAGAATTTAAAATAAGACTGAATAAAAATGCATATTCATTTGGACCAGCAGGGTTCCTACAAATTTTTCATTTCATAATTCAATACTTTTCTATACTAGATTATCTTAATGTTTCCCCATGTGTTTTTGACACCATGGACATTTAAATCCAAAACATGAAAAAGCTGGTCTCTGAACTTTTGGGACATTGACTTTTTTATAGCTTTTATGTTTGTTTTATTTCTTAGGACATAATACATAAATAAAAATGTGCAGCAGGTTTTGTGAAAGAGTAGTAGTTGTGAATCCAACAGAAAATGAAGAAAGATTGCCCACATTTATGCATCAAAGCATAAATTTATGCATCAAAGCATAAATCTGTCCCTTACTTTGTGATTCTTGTTAAGCTAAAAAATAGATCAAAGTAAATGTTGTTGGCTGAATGCAATGATTGTAGTTCCTTTTTTTTGTGGATTTAATGAATAGGAACAGAAATTCAAATTTAATTATTTGACTTGCCGAACACCAACGCCCATTTTAAATGTCAGACTGACTTATTGGTGCATCCTTGGCTAAAAAAAAACAGTGAAATAAATGTCAGTAACTCAAATACCGAAAGTAGGACTACAGCTCTAGTTGGGGTACAGCCCATTATCTACATACAAAAAATGAAGTTCTTGATTCTTAAGAAATCAAGATTTTACTGTTTCATATTTAGCATTGAAAGAAACAGTCTTAAAACTATTTTCTTTTCAATACGAGTTTTTAGTTTTCATTACTTATTCAGACTTGTGAAAATGATCACATCAGCATATATACTATTCCAGACTATGTAGGAATCCTGTTAGTGCCATGTTCTCCAACCTAATATCCCCTAAGAGCAGTGGGTTTGGCAGGAGAAAGGGTGGAAAACTAAATTGTTTTACTGTGTTTGTTTTGTGTTAGAAGTTCCATGTTGTATCAAGGAATGACCAGACAAACAAACTGATCAAATTCTAGTTGCAAGATGGGAATATGTGGGTTTTGTTACTTGTTACAGTTAATGATTAGGTTACAATTGGCAATACAAGCTGATGAGATATCCTTTTCCATTTGATGTATTCAATGCAGAACCATGTTCGGAAATAGAAATACTATGTGTGCCATTGCCCTAATGGGATACAAGCCAAAAGTTCAAATTAATTCTTGTTATTTTTGTATTTTGTTATACCCCATGCCCTTCTGATCCTTTTTTCCTGACCAAAGCTTTTTTTCAAATTTGCCAAGTGGAACTGTAACTTATATTTCTCTATCGAATGCTTGTTTTGCTAAATTATCTGCATGGTCATTGCCTTTCACCCCCTCGTGGGCTGGCACCCGACAAAAATGTTTGTCAGTCCACCTCCGTTCCATTTTTAAAAGAGTTCAAAAAGGATGTTAGTCTGTAGATTGTATGCTTTGCAGTTCTGAAAGTCAATTAGTGCATACCACCACCTTATCTGGTCTGACCTCTTCAACCCACAGCAACCCAATAACAATAGCCACTATTTCTGCTGTTTATACTGAAAGCTTATCAATTGAACTCGGGGAAGTATACACAATTTCCTATGTCACCCTGTTTATTCTTTAAACCACCTGCGAATATTTGAGGTAGGTATAATAGTTGTTTTTCAGAGATAAAGTAGTCTTGATTTCAACCTTATCCCTGTACAAATCTCTCATCTTTTTAAAATTATTTTGTTTATTTTGACCTCTGGGTAAGGCCAAGGTGGGATGCTGCTAACTGGGCTGGACCTGGTAAAGATCGTAACTTTGCTGCGGCAATGTACACTATACACCCATAATCTATTGCTCTCCTCATTATTGCTGTTTATATATATATATATATATATATGCAACAGCGATTGTTAAATTATATTATATAATGTTAAATTTCTATTATCTATATCGCGCTTCTTAGTAAAAACCGTGTAACCAGACTTGCTTGTTGACATTTTAAACAGCCATTTATAGGACCACTTCACGTCTGACAAAATCAAAGTCTGGTTACACTAATAAATGTTTTTTTAAGTGAGATATTTAGAAAACAGTAATACCGTGGAGGGCCTTGATCTAAAAAGGCTGAAAACAACTTCTCACAACTGTGTATGAATATATCTTTACTTAACCTGCTGTACGCAGCTGGTTTTGATATACACAAACAGGACAGGAAGAACTGTGATGATTTTCTTTGGCGCCCAGTGGATAACAGATGGATTGTACCAACTGTGCAAGGAAGGAGACGTGAATACGAATGAAGCATTTTAAAGCTTGTTTAGCTGCGAAAATTAGATCTTCAAAATGTTGCTGCCGCAGTAGAACTTCAGATTATTTTAATTCTAAGATGTCTCTAAATACACCCATTCTATCCATTCTTTTTTGCGATACCGACCCCGTTTTCACTTAATGGTACGAGTCGTAGTATCCCGCCCCCGCCGCCATTTTCCATGTTATTCTCTGTTAGCATGCATTCTTTCATTATTTTTCATATGTAACAGTTATTCTATTGTTCCTTATTTCTCGTGTTGTTTTGTTAAGTGTGTGGGGGGACACTATTCTCCAAGTTTTACCCAGGAGACGCCCTGTTTAGACAGCCATGTATATTAAACAGGTAAGCTAAAAACCACCGGGCTTCTGCATGGTGGAGCCGAGCTAATGTCTAACAAGGCTAGCTAAGCGGTATGCTAATGCTAGTAACCGTTGTCAAACTTTTGCACACAGTGTGCTAGTTGTTGTATAAAGCCGAACAAATTGACTGAAAATGCTGCCTAAGTTGAGTTTATATGCGTATAGTTAGGTAGGGGCACAGTCTGTGCTAATCGCGAATTGCTGCACGTCTCCCCCTTAAGAAGCTAAGCTAACGCTATCAGCCTAACTGCTATGTGTGTATTTTCATACTTTTAATGCTCTGCTTTGCTATGCCAGTGGTAAGCAGCATATGTGCAATGCAACTGTAAGATTGGCAGTATTCTGGCTTACTTAACCGTCATGTATATTTCCATGCATTCGTGTATATTTTATATTGTTGTAAAGCTGGTGACGTCCTGGATGAAAGCTACCGTTAGCCCCCCGATGTCAAAAAGGCCCAGTCCCGCTTTTAGGATCTGTATTTGATGTTGACATTCCCACATACAAGTTACACTTATTGAGTCTAGTCTGCAAGAAGCATTCCCGTACTTTTGGGCCTTTACGAAATTTATTCTACTAATTTCCTGTTGTCAGTGTTCTGCTAAAGGAGACGTTGTTTATGGTCTGTGTTCTGACTGGGCTATTTGGGTTCTGCAGGTCATCATCCAGGGGTTCAGAAGTTATAGGGATCAAACTGTTGTGGATCCCTTTAGTCCCAAGCACAATGTGATCGGTGAGTTTGTACTTGTCTTCATTTCAGTTTCTGATTTTGTTGCTGTATAGAAGCTTTTTCACAAATATAGCAGTTAGCGAGGCACTGTATATCCAATTGTACTAAATTAATTCCAGTATCATTATGTGGTATTTACGGTTTCATATTGGATAGGCTTTTATATATGAGCTGCAAATAGGTGTGTTTAAAAACGATCTCAAAAGAGGCGCATGTCAAAGCAAATGTTTCCATCTAAAGGTGTTATAGGAGAACCTTAAAATTATTCCAAGATCATGTATGTAGGTTCAAATAACATAAAGAAACTGCTTAGTTTAAAAACTCCTCAGATATTTCCATGAAATGTTCCCGAAGTGATCTTTAATGAATGTTCTGCCTTTCCAGTTGTTGTGTTTCCTATATAGTGCAATAAATACAATTAATTGATTTGTTAAAGTCCTTTTATTAAGCTATAAGGTAACAAACACTATGGCTAAATTCCAAAATTGTGATTTTAAAAAAAATTTCCTATTTATGATTTACCTTGAGATCTTGCACACGTTAATTCAACATGTGCTCATGTGTTAAATCTGAAATTTTTGCCATATAAGTACTTAAAAACCTTAATCAACTAAGACTCTTTGGATTATTTCTTTTTTTTTCTCCTTTATTATTCATCATCAAGTAAATCAAACATTGCATTCAACAAAATGCCATCTCTGTGTTGTTAGCAAGCAAAAAAACTTGATAATGAATAATTTTGTAAATAAAATTTGTTTTATGCCATCAATAGGAATATTTGAAACAGCCACTTACAATAGCAAATATAAATGCACATCATACGAGCATTTGTCGCAACCACAGCTGCAGACTTGCTGATACGAACATACCTGATGCAGTGCTTTAAAATTCTGATATAAAACAATGGTATCATGATGTTTTTACTAATATTTAGCTGTCCCAATAATAGCATAATATAATAAATAAAGATCTGAGTATTAATGAATTGTGAGGTTGTCTTATGTTTTATAACTTCATTTAGATGATGTCAGTTGTGATTAGCCTACATCTCCCCTAATCTATTCTTTAATTTCTGTCATTATGATACTCCCACCACTCTCTGAGAGCTTTAGAATCTGTTTTACAAAATGTTTTGTCGACTCATATCCATCCACCTAGTTAAATGTATGAATTGCATGCAGATCACGAATGCATAGCAACTAAAATATAATTAAAGCTGCAAGTTCGAGATTAAAATATGCATTTTAAATGTTTTACTTGTGTAGATTAAGTTGTTTCCATTTCATCACTTGACCAATTTTCTCTGTTTCAGTTGGCAGAAATGGGTCTGGAAAAAGTAACTTTTTCTATGGTATGTAAGCCTTATTTATTTTGTTTTATACAAGTTAAAAAGTCTCCAACATGTGTTTAACAATAATGCAATAATTACAATGTTTAATTATCTTTTGCAGCTATCCAGTTTGTGCTCAGTGATGAATTCAGCCACCTGCGACCTGAACAGCGCCTGGCCCTGCTTCATGTGAGTTCTGCCAACTTTCAACTTTCTCCTGAATTTGGCTCGGATTGCTATACTGGGAATTTAATTCGATGTTATATAGAAACAGTGCGATGTAAAAAACCTTTTGAGATTTAATTATTGTCCTGATGATGTTTTTTCTTCTGTTACTGTAGGAAGGAACTGGTCCCCGTGTCATTTCCGCTTTTGTGGAGATCATTTTTGATAACTCTGACAACCGGCTGCCGGTATTAACATTTTCTCTTTCTTGTATTACTGTCATCTCTCTCTCTCAACTTCTGCTTTTGGAGCTTTAACATATCAGTGCCTATTACAGTTCTTTCAAGTGCACCAGAAAATGAAAGTTTGTTTCTTTAACAGAGTTTGAAACTGTAATCAGCCTTGTTGCACAATAGTGTTGTATAAACAGGAGAAATCAGCTGATATGTGGGACTGTCATCATCACTAGTGAGAAATTTCTCTCCCTCCAGATCGACAAGGAGGAGGTCTCCCTTCGCCGTGTTATTGGTGCAAAGAAGGACCAGTACTTCTTGGACAAGAAGATGGTGACGTACGTATTAGTGTGGTTTGTCTGTGTATCTGTAAAAAGTCTCACAGAAAATGTCAACTCTGCCGTCTTTTGTTACAGTAAGAATGATGTCATGAACCTTCTGGAGAGTGCTGGCTTCTCTCGCAGTAACCCATACTACATTGTCAAGCAGGGAAAGGTGAGAAAACAGTGGTATACTGTTATACTTTCACTGTGTTAATGCAGGACTCTAAAAAGTTCCCCTCTGTTTGCCCATCTTATTTAAATTTAGTCTCCGCATATATAGAGATACGATAAAATACTATTTAATTTTATTTATTGTTGGAACATGTCTAAAATGTGTCCTAGATCACACCCCAAACACACGCATACAAACATGCAGACAAATGTATTGGCACCAGTGGTGAAGATGTTGTTTTTTGTTTTTTTTTTTCAAACTTTTAATTTGAGTAGAGTGGAGAAAATTACTATTTTTAAGACAATTATTTTTTAGCTAAACCAGAAGTGCAACAATTATTGGGACCCATACAGTTGATGCTTTGTGATCTCTTTACTCTTCCCTTACAATATTTCCAAAAGTTGGAGCTTAGAGAGGGAGCGATCTTTGCCCAGTCCTCTTCCTCTAACCTAGTCCAACATCCTGACTACTCTCCTATGCTCTTCTTTTCTTCAGCTCACCGCACAGGTTTTCCATAGGTTTTAGGTCTGGGGACTGCGGTGGGCAATGGAAGAAGGATGATTTTTGTGCCCAGTGAACCATTTATGTGACGTTTTAGCCATTTGTTTTGGCTGTCTACCCTGCTTAAATATCCACGGACAACCCATCAGTACTTTCCTGGGAGAAGGTGTCAGATATTTGTTGGTACTTGAAGGAGTTCATGATGCCCTTCGCTGTAACAGTTCTATTAGTGCTTTTATCAGTGCTATAATTAACAGTGGGTGATAGATGATTATCCACATATTTATTGAGTTTCACACCAAACCTTCCTGTGTTGGTTGTTGCCAAAAAGTTTAACCTCATTCTCATTTGACCAAAGCACACAATGCCAGCTCAGCAAATTCCACTTGTTTACATTGTTGATTCCAGGACAGAAAAGGCTTTGGCTCCCAAACAGCTGCTTGGCATGGAGATGGCATCTAATAGTTGTTGTACTTGGTCACTCCAAGATGCCCCTCTTTGCTGCAGTTCTTAGTGTGCTTTTAACCTCCCTTGCCTTCCTATGACTGAGTGTGGTGATACTATTGGTATGGGTCCTCTTACAGCCTGGTGGCCTGTGGCTAAAAGAAATCTGTGTCACATCATATTTCTGCCCAGTGTAAACAGGAAGTCATGTGTTTCTAATTAGAAATTCTTGCTCAGTTAAAAAAAATGCTTCAGTTACATTTAGTTTAGAGGGATTTCAGGGGTGCCAACAGTTGTGTCGACAATGATTTTTGATAAAAGCAATTATTTCCTAACATCTGCCTTAAATTAATGGCTGGATTAGGAGTTTCCAACAGAGTTGTCAGTGTCTGCTTGAGCGAATGTCTTTTTGTCCTTTTTAGACTACATGTTCTTATGAGATAAACTAACTATACGTTATTCCACTTTCATTGCATCATTTTAATTCTTCATGCAGATCAACCAAATGGCCACAGCACCTGATTCTCAGCGGCTGAAACTTCTGCGAGAGGTGGCAGGAACACGGGTGTACGATGAACGGAAGGAGGAGAGTATTTCTCTCATGAAGGAGACGGGTAAAATCTTAAGCCATGAGATATAAAACATAGCAAGTTTTGATATACTTGAACAGAAATATTGGATCACGCTGAGTTCGGACCCAGAAGCAGGCTGTTGTGAAACCTTTTCCTCTGGATAATTATCCAGCATAACATTTCTTTATATCTGGTATTATTTTTTTTGATTCATGTTGCCTCAGTTGCAACAACAGTGCTTATCAGTGAACATCATGTACTTTTAAGCGAAGCTTATTCTGAACTCATCGTGCATTTAGTGGATATTTTGACATTTTTTTGCTCAACATCCCGTTTTGTGTATTTTCCCAGAGGGGAAGCGAGAGAAGATCAATGAGCTGTTGAAGTACATAGAGGAGCGTCTGCACACCCTGGAAGATGAGAAGGAAGAGCTGGCTCAGTACCAGAAGTGGGACAAGATGAGGAGAGCTCTGGAGTACACTATTTACAACCAGGAGCTTAACGAAACTCGTGCCAAACTAGATGAGGTAATGTATTTACTCTGCTCTGAAATACTGCTGTGAGGTCATTTCTAAATTAGGCAAATACTTGTTTAAGTGGGTGAGTCCAGTAGTAAAAGAGCGAGCAACCTTCGCTTGGCTTTGTTATTGTGTCTGTTTCTTGAATTTTGTGTTTTTTTTTTTTTGCTCTTCTCCAGCTGTCCAGTAAGAGAGAGACCTGTGGAGACAAATCCAGACAGCTGCGTGATGCTCAGCAAGATGCCCGGGACAAAGTGGAGGTAAAGTCATCACGAAGGCTGGTGCTGAAAAACAAGCTGTAATATCTATATAACATGTTTAAATGTGCTTTAAATAACATTTTTCATTGATACGTCAGAGTCTTACTCTAGAGAGGATTCCCTAAAACCACAGCTGCTTTTGCATTATATATGCTTGTGTATTTATTCTGTAACATTTCTCTGTACTTTTTGTGTATTTATTGGCAGCAGTTTCCATACAGTGAGACAAATAATTTTTAGATGAATAAATTTAACGCGCTCTACAGTAATGTTGTCTTGTAATGTGAAGTTAACGAGTTGAAATCCTTCTGAAATGAACCCGCAGTCTGTTTTTCTGTGTTTTTGTTTCCTGTTTGTAGGAGACTGAGCGCGTTGTGCGCGAGCTGAAGTCCAAGGTCTCTGCTATGAGGGAGGAGAAAGAGCAACTGTCGGCCGAGCGCCAGGAGCAGATCAAGCAGAGGACCAAGCTCGAGTTGAAGGCCAAGGACCTGCAGGATGAGCTGGCAGGCAACAGTGAACAGAGGGTACGGAAGCCTCTAATCTGCGTCACATTGAACACGTGATGGTGCACCAACACCCCTCATACCCATCAGCATCACTATTGGAAAAGAGTCTTTGCTCCTTTAACCCACTTTGCTCCAAACGGTTATTAACGGGAAAGTCAACTACTTACTTATATGAATTTTTATGTAACCTTTGTTTTGTTCTTCCATCCATTCTTCTCTTTTCTGGATTGTACAGGCTCCTTTTTTTAAAGTCTGAGCACCTCTTGCATATGTTTATACCTGACCTTTCTTCCCTCCTTCCTCTCTGATCTCCTCCATCTTTCTCCAAAGCCTTTCAAGGCCCAAACCATGCACTTTATTATTTTTCTCGCTGGTTGTCTTATTATGTGCTAATATCAATGCTTAGTGACTGTTGAAAGAACATTAATAATGTTGATGGAAGTAGAAAACGTCTCCACCGATGATGAAATAAAATGATTGTCTATTTTCCAAACGTTGAGTAGAAAATCCGAGTGAGTAATCAGCAGAGTCACCTTTAGGTCCGCTATACATACCTTTTGGCATGAACTTTTGTATGCACAGTTGGCATAGATCACTCTCCATATGGCCTTGTGCAGAGTGGTTGTGTAGTGTGAAGATGAGGATGATAGTCATAGAAAAAAGGGTTTGTTGGCTTAGTTTTTGAATTGTGAGCTTCATGCTGGCTGCTGGTTGTTTGATTGAAACCATCTGGTTACTACGGGCACAACACTTGTCTAAAGTCGGGCAAAAATAAAATCTTTTGTCCTTGTTTGATCATCTTTTAATATGTTGACTAGATGAGGGAAAACTGGAGTGCTTTACCTTTTTGTCTCCCAGGAAGGCCAATCAGTCATCTTTGCAAAGGCACCTTACTAAAAGAAGTTTGAAGGGAGTTTGACTTGCTTGAAATGCTCTGTTCTGTCAGAAACGCTTGCTGAAGGAGCGTCAGAAGCTGCTGGAGAAGATTGAGGAGAAACAAAAGGAGCTCCAGGAGACTGAACCCAAATTCAACATGGTGAAGGAAAAGGAGGAGCGGGGCATCTCTAGGTAGGGATGACTCATAACTACGCAGCTGATGCTTAGGCATGGCTCGATGAGTCAGTCAGCACATACTGAAAGCATTTTGATAGTAGGATTCTTCTCCAAAGTTTTTAAGTACAAAAAACTTTAAAAAAACAGAATTTCTGCCAAAATTAAATCGCAGCAACACCCACTGAGGTTAAATGATATGCCTTATTGTTTAAATTAAATACTAAAACGTACTTCATTTGTCTTTTTCTTCTTTTTCTTTCCAGACTGGCCCAAGCCACCCAAGAGAGGACTGACTTGTATGCGAAGCAGGGCCGTGGCAGTCAGTTTACCTCCAAGGAGGAGAGGGACAAGTGGATCAAGAAGGAGTTGAAGTCCCTGGACCAGGCCATTAATGACAAAAAGAGGCAGATTGCAGCCATCCACAAAGACCTGGAGGACACTGAGATGAATAAGGAGAAGAACCTCGAGCAGTACAGTGTATGTATGTTTAAACTGAATTTGTCATTGTAACCGTCTTAAGGACAGCTTGTTTCTGTGGTGTTTCATAATCACTTCACATGTCTGTAAGAGCTAAACCTTTAAATCTCTTTCTCTTTCATTTGAGCTCTTCAAAAGAATTAATTTATGTCTTTTAGAAACTTGATCAAGATTTAAATGAGGTGAAGACCCGTGTGGAGGAGCTGGACAAAAAGTACTATGAAGTGAAGAACAAGAAAGATGAACTCCAAAGTGAAAGAAAGTAAGAAACCTCAATTTTTCTGTCTTTTGTTGCCTCTAACTTGTATCCTACAAAGTTATTTTTCCTGATGTGTCACAAAATTAATATAGTAGCACCTCTCTCTTTCTTTCAATTTGGCCCAGCTCCTCTCCACTTGGCCCGCTTTGCGAGCATTTCCATTACTGTTCTTTCTGTCCCAGTACCTACATTTTTCATACCTACTCCTGAGCTATTTACAAATTATAACCCATGCCTGAAGGGTGTATTTAATAACATCGTAAACCAGATGATCTCACGTAAAATCAGCTGTTCAGATGCACAAACATTTCCCACAAAACACACAAAAACGACACCACCATGAAACGTCTGCAGGAGGAAGGAGAACAACTGGTCCAGGTCATATCTGAGCACAGGAAGCTGTAGCAGCCAATACAGTCTGTTTAGTCTTTTAGTAAAACAATTTAATTTGTCTCTAGTACAGAAATGAACCAGCTTCTTTGGGGTCGATGCTATTGTTTTATTTAGCTGCTGTTGAGTTTCCTCACAAGGGTCTTTATGTGGTTTCCTATAAATTGTTATGCCTGCATCTTAAATTTCCCCCCCATTAAGCCAGTATGCTTTGATTCATAATTGCTTTTATATACCTGCTTGGCAGATTTAATTACGCTGCAGAATTTGATACCTTAGGTCCTACTGAGTGACGTTAAAGATCTAATATTGTTGCATATCTGTAATGCAGATTTAGCCTGGTGAGCCCTGCTTCTTGTAAGAGACCATAACACGAGTGATGTTTAAGCCATTTCCATCACTAAATATAAATATCAAAATAATGGTTTTAAAAATATATATTAAATACTAAAATATCCGTCAAATATTCTCTGTAATGCAAACTTAACTTTGGTCTGTTGCTTTTGTCCAGAGAGTGAATAAGAAAAGTAATAAACCTTTTATTAGAAGCAGCAATAAATTGTTTTGGCTTTAAAATTTTATAAATTAATTTACAAACAGGGAAAGTTGAAGCTGTACGTTCCCGATACTTTTTGTTGTGCAAATACTTCAGAATGAAAACATATTTTTTATGTTTTCCTTGAATGTAACAATCACTTGTTTTAAAGCCGTAGCGTTTTTTTTTCTTTCTCCTCACTAAATGCTTTACCTCCGAGTATCACTGCCGCAGTTGGGCCTGGATCTTTCTGGTGACATAAGTGTAACAGTGCGCCTGTCTGTGTCTGTCCAGCTACCTGTGGCGTGAGGAGAACGCAGAGCAACAGGCCCTGGCAGCCAAGCGAGAGGACCTGGAGAAGAAGCAGCAGCTCCTCCGAGCCGCTACAGGCAAGGTCTGTGTCGCTCTGCATGACTTCGTGATTATTGACTTGTGTAATAGAAGACCACGACAGGCAATACATCCATCTGTGGATGAGGAAATCAGAAAGTCGTATCACACGGCTGGAAAAGTTGAAACATTTATGACGACGTGCTAATCTTTCTACTTGACCACTTATACCTGCAGATGATCTATTTTTGTAGTGTAAAACTGTCGCCCTGTAAATCTGTAAGTGGTTTTCTGTCCACATATTCACAAACTCTGCTAAGGAGGAAACTGGCCAGTGTTGGTGATTTCTAAGTAAAGTGCTTCGGTCTCCAAGAGAGCCCGCCTGAATGCTGCGAAGAATTCACTTTTGTGACTCACCCGCTTGTCAGGATAGGTATATCAAATGAAATCATTCATCTGCCTCAACACTCGCACCTCATGATGGCTTGCTAAATTTACGAATGACTCACTCGTCTCTGCCTCATTCAGTCATTTCTTCTGGGCATAAACATCAATCAAATATCACCTCTGAATAAAATCTGCTGAGATGAAAGGAGGCTGCTTGGAGCTTCAGAGACAAATGTCATGCATTTATTCACCTTTGTCTCATTGGTCCCGGCTGATTCAGTCTGTTTCCTGTGTTTGATGGACTCGCCCTTATCTATTCTCTGCTCTAGCCTGTTAGATTTGCAGTCTTTTAGTCTTACGCTGTATTGAAGTGACATTTTCTTATCTGTGTTTGTCCTGGCCTCACTCCCATTGGGTCTTTAGTATGTTTTTATGTTATTTAAAGTACATGCAAAGATTTGTGGTGAATTTCTGCTGTTATAAACTGTTTATTTCAAGTCTGATTTTCGTTTTAAACATATGCAGAATTACTACACTGTTCTAGAGTCTGATTTTTTTCTCATTTTTTTTTTGTTGTAATTTTCCTGGTCAGGATAAATGGGGAAAAAAGAAACGTCGCGAAACATGTGTTACCAGACATTTGCCTTCACTGCATTATTAAAATAACATGGTCATGGTTTTACCAAGAAATCATTGTAAAGTATGCAGGGTTTGTTTGCTCTGAAACGTGGGAAAGGATCTGGGAGCAAAGTGAAGAATCTAGAAATACGAGTCTGGGAAAGTCTTGATTTTGAAATGGAAATTTTGAGACCTTTCATGTGCTTCCCCCCCTTTCTCCTGCAGGCCATTCTGAATGGTATCGACAGCATAAACAAAGTTCTGGAGCATTTTAGGAGGAAGGGGATTAACCAGCATGTCATCAACGGTTACCATGGCATTGTCATGAACAATTTTGAGTGTGAGCCAGCTTTTTACACCTGCGTGGAAGTGACAGCAGGGACTAGGTGAGAAATGTTTCTTGCACACATGAAAATCACCTTTTAAAATAGTTCAATAAAATCATCAACAGATGGACTACAGAAGTAGCTTTTGCTTGATGTGTTTGTCGCTTGCCCAGTAAACTCCATCCTTTGTTAGTTAACACTCTTAGTGTGGCTTAACGTTTAACGGGACAAACCTAAACCATATTAGGTAGCAGAAAGGCTGCAATGCCAACCTGGACCAGTTATGTTTTTGTTGTTATGGTGCCTCTTGGCAATAAATCTTTATTTCCCTTTAAATAGTGCCACATTTGTAAGAAAAAAAAGCATTTATGGGTCGAGCAGCAGAGTGGAGCATTTGTGTTGCTCCCATGAGAAACATGCCACCGTTTGAAGGGAAATAAACAGATTTCACAGGGGTACCATGGAGGACCATTCCTGCCATAATTAAGAATCTATACAGAAATAAAAAAATGCTCAATAATTAAGTAAATAAATAAGCATACAATTAAATACACAAAGATGCTGTAAAAAAAATAAATGTAGGCAGCAGTTAAATTATTCAATGAGACAAATGTATATATCTAATTTAATTAACTTCTTTATTTATTCACCTTTGTAATAATTACCTTATCTATTACTAATTTCAACTTTATTTATTAATGACTTATTTTTAAATGTATGTATTTATGTGTATGTTTTATTATTATCTCTGTTTTATTTTTCCTTTGTATTTTTTTGCCTTTTTTACTCTTCTGCCTATTGGCTGGTTAGCTTTAGCCTGCGTAGCTCGAATCTGCATGGCTTTTCACCACCAAAAAGCATTTAGCATTGGCGAACTCGGCAGGGTTTAAATTCCTTCAGTCTATTAGTGGTTTCCCTAAGAGGTCGATCACCAGGAAGCTGAGGTTGTTGTCTTGCCGACGCGGCGCGCTGTGTGGTGGGGGACGGGATGCGGCGCGGGTGTTCGGAGGGGGGCTGTATGGAGCTTCAGAGCTCTTAAGGGAAGCTGCTAACATGCCGGAGGAATTAGTATGTTTAGCCAGGAAGCATTTTTGCAACAAAGCAATAATCCATCAAACACACCGTTTTATGCTAGGTTTATAAAAATCAAATGAGCTCTTGGTTGTATGTAAACCTCCTGCGGTCTGCACGTTATACAGGTAACTTTGTTCTGGGAAATAAACATGTTCTGTTACAGCTTGGAGAGTATAACCAGGTAAAACATTTGTCTTAATGACCCCAAGATTAGACACCTCAGATTAAAATGATTCCAGTTTCTGTCTGGATCATAATGAGAAATATTGCTCACTGAAAAGGTTTTAATCTTTCAGAAATGTTGCATGTTCTGTCACTGGGAATCTGTTTGTATTACTTTTCTTTGACCTAATTTCATTTTTAGAGTTCTGAAAACAGCAGGAAACATGTTGAGGTGTTTTTAAGATATAATCCTCTGAATAAAAGTTGTAATCTCTTTACTTCCTCCATCCTTGAGGCAATGTGTGTCCATTGTTCATTTCTCTCTTTTAAAATATAGCAGATTAAATAAAATATACACACAATATGATTAGCATTAAAAGTGTACTGTGTCATAATCCCTAGAACATGTAAGAAGGATCATCTGAATGTTTGTGGCTCATTTTTAAACGGGCTTCTTATATATATTTTATCTTTTTGATGGAAACGTTTATTGTATCCAGTAGTTTTAGTAAAATGATCAACTTGTCTTCCAGACTGTTTTACCACATTGTGGAAACTGATGAAGTGAGCACAAAAATCCTGATGGAGTTCAACAAAATGAACTTACCCGGGGAAGTGACGTTCCTTCCACTTAGCAAGCTGGACGTCAGAGACACCGCCTACCCAGAAACAAATGTGAGAGCCTTGCATTATTTCCATCTGTTCATTTATTGACCCGGATCTTCGCTCTGAATGCGAAGTTCAACCACTTTTAGTTATGTTCCTGTCAACTTGTCTTTGTCTTAAGGATGCCATCCCTATGATCAGTAAGCTGCGCTACAGTCCAAACTTTGACAAGGCCTTTAAGCACGTGTTTGGAAAGACACTGATTTGTCGTAGCATGGAGGTTTCCACCCAGCTGGCTCGAGCTTTCACCATGGATTGTATAACCCTGGAGGGTAGGCCAACCTTCAGTTTATGGTTTTGTAATGCTAAAGCTCTGTATCGCATGTTACTTAATGTGGAACATGTTGCATAAAGGTGTTATTGTGCAATTTTCTACTCTATTGTCCCCTATGGAGTGATTGACCCATGGGATAATATTGTGGTAGCCCTACATTATAATGATATGTAACCTGTTGGCTTTTTTTCTAGGGGACCAGGTAAGCCACAGAGGAGCTCTGACAGGAGGCTACTATGACACAAGAAAGTCTCGCCTGGAGCTGCAGAAAGACATGAGGAAGGCTGAGGAGGAGCTGGCTGAGCTGGAGGCCAAGCTCAATGAGAACCTGCGACGGAACATCGAACATATCCTTTTCATTAAAATCTGAGGATGTACACCAGCGAGATTTAATGGGGGTTTTCCTGAGGAAGATGTAAAACCGCATAAAAGTTAACGTTAAAAGTTTCCATTGGCAACTTTACTACAGACTGTTTTTTACAGGATTACTAAAAATGAAATCTGTTTGAGAAGTTAAACATCTCCTCGGTTCCCACAGTTGGGCATGGACTGGATGAGTTTACTGGAAAATGAGTCACACATCTCCAGCCAAACCATCACATGGACAAACAGATAGCACATGCTGATTTATTGATTAATGTACAATGAGTCACACTGGAATCCCACAAAAAGAGGGAGGGAATGAGATGTGTTTGTTTTTAAAAAGTCTAAACCAAGCTGAGAGGGAAGTCATCAGACTTAAAACCATAGATACAGTAGTCAGTTCCAGTCTTATTTGTGTCAGTGTAAGCAGATTCAAAAAATGTTCATTTCCCCACATGAAATCCAGACAAAGCATGTTTTTTTCTTTACTGGAGAATCCTTCTCAGTGATTTATTAAAGAGTAATAAAATACTCTGTCCAGCTCCACCATTTACCAATAGAAAGGGTCATTATTACCACTATAATATATTTTCAGCACATACTTTCCTATTTAGGATTAACTGTTAACAAATATTTTATAAGCCCAGATTGCTCCATTTTTCCTAATGCCTCAGTAATTTCTTTCCACTGAAATGAAGCAAGAACAGAGCAGCTGGAACGACACACACTCCCCTGCTGTGCTTTTGTTCCTAGCAGGTTCTTCTACTCTTTAGTTTCAGTATACTTTCATAACAACGCACACAGTAGATCTGTGCTTGTTGGGTGGTAGGAAACACGACGGCGGTGCCAGGTAGAAGAACCTGTTATGAGCAGTAATCTCATTCATTTTGGAGCTTTTAATTGTTCGTTGAATCTTTCTTTTTCGCAGTGAACCTGAAAACAACACATTTACTTTAGTGAAGTTTGAATTTATTTTGGATTTTATTTAATCCACACGGGTTCAAAACTATACATATAGGCTCAAATGTATACATCCTAGAATTTCCACATAACGAGTTGTTACTTTGACCGGATGCCTTTTTCTAACCCATCAATGCAGTTGACATTTGACCCTTTTACTCATCAGAAGTGGAGGAGGTCATTTACATTTTTTGGTTTTCTGACTTTTAAGCCAATAATTGTTCAGAAACTGGTTTCGAGCTGTGTTTGGGACCTGTTGCAACATCCAGCTGTGTAGAGCCATCCGTCATTATTCCATCCCTGTTGTCTAATACATCAGCTCCACTGGTTGCAGACCCTCAGCATGATGCCACTGTGCTTGAGTGGATGAGTCGAGATGAGGCTGTTAAACCTAATAACACTGCATCATTAAACAGGGTTCTTGTCTTTGAGGCCAAGTAGCTCAGTTTGTCTTGAAGCTCTCTCTATGGGAAACGTTTGGCTCGTCCGTGTGTGTCTGTGTTTACCGTAGGGTAGAAGCACAATCTGGCATGGGACATTTAACTAGATTTTATTAGGGATTTATGTATATACATATGTGTTGATAATTTTGACCCTGTGTGGTGTAAAGAATATTTACAATAAGTTAAAACTTAATGGGAAAAAAACGCATTAAAGTTATAGTTTGTACGTTTAGTTGACCCTGGATAAAGAACGGTTCAAACCAATCATAAACAGCCAAATGTTTGACATTCATACTGATGAGTGTGTGTACGTTTCCGACTGGCACTGCATGCTCAGGTTGATTAACTGCAAGAACTGTTGGTAGAGAAATGGAGGCTCAAAGTATGTTGGGAATAGGAACGTGTTACAAATACAAAATAAATCCTAACTGACATGTAAATATTTTACTTCCCGTGTACAAAAGCCTTATTAATAATCAGGAAGCCTTTTGGGGAAGCTGGGAACACAGAGGCTCTATTATAGGGTGATCTCATGTGCCTGAAGCCATATTTTGGACGTGGATTAAATCCATTGCGGTGTTGTAGCCGCCTCGGAACCAGGAGGAGGAGGGTTTAAGCAGGTCATGAAGGATTAGTGTATATTGGGTCATATCTGCCAAAGCCATGACTCACTTCAGGACAGCGCATGAAGGCATAACAAGCGGATCCCAGGGGATTTCTACATCCATGTGCAGTATGGTCGATTATAGTAACTTTCTCTGCTAATGCGATTTAAAATGTGCGGCGTGTTAAAGTCTGACACAGAGACAGTGATGTCTATAGCAGGAAAAATCTGCTATTGATTTTAAGGTATGTGTCAGTAAGCAGGAGAAGCAGGTTCTTGTCCTTCATCCCTGCCATGAGTCAGTTGTCCACTCTCCTCCTCTCCCCTGTAGAGGAGAATGAGATGATGCACCTCTTCTCTGTTTCCATTTAACTGGGCGTCCCATTAGAGGGAGATGCTTTGAAGCACATTTACATCTTGTGTTACTTTGTGATTTTGCTGCAGCCTGGTTAAGGGAACCTGATAATCACTTTTATTCGCTCATGAGCTTCATGGTCCTAAACCGTAAATGTTTAAATCTGCTTTAGTTTTCCGCTGCGAAGGACCTCATCTTTTTCCTTCTTTCTGATGTTAATCGATCAGATTCATTGGTTTAAGTGTTCAAGTGCTGTTAAACCACAAAGGTCCAGAGGATCAATAAACCTGTCTGTTAATTTCGCCTGATGAGGATGGTGTGCTGCTCATTCTAATCTTCTGCCTTGATATTCAGGGCTGCCAGCGTCTTCATCCCGAAGCCTGGACATATAATTGTTATTATTATTAAGAAGTGAGCAGCATGTGTAAAACCAGAGCAGCAGTCTCAGTGTCATTCAGGAGTCGCCCTGACTGGCTGAACTCTCCATTAAAATAGACTTAAACTTCACCATGGTAACCAGTTTCTGCTGTTTCAGGTCCTTTTGTGCATTTTCCCAGGAAGCGATATTGAAAAGCTTGTTTTTTTCCTAATTCTGTCCTGAGTCTTGTTACACAGATTTGTAAATTTCCTGCAGAACGTAGAGCACATTGTAGGTGATGTTTACACATTTAAACACAGCCCAAGCAGAGATTTATATTTAAAAACTTTCCCACTGGTAACTCTGTGGTATATGAAGGATGGCTATTTAGCAGCAGTATGAAGAGAACAGTAATGATGGGTTCATTTTTCACCACATATGAACAGTGAACGTGCTGCTCAAGGTGGCGCCGTCGCAGCTAAATTGGTCATAGTAGGAAGAAAAATGTTTTATCACTGAACATTAGTTTTATGTTTTTATTACATGTTGCACTGATTATTGCTTGAAGGAAAAGTAGTTCATAGACTGATAAAGTGCATAGAAGCAGAAATAAATGTAATGGTTTGTTTTCCTAATGATTACTACTAATCTGAAAAATGTGTCCTGGAACATACTGATTACTATGTAGCTGTAGCAATTTAATAAGTATGTTAAAAGGCCACAGGACCTGGTTGTATTTCTCCTTAACGGCTGCTCCACGTATCAACAACGAGATCGACCAGCTGATGAACCAGATGCAGCAGATCGAGACACAGCAGAGGAAGTTTAAGGCCTCCAGGGATAGTATTCTGTCAGAGATGAAGATGCTGAAGGAGAAGAGGCAGCAGTCTGAGAAGACCTTCATGCCCAAGGTTGTACATCTTCATCAACAATTGTTTACCATTGACCAGGCAATTAAATGAATTATTCCAGGTTGCTACAGAAAAGTCAGGAACATTTAGCAGTTTCCATGTTTGGGAAAAGTATGGAAAAATGTAATTGGACTATGGAAAACCAGGGGTTTTTAGAGGCTTCTCCGCAGTTCATTTTCCAGACTATGAAAATCTGAGTATTTAAATATCTAATAGATTAATATAAACTGACAACAGCTGTAGCTGCTGGGATTCATTTTGATGTGATTTATTTCTTCTTTTCCCTTCAAGATCATAACTTCATCTTTAAAAGTAACATGGTGACATGGTACAGAAATCTAGTGTCACTGTTTGGTGTTGCTCTCCTGTCACAGGAGAATAATCCATAACAATCATGCATCGCTTAAATCAGCTGCCAGCATCACTGTTATCAGTTCTAAGTTGCAATAAATGAATTACCATTATTTGAAGATTTCCAGATTTAGCATCTTGAGATGATGAGATGCTGTGATTGAGGAAAAACTACATGCTGAAAATTGTCTTATCTGAAGATCACAAAACAATAAAACTTGTTGCTTCAAAAATCAGCTTGAGATCTTCTTTCCTCTAGATAGGATAATTAAAAAATAAAAAGAAGTATTAAAGCACGTTAAACGTTTGTACTTCCATGTGACAAATGGGTTGAAAATCGATTGAGATTTAAGTTTCTAAGTCAGGTGTTTTGAAATATGAGTAAGACTGCTGAAAAACATCTGCTGAGCAGGTTTGATTGTCCCTCTTCTTTTTCTTCAGCAACGTAGTCTCCAAAGTTTGGAGGCCAGCCTTCATGCCATGGAGTCAACCAGGGAGTCGCTGAAGGCCGAGCTTGGCACTGATCTTCTCTCTCAGCTCAGCCTGGAGGACCAGAGACGCGTTGATGACCTCAACGACGAGATCCGTCAGTTACAGCAGGTCAGGAGAAGCATGATCTATAACTGTACAAAGAAGCTCTGAGACACACTTTGAATGATCTGCCAGTGGCCACCTGAAAATACATGCAGAACCTTCTGCTGCGTCCGGCTCCTGTGGATTGAATTACTTTTCTTCTGTAACCCCTAGTTCTTTAGAGCTACACTGCTCAAAAAATAACACTTAAACAACACAATATAACTCCAAATAAATCAAACTTCTGTGAAATCAAACAGTCCACTTAGGAAGCAACACTGATTGACAATCAATTTCACATGATGTTGTGGAAATGGAATAGACAACAGGGGGAAATCTTTGCTGATTAGCAAGACACACTCAATAAAGGAGTGGTTCTGCTTCTGCTCACACACTCTGCTCATCAAAACTGTGAAAAATACCACACGTATGTGATTGATAAGAAAATAAAACCTAACGTACTCTAAAGCATTTGTCTTAACTGTACTGCTGGGACTCGATCAGTGATGGAAATGGGTCTCTTTTATCTTTTCAAAATAAAAGCTTACTGATATTTTCAAAATAAAAGCATCAACATTCCTTAGTTACTGTTTGCATTTTAAGCGTATAATAGAATATAATGTGATTTTAGCATAGTTCTTACACTAAGGATGCAGTCTTGCAGCTCTTCAAGGTTCTACCCTCAATCCTGATGCACACTGGGGCTATCTCAGCCAGGCCAGCCAAGCGCCAGGCCCCGTCTGAATTTCTTCAGAGATTTTCTAGTGGGCTGGTGCCCATAGAGCTAAAGGGTGGTACCAGTCCAGGTCCTGGTGGTTGGGGGCGCCTAATCTAGACCCTCTTAGATAAGCGCTTTGAACTAGATTTGGGGTTCCTTATGCAATGTAGGAAAAACAAAAAACAAAGCGATGACCCTCAGAATTAGCCCACACATCATAAAGCATCACTGATCTCAAACCAGGATTTAAAGAGCTGGCATTTAATGTTGGATAATTGAGTCTATATTTGTCTTGGGATTAACAGCTTTTAGCTGAGGTAGGTGAAGAGGCAGGGAAATAGCCCTTTAACACACTGTCAAATTGGAAGCCAAATTTAGCCTTGTGCATTTTCATGATTTTCCAGAACATCCAGATATTAAAACTAACCAGGCAAATATTTCTACTGAAACTTTGTTATAAAAACTGCAGGAAAATTCAGAAATTCGAGTCTGGAAAAGGAACCCTGACCAATGTGATGAACCTTAAAGTTGTTTCCATACAACTTTTACTAGTTTGTTACCTAACAGTGTCCTAATGTCTCACACACAGACTTTAATTTGATCATTTAAAAAGATGCTAATTAAATTCAAGTGTTCACTGATTTGTAGTTAATGGTTTTGTGTCTTTATTAGAACCCTTCTGACCATGGAATCAAAAAGCTCATTTAAAATGTCATTGTTGAAGAGAAAAGGGAGAGTGTCTCTACAGACGGATGTGGTTCAGAATAAGCATCTGCTACCTCCATTGTATTGTTTTTTCCTCCATTGTCCTGAAGCTGCTGCTGTTGCTTCATTAAGGTGATCTGAGTGAGGCTGCAGCTGTGTGGGATGCTGCTGTGATCTTTTTCCATCTCACTGCCTGCTGCTCACAGCTCTCGCCTCTCTGACCTCTCCTGTTAGCGCACAGCAACTCCACCTTTTCAATATGAACCTGTTCCTGATGAGTTGCAATGTTTGCGGTTGCCAAATTATATTACCCTGTTATATAAAACACAGTTTTGTATAGAGGAGCTATTTTTAGCCATGGTACCTACCTGGACCCGATTTAATACTTATAGGGATACCATACAGGAGAATGGTTCCCTGTGACACATAAAGGCACGATAGACAGCAACATTATTTGCGTTGAACGGACCTGCCGTCCATATGACTAATGGATGTACTTTGATCCCTTTGTTCTCTCACAGGACAACAGGCAGCTGTTAAATGAGAGGATCAAGCTGGAGGGAATCATGACCAGAGTGGAAACATATCTCAATGAGAACTTACGTAAACGTCTCGATCAAGTCGAGCAGGTAACCAGCTTTTGAAAAAGAAAGTGCTTTCCTTTAGTTTTAGCAAGATAAATATAAATAATAGCGAAAAAGTCTTTATATATATTTAAATTTAGCCTGCTGTGAATAGAATTTCTTGAATGATTTTAAGGCATCCAAAGTAGAGGAGTCTTATATAAATATGTGTTTCCTTGTTTCTTTTTTTAAAAATAATACAGGAGCTGAATGAGCTGCGTGAGACAGAGGGCGGCACGGTGCTCACAGCGACGACATCTGAACTGGACGGCATCAACAAACGAGTAAAAGAGACTTTGGCTCGATCAGATGGTAGGTGCGATCATTCTGTGGGTCTTTCTAATTACTTCTGTTGGGGGTATCCAGTTCGTCGGTATTGAAAAAAAACAATTATTTAACACAATTAGTCATTGAGTTTGGAAACACACATACTTTTAATCATTTTAAGAACCAAAACTGACAGGACACACAAAACAAAGGCCATTGTTGAAAGATGGTTTGTCAGACACCATGTAGGAGACGTAGGAGACATGTAGAAGATGCTGCCCTCTTCAGGTCAGACTGAAAATGTAACTTTTTGGCCTACATGCAAAGAGATGTGCTACGGAAAACTAACAATGCACATCACCCTGAACACATCATCCCTATAGTAAAACACGGTGGTGGCAGCATCCTCCTGTGGGATTGCTGTTTTTTTCAGTTGAGACAGGACAGCTGGGAGGATGGATAGTTAAACCAAACGACCAATTGTACAGCCAATCCAACAATGAAATGTTTCACATCCAAGTATATTCATTTGTTGGAATGGCCTAATCAGGGTGTAATACATTAAACTAAAAATGTTCATAAGGTATAAATACTTTTTCACAGAAGTATAAGAGTTAACTTACGTTACCTGTCTTGAGATCCAGTGTGAAAGAGTACAGATTTTCCAATCCAGGTACCACTTCTCTAAATAAAGCGTCACCCTGTTTTCTGTTCCTACCTCCTCCAGATCTGGATGGTCTCGTTGACAAGACCGAAGCAGAGATCAAGGAGCACATAAAGAGCATGGAGCGGTGGAAGAACATCGAGAAGGAGCAGAACGACGCCATCAACCACGACACCAAGGAGCTGGAGAAAATGACCAACAGGCAGGGCATGCTGCTGAAGAAGAAGGAGGAGTGCATGAAGAAAATCAGAGAACTGGGCTCCTTGCCTCAGGAGGCCTTTGAGAAGTACCAGACCCTGACCCTCAAACAGGTACAGACACACACACACACACACACATTTACCAGCACATTGCCTTGGTAACTTTTCTCTTTCAGTTTGACTTTTTTTTCCTTTAGTGTTTTGTCAACTCAGACCTTGAGCAGCCATTTTGTCCTGCTATGTATTATAGCAGAACAAAGTACAGTGCATACCTAAATGTATAATCTAGTACTCAGAAGTCAAGTTTTTTAAAACAGGAAATCCAGCAACAACGTGATGTAGGAGCAATGTCCGTTTTTTATCTAAGAGCTGTTTAAAAATCACCTTGTTGCTCCAAAAACACTAGTTTATGTCATTCAAGATGTTCTCTTTAGTATTTTTTACAGATTCATTGAATTGATTTTTTTTTTTTTGTTAAACGATGCTGGTAGCAAAGGTAAACATGAAACGGTTATCTGTGATGCGTGGACACGCCACTGGTTCATCCCGACCTGAGGAGGATTGATTTTTGTCTAAATGACTCATACAGCAGAGTTGACTGAACAAATGAATTTATACATCTAGTAAAAGGTTGGCACTGCAAAGTGAAATAGCAAAACTTACAGTGTGCAGCATGTCTTTTTATTTAACCTCTTTTACTCCTGATCTCTAAATAAAATCCAGTGCAACTAATTGCTGTCAGAAGTTTGAAATCTCTGCATACATTCAACTGTTATATGAAGCTTCAGACATCATCATGAATTTCAAGGAGAGGAGCAGATGGGTCGGGACAATATCCCACGCTTTGTAGGTCTCAGAGAACTGCTCAGTCCGTCACATGCAAATGGAGAGAGCCTGGCGTAACTGTACATCTGCCAAAATATGGACTTGCAACTAAGTTGACAGCTTAGGAAAGGGGAGCATTAGTTAAGAAAACCTCCTAAGAGGCCCATGGTAACTCTGGAGGAGCTGCAGAGATTCACATCTAGGGTGGGAGAATCCTGGACAACTATTAGTCGTACACTCCACAAATCTGGCCTGTATTGAGATTTTGCTAGAAAAAAACATGGTTGATAGGAAGATATTAGAAGTCTTGCTTGCAGTTTAACACAAACATTTTAGGAGACGCGGCACAAATGTGGAAGAAGATTTTTCTGCTCAGACCAAAAAACAGAATTTGGAAAAAGCTGAATGCAAATGCATGTCCCACAGTTGTTTTTAGCTGCATTTTTCTGCTACATGAAGCCAAAGGAGCTACAACTGCCTCTAACTCTCTTTCTGTAGAAAGTACCCCTGGATCAGTGCTTCTGTAGTCTTTTTGCATCTGCTCTGTCTCCTCAAACCCTCTTTCAGTCGCAGCAGACAGCCGCTCACACCTAGCCAGGTACTGCTGGAGGTTTCTTCCTGCTAAAGGGGGAGTTCTCCTCTCCACAGTCGCCACCTGCATGCTCAGTATGAAGGATTAATAAACTGAACTTGACTGAAGTGTTTTATAACTAGGATCAGCTTTGGACGGCAGCCCTGTGTTACTCTATGCGCCACACAGCCACAGTAAACTCTGAGATCTCAAGTGGAGCTGATTTGTGTGATTTGTGGCTGAAAAAAAAAAGACTTCTGCACCTGAAAATTGGGTGAGAAAAATGATTAAAGCATTAAAGTGCAAACTTATTGTTGAAATGCGCTCCAGTGTGACATAAGTGACTAACCGTTTTGATTCATGATACATACAATAATATGTAACCGTAATTAACTGGGTGTACTAAAATACTTCTTGTGCATTCCCAAGTCTGATGTGGGAATGTACGCACACACACACACACACATACACACCTTTAGAGTCGTGTTTCTTTAGGAATAAAGCTGAGGACCCTCACCTTCCACCCACCCACTCAGCAGTGACTCAGACTCAAGTGCTAACTGTCTAATTTTTGCTCTCAGCCGGCTGCCTTTGGGAGCAAAGACTGTTTGATGAGTGGACTTGGCTGCATCTTTCATAAGTGTCTGAGTGTCAGCTCTGTCCTGTCTGTCTGAGTGTGTCTTTAGCCCCCACCTTCTCTCAGCAAAGCCGAGAATAGCTTCACACTTTCTCATAAACACTCCATCTAGTTAATGTAGCTCCTCAGGAAGCCAAGTTGGGGGCAGGATGGTACCGCTGATTGCACAAGTGGAGGAGAGGGTTGAGCGCTAATAGCAGCTTGCTCATGTTGCTTTGGCCATTAGTGATTTAAGATTATGAATTTATTGCCGAGAGCTTAAAATAGTTTTGTGCCGCGACATCTGCAGATATGAAAATAAAAGCTGGCAATATACAGCTAATGAATAAATGAAAGAAATAAATCATTATTACCCTGCAAAGCTGCACCGTTTACAGTCAGTCTCCCATCACCAGCTGGCAATGATAATGTACCGTTTTCTGGTTGAACAGCTGTTCAGGAAACTGGAGCAGTGCAACACGGAGCTGAAGAAGTACAGCCACGTCAACAAGAAGGCCCTGGATCAGTTTGTCAACTTCTCCGAGCAGAAGGAGAAATTAATCAAGCGTCAGGACGAGCTCGACCGCGGCTACAAATCCATCATGGAGCTGATGAATGTGTTGGAGCTGCGCAAGTACGAGGCCATCCAGCTCACCTTTAAGCAGGTACAAGTCGATCCCATTCACAGATGAGCTAGACTCCTAAGTTATGAAAGCTGCTCAGCAGACACAAATGTTCTGATACATTTATTTATTCTGGCTAAACACAGTCGAAGCGCAATAACGTCAGAGCCTGATGTCACTCGCCATCCTGTCTTCCTTTCAGGTGTCGAAGAACTTCAGTGAGGTTTTCCAGAAACTTGTTCCAGGAGGCAAAGCGACACTGGTGATGAAGAAGGGCGACGCTGAAGGCAGCCAGTCCCAGGACGAGGGAGAGGGGGGAGCAGACAGCGAGAGGGGTTCTGGCTCCCAGAGCAGCGTTCCCTCAGTGGACCAGTTCACAGGAGTCGGCATCAGAGTAAGGAAGCCCTGATTCATCCTGGTTCACTCAGCAAATCATTCCTGGTCAGGAGCATAAACAGTGTGGACTGAGATATAAGAATATTTGTAGTTCAAGACTTAAAGTAGTTTGACATTTGATCCATCTGTCACATTAGTCCATCCGTTCGTCCTTCACATCACCCTATTGTCCGTCAGTCCATCAAATGTCCATTTGTCCATACAACCAGTCCTTTGTAGTTTTTTGCTCTATTTAAGGCCTGACCACTGCAGAAATATCATAGGACCCCTCAGTAATTCACACATGCATTTTGTCTTCACATTTATCTTGGATGCATTAGAGTTTTCCTCTGAGAATATACGTAGTTTTGTTCTGTTGGGGAAAAAAAGTATCCCTCATCACCGCAACCATCCCCTGAAAGCAAAGCCACGGTGAAGTTAGTCACGCAGGGAGTACATTTTTACGCTAAATTTAAACCGATCCGTATGAAAGGGGTCGTAACAGTTCCCATTCTCTGTCTGAGCCCACAGAACAGATTAATGTGCATTAACAGTGAAACATTAGGTAAGATTCATCGATTCGTGTGTCTGCCGCGCAGGTGTCGTTCACCGGAAAGCAGGGGGAGATGAGGGAGATGCAGCAACTGTCAGGAGGCCAGAAGTCCCTGGTCGCTCTGGCTCTAATTTTTGCCATCCAGAAGTGTGACCCGGCTCCTTTCTACCTGTTTGATGAGATCGACCAGGCGCTGGATGCCCAGCACAGGAAGGCTGTCTCAGGTAAATGGCACACCACCTGTAAACGTGTGTTTAAAAGAGTACAGGTGGTGTTCAAGACAAAATTATTGGAATCAGATCCCACTATAGGTGTAACTAGTTATTAATAACGATCTCCATTCCATACTAGGACAAATACTCCCTCTAGGTGTAATGAAATGATTTTCTTTTTTAGTTTTAAGGGGACCTAAACAGACATTCAGTCCTGCACTGCATCACTGTCACATGCCCAAACAAAAACCACATGGTCAACCCCTCCCCGTCAGAAACACATACATAAACAGCAACAACATGGTAATAACTATCGGTTGTTAATATCGACCCAGTTTTACTTATCGGACCAATACAGATATGTTAAAAAATGACTAACATCGGCTGGTACTGATTCCGATATATCGTGCATCCATAGCTTCATGTTTTTGTTGATTGACTTAGCAATTTTCTAGTCAACTAAAACCAAAATGGCTGAAATGCAACTAAAATTGAATTGCATTTTATTCAGAAGATTATGACTAAAACTAAATCAAAATGTGCTGTTGAAATTATCTCCGCTCAGACTTCACACATCTGCTGTGATGTTGGGACTATAAAAGCAGGAGTTTTAATAAGATAAGATTTTATTTGTCATTATGTTTCTAGAACATAACTAAATTGCTGTTACCCTCAGTAATAAGTAAATAAATAAATAAAATATATATGTTGCTGAATCTCAATTTGTCCTTAAGGTGCAGCAAATGGGTGTGAGTGTGTCTGCAGGGGGGTACAGGAGATGGATGGTGGACAGATGCATTTAACAGCTCTTGAGAAAAAGCTGTTCCTTAGTCAAGTGGTTGTAGTCTTTATACATCTGTATCGTTTCCCAGATGGCAGTGGTACAAACAGTTTGTATCCTGGGTGGGTGGGATCAGCAGCAATACAACTGGCCTTCCTTTGCAGTCTGCCAGCGTAAATTGAGTTCTGGTTTGGTAACTGACCCCCCACAATCCACTGGGCAGTTTTCATCACCAGCGCCAAGTGATTTCTGTCCTGGACTGTGCAGTTGCCGCACCACACGGTCATACTGAGGCAGAGGATGCTCTCAATCACAGCTCTATAGACATTTTTGAGCAACTGAGCAGGAAGTCCAACCCTTTTCAGTTTTCTGAGGAAGAAGAGTCTTTGTTGGGCCTTCCTCGTCAGAAAAGAGGTGTTCAGTGACCAGGTCAGAGGTGATGTGGATACCCAGGAATTTGACGTTGTCCACACGCTCCACTATCTCCCCTTGAATGGTAATAGCTGCGTGAACTGTCTTCCTGGACCTCCTATAATCCACTATGACCTCCTTGGTCTTACTGGTGTTGAGCACCAGGTTGTTCAATGAACACCATTGGGACAGGTGCTGGATCTCCTCTCTGTAGAAGGTCTCATCATTGTTCGTTATCAGACCCACTACGGTGGTATCATCAGCAAACTTTAGGACCCTGTTAGAGGAGTGAATGGCTTCGCAGTCGTGGGTGAACAGTGTGAAGAGAGCTGGACTAAGCACACAACCCTGTGGTGTGCCTGTATTGAGGACCGGAGTGGATGATGTTCGGTTCCCTATTCTCACCACCTGAGGTCGGTTGGTGAGAAAGTCCCAGATCCAAAGACACATTGATGATGAAAGTCCCAGGTCATGTAGCTTCACTATCAGCTTCTCCGGGACGATGGTAATAAATCCTGAACTGAAGTCGACGAATTACATCCTAACATAGTGCTTCACGTTTTAGTGCTTCAGCTGTCTGACAAGATAACAAAAAACAGACTAAAAAAATAAGAAAATAACTGAGAGCTCCGAGCTTCTGCGTGTTCACGTGCCGCCATCTTCATCTTTTATGCTGTGGTTAAAGATTATTTAAAAGCAACTTTGTTTAAAACTCCAACACTTGGCAGTCCTGTCATGGCAACCATTGGGGATGTGCAAGTATAGTACTGTTTATCGTTAGCTGAACAATATATATATATATATATATATGTCGTAAGTAGAATAGTGATTTCTGATGATAATGAGAAAATCTACTTGGGCTTTTTGGCTATAATTTTTTCCCCTTTTGGTTCCATGAGATCATTAATATTAGTATTTATGGAAATATGATTGAATGTAGTGTTTTTTTGCTGTTTAGTGGTTCAGTTGCTCTACTTAATGTTCCTGGTTTGCTGAACTAGTTTATTTGTTAACATGCCAGTTTTGCTAATTTTTAGAGCAGTATTTGAGCAGGCTGTGACTTTAATTAAAAAAAATAAACTTTCATCCTATGTATCATTATGTATGATGGAATTTAGAGTCCATTTTCCCCATCCCTAACCATTACCACTGGTAACCGTTTCCTCCCTGATCACCACAGTATTTTCTTAGTTACCATATTGAGTTTTAACTGTCAAGCTGTTGAAAAATGGAAATGTGAAGCATTAGAGCTGCTCGTTTTATCAAACTGCAATCAGAATCGCATTATTAAGTCGGTCTGTTGGGTAGGATAATATATCTCAGGTGTCACACAGCCTACTACGTAGTGTTTGGTCATTTGGACGGACGTTTGTTCTGCTTTTTTTTACGTCACAAAATATTTGTTTCTGCAACTTAAACAGAACTTGCTGTTTGTCTCTTTTTGCATCATTAGACAGCTGGTTTCCATATACAGCATCTGGTATGAATACAGGTAAATTTATAATTCAAACAACTGTTGTGGTACATATCTGTTTCAGACATGATCGTGGAGCTGGCCGGGCACGCTCAGTTCATCACCACCACCTTCAGGCCAGAGCTGCTCGAGTCTGCAGACAAGTTCTATGGCGTCAAATTCAGGAACAAGGTGAGGCTCTCCTCTCAACTCTGTTTTTCTACTGGGAGACATTTGTTTTTCAAGCAGGTTGTTTGTAGTTCTCTGAAATATCCGATATATCACTTAATTTAAGCACGTTGATGAGCCAAATAGGCTAAGGAACGAGGTGGAGCAGACAGTGGAAACAAAACAAAAGTTATGTATGAGATTCTGTTCAAGTGAGACCTAAATGACCAGCAAGCATTAATAATGTCCATGGTTGAATTTAAGACTTTGTTGCCTCTATTTTTCACTTCAGCAGCAGCTTTAACGTCCAAACGTTTTATTTCCACTTTTGTTTTTAGGTTTTTTGTTTATGCAGTTCATAGTCAGAACTTTCTCCCTAAAAACATTGCAAATCTCTGATGCTTTTCTAGACTGTGATGAAACAAAATAAATTTAACAGGGTTTTTGAAGGGTCTTAAATTTAATAATCTTAATTTTAGGCCTTAAAAAGCTTGAGATTCCACACTTGGTCCAAAATTATAAATAGTTCTATCAAATTTTTTGCATTTGTTGTTTCTATCTGGTTTTTTACTTTTATTATAACGATATGTATGCTCATGAAACCTGACTTATTTAGGCTATCATAATTAAAACGCTGCTTCCTTTTGATGGCAAAGTGTTTTTATTTAAAAAGATTTGGATTGAAAACGGGGGTTTTAATAGCTGGCTAAAACCCACCGTCAGTAACGTAAGGTTTAGTGTTGAAGTCTGAAGTCACATCCAGATTTAAAAAAAACAACTGAAGTTGACCAAGTTATATGTAATTTGCCTATTTCATTCATTTGTTCTTGAATTAATAGTAAAGGTCCTAAAAAGGCCTGAAAATCAGTTTAAAAAAAAAAGCTGCTTTCATCCAGGCTGAAGCTGCGGAACTAGTTTTATTTCTTCTCCTCTTTACTTTAATCATTTTTCCATAAAAGTGCAAATAGTTCAGCAGTAATGAAGAACCGATGGTGTTAATTTTCCTCCAGTCACAACGTTTTTGATTTGACCTGTTTGCTAAAAAGGCTCTTCAGCTTTTAATGTTTCATAAGCTGAATTATTGCTGCCTAGTCGGCGTGGCATTGATCGGTTGTTAAGTGTCTGTATGTCTTTGTTTTTAAGGTGAGTCACATCGATGTGATCACGGCGGAGCAGGCCAAAGACTTTGTGGAGGACGACACCACCCATGGTTAATGCACTCTTCGTCTTCATCCTCCTCGTCCATTCCTCCTCTGCCTCTGCCTCCAGAGAGCGCTGCTGAAAGCCTCCAACGCTGAGGGTCACAGACAATAATAATCCACCATGTCTGCGGACCAGTTTTCATTCTTAGCTCTGTTGAAGATAAAACTCACACTTTGAGTCTAGATGTATTTGAAATGCATAAACTGCTTGGTTTCCATAAAAATATCCACCAGAGGGGGAAAATATGCTGTCATGGAAAAAAGTTAAAAAAATATTGACTAGGGGGCGTTTAAATTAGTCGTATTCCTGAACCCTGATTTCACACTGGATCTACAACTTCCTAAAGTTTAGTTACTCTTGGAAGAAGGATTCCAAGAGAGCACTTCACAAGTTTGTGTTGCTGTGATACATTTTCAAACATTTAAGCTAGAGTTGGGTCAGTTTTGTGATGCAGATAGGGGGCAGAAAACACGGGGATCTGACCAGAAAACGGCTCCTCCTTTGTACATATGAAGCCCTTTTTGATACGACTTGGGTTACGATTGGTAAAACATTGCTTTTTAATGTTTGTAAGAAGTGTTCGAAGACAATGGAGCAGGAGTCCGGTTTGCTTTTGTTGTCAGCCTTGAAAGAACTGCATTCAAGTACATTCATATTTTCTAAAGTTCCTGTAACTTACACTGCTTGTACTCTTGAAACAATGATTGTTAAAGTGTTTAAAGATTGTTGTACCTTCCCCTGGTTGTTACTGTACTGTGTAACTTCTTGTTTTAGGTCATTGTAATAAATGAAAGTTTATATTCCTCAACATATAAGTATCCTGGCTGGACAAGAGTTAGATTCCTGAGTCGGTGTCTAAGCGGGGATGGATAAACTAGCCTGTTAATACGCACTAAGTCCAAGTTTTCATTCATATTTAGTTTGGAATCAAACTTCTCATTTGTTGTCCTTTTCTCCCAATTTCCCCCTTTTTCATGTTATTGAAAAACTTCGTTTATAAAATTAATAAAAGGTTTTAAAACGAACTTGCCATTGTTGCATGTGTTTTACTGGAAGGCCACTAGGTGGTGCTGCAGTTATTACTTGATGTCTTCAGACAGCAGCTAAACAATGTTTCCACCGCATCAAGATGGAGAAAAAGGGAACTGATTTCAGTCAACAGATCTTTTAGTTCATCTATTTAAGAGAAAATATTTTTAGAAATCATGTTTATGTATTTTATGCAGAATCTCAAGAAATTAAAGGATCTAAAAGTGAAGTTATTTGTTCAATTTTAAAAAGTGAAATTTGTACATAGATTCATTACAAACTGATAATTTAAGGATTTATCTTTAATCGTGAGCCATAATTCAGTTTCTCAGAAAATCTGAACTTTGCATCAGATCAGTAAAACATTTTTTAATACAAAATGTCTTCCTACTGAGAAACGTACCGTATGTTCACACGGTACTTGGTTGGGGCTCCTTGTGCATGAACCATCTAATCAACACATGTGGGGCTGCTGGGAACCATCTCCTTCACAAAGGTGAAGCCTACATTTACACTGGCTGACAGGAAGTTTGTTTTAGTTTTGCCAACTTTCTGAAGTCAAGTTTCATTGAGTGCACACGAGGACAGCCTTATTACGTCACCTGGAGGGAACCATTCACCTCATTGCCGCAGACCACTGGGCTAAAGGCGAAGGTAGAAATGGACTGAACCTTTAATTAGTTTAATTTACTTTATCTTGTTTTGCATATTTTTTAAACTGTATTAGTAGCCAGATGCATGTAGTGTATGTAACATAACTTTAGTAGTAAATTGTATTGTAAATACACTGTTTTGGTAAAACTTAGTTTGATTAGTGGTATTGTCTGTTTCTATTCAAGCAACGAAGTTGCAGCAGAAACACTAATATAAACTAAGAATATAAATATAAAAACAATACTAATAGGAATATACAATATTCCTAATATACAATAAAACACAAATAAATGCAAGAAAGCAGCGAGTGCACTTTTTTAAACTGAATGAAACGGTGGTCAGAGAGGAGTACTGGATATTGCATGAAATAAATATTGCATCTAACAACCAGATAGCAAAGAATGCCATGGTATTTAAAATGTAATCATGGATGTAGAATATGGGATATCGCCCTGATATTTAGTGATGCAGATTAGTCTGTTAGTACTGCCTTTTTTAGAACCACCTACCTGATGGTAGCAGGTTGACAGTGTCTGGGGTGGGAAGGATCTGCACAGATATGTTGTGCTCTGCTCAGACAGTGGCAGTTGGCAATATCCACCAGCGAGGGCAGAGGGCAACAGATGATCTTCTCAGCAGTCCTGGTTACCCTCTTCTTGTCTGCAGCCGAGCAGGCAGAAAACCACCCGGTGGCACAGAACATCAACACTGACTCAGTGGTGGACCGGTAAAAAGACACCAGCAGTTTCTCCTCCGAGCAGTTCATCTGCAAACCCACGCAGGAAGTGGAGTCTGCTGGGCCTTTTCGTGCTGATGTGTTTGTTGACCTGTTCAGATCCTCTCAGGGCTCCAGTTTTTCCTGGTGCCAAACTTGTTGATGTTTTTATGCCATACCAGACTTTTTTAGAGTTGTTCCCTGAAGGTGAGCAGGCAACAAAAGAGGCTTTTAGAATGCTAAAGAGGCATTAAGAAGACAGGACTTGGCAACAGATAATACATTTACAGTCCTATGATTAAAGTGGAAGAGAGCATTTCTTCCTTCTGTTAGCTGACTGGGGAAGTTGTAGCCGTTACCTTTTGTTTTTTAGAAATAGGAAAATGGTGACAGGTTTAGAGTGTTTGATTTCTTGATTTTTTTCTGTATTTTTTCCACACCCTTTTTTAGCTTTTAGCTACAGCTTTTTAAAATCAATTTCTTTAGTAATTAAACATTCTATTATACATTCTATTATACAGAGTAACTTTGACTATTCCTCTTTTCATAATCTCTGGATTGTCTAGAGTTCTGGGTCCTCTCTTTGGCTCTTTTCTATGCAGTTCACCTCACAGGATCTTTATAGGATTTAGGTCTGAGGACATAGTCAGGAAAAAATGTTGATTTTGTGTCTGAACTATTTCTGTTTGGGCATATATTTGGGACCATTGTTCTGCCAGAAGGACCCAATGAAGACCACTTTCACCCTCTTCGCTACATTCTCACACTACTCTCCAATTTTGCATTATTTGCTGTTATTTCAGCTTTTAACTTTGTTCTCTCTTTTCTCTTCCTAAAAGCTACACCTGGCCTGAATCTGTGTCTACCCGTGACACCTTTCTGGAGAGGGGAATCCTCCAAGCTTCTGCTGGCAACAACTTAATGCTCACCCTCTACCGATGATCCACATGGCCCTGTCTTTTAGTGTTTAAGCCTTTCTCTCTCCTAGACATAGCTACTGACTGAGCTTTTACTGTAACTAACTCTCTGTGCTCTCTTCACACTCTAAACTTGAAAACTGGCTCGGAGTTTATCTGTTCTTTCTTTCTAGGTGAAACGACTAAAGGAGCTACATCCATTAACATTTACTTTTCCTTCCCATAGAAAGTACTCCTGGATCAGTGCTTCTTTGTTCTCTTTGTGTTTCTGCTCTGTTCTCTCTAACCCCCAGTCGGTCGTGGCAGATGGGCGCTCACACTGAGCCTGGTTCTGCTGGAGGTTTCTTCCTGTTAAAAGGGAGTTTTTCCTCTCCACTGTTGCTACATGCATGCTCAGTATGAGGGATTGCTGCAAAGTCAACGCTAGTGACTGTCCACTGTCTCTACATGCTCATCCGGGAGGAGGAAATGCTACAAGTCATTGACTGGATGCAATCTGCTGGGTTTCCTTGGATAGAAAAACTTTTTATCTAATTTGAATAAATAACAGAATCTGACTGCACTGTTCAATGATCAAGATTAATTGTAATGTATGTACCTGACTTTTGTGAAGTGCGTTGAGACAACATGTGTTGTGAATTGGCGCTATATAAATAAACTGAATTGAATTGAATTGAACTGCTAGGGTACAGCATATTTTTATAATTTTTTTTTTTTTTTTTGCAACACTACTAGAGGCCTTTATTTTTCATTTTTCAATAGTAGGTAGACAGGAAAGAGGGAGGTGAGGAGACATTTGGCGAAGGTTGGCGGGTCCAGGACTCAAACCCGGGACTCAAGGCGCTGACTCAGCGATGCTCCAAGACGGTGCTGCTGAGGCAGCGGAGGAAAGACTGGGTCTAGTTTTTGAGTGATAAAGTGATGTTAGCTGCATCATTGCTAATATGGGCTAACGTTCAAAGCATTAACAAACTTTCAGAAAATTTACATTTACATATAGATTTATATTATAAGTAAAGCACATGATCAAAGGTATAAAACTATTATAAACGCTATGATCAATGCTCGCAATTCCAACTTCTGACTCGTTACGGGGGCGTGTGTCTGAGTGAGATGGTTTTACACCCAAACACGGGGGCTGTGACGTAAGCGTGTACCAAGCTATACCATTTGAACCAACAGGAAGATTCAACTGCAGTAGCCACTGTTCAACCCAAAGAGGGCAGCGCTAAGACGGTTTTAGGATAAATATAGCAGAATTAAACAAGTTTACACCAAAATTTAAAAAATTGCACAGTAATATAAAGATAGTTCCCTTAAGGCCCAAAAAGCTGATTTGGGGTTTAGTTCCACTTTAAAGTATTGGGTTGTGTTGATGTCAAGGAAACCTGGTCCCCATCTGCCAGACTTACCACCAGGACTCTGCTGAAATGTGATCGGCCTCTGGCACACATTTTGCAGCCCTTACAGTGGTGTTATATTTTGATATTTAGTTCCATGATCCTGTTGAATCAAAGTGTGCCAGCGGAGATCCTGTCATTCTAGTATAACATCACCTTGCACTGGCAGCTTCTCTGAAAGGTCGCGATCTCCAGAGATGGCCTCAAAGAACGCTGCTGTGATACCACAGACCTCCAGACCATCTCGGCCAGTGGAGCTCGCCAGAATCTACGATGCTGTTGGCTTAACCCTTGAGAGCAGAGTGCATTAAGGTTTGGTTTACATGAGCTTTACCACATCATCAAAGCATGATGTGAATAAGCCACAGGTAAAATGTTACAGCCTTCATAATAAAGAGAAGTTGATTTGAGTTCAAACCTAACTGCCAGATCAAGTTTCAAAGGCTATAGTGGATTTCTAACATCATCTCTTATCCTCTTTATTCCTAGCAGTGGTGGTGGAGGATTAATTATGTTCCTGCATGATAGTGTCAGAAGAAGCAATGTGGGTTGATTTAGTGTGTACTGAACTGTATTTTTGAAGTAATTGGTTAGTATCTTAGCTAATTGTCTTAATTTTTGTCTTTTAATCACACACGTACCGACATGTCCTTTCAAAACTTGGATGTTTCAGAACATGCTTACCTGCTGTTTGTGGCTACATCTTTAATCAGACGAAGCTCGACCTATTACGGTTTCAGGTGGTGCATGTTAAAGATGGATTATTCATGTGATCCCATCAGTGTTCAAAAGATGAATAATTAAGATAAATATGGCTAAAGAATCAAAATTTGAAGCCAGACCCCTGCAGGTGTGTGCGTGTGTGTGAACTTGTAAACTAAAGCCCAGCGAGGAAGAAGATTCTAGCCCTGCAGCTTGGGCCACGACGACCACCAAAGAAGAAATGTTGGCTTATGAAAAGTATTTACAGCATAGATCATATATTTTTTTCAGGTCCCCCTCCAATCTTTGTAAGATGGAGGGACTGGTGTGACGCTGCATTTGCTCTGCAAGAGATTTTCATGTAAAAATGCTGGTCCGGAAGCTGCCAACAGAAATTACACAATTTATCTCGTCATAGGAATAAGGTGGATTGGTAGATTGCGACCTACCAAGAAACTTTATTACAAATACCTGTAACAGTAAACATTAAAGTGTAATGAGTACTCTAATTTTATAAAGGGCTAAATCTAAAATCTTGGGATTTAACTCACACACTTCACATTTATTATCTTTTTAATCATTTTTGAAACCTCTACTTCTAAAATTAATAAATTTTCTTGAAATCTCTGCTGTATGGAGTCCTATGTCTGTCTACTACCCTCTGCTGGAGAATCAGAGCATTACAGGTGTCCAGGTCTCGCTGCACAACTAAGGACAATACCATTAAAGACACGGTTTGCTAAATAAGTTACGAAGCAGTTACTTTTGTTGCAGATAATAGATTTTGAGCTTTGAAACTTCAGAGACTTTTTACAAAATCCCAAAAATGTCATGATTGGTAGTGGAGTTGGACCCAAACGCAGACAGGAAAATGACAGCCTCATGTAGATGGTAATGGTTTATAAAAGAAAAGATGAGAGCACCGGCAGAATAACTTGCAGGAAACAGCAAAGCAACTGAAGCACAGGGAGACCAGAGAGGAGGGAATGGGAAATGAAGAACAGAAGAATCTGTCAAAAAGGCGAGCAAGGCGGCAGGCTTTTAAACTCCTGGGAGGGTGGATGAGTGACAGGACAGCCAAGTGTGATTTATCAGGAGAATGCAGTGCATCTTTTTCCACAAGGCTCTTTCAAATAGAGCTTATTAGGCTAGGATCACACAGCAGGCAAATGTGGCCCAATTCTGATCTTTTCACCTATAATCAGATTTGTGCCACTTCCATAAGCCTAACTAAATTGGATACATATCCAAAAGTTTTCAAAGCATCGGCAGTCAGAGCGGTCATGTCGTATTTCATCTGACTTTCACATTATTGACATGTCTCCGACTGCACATCCACACAAACGTAATAGTCGCTGCTCCATTTTAAGACTTGAGCTCTCTTTTTTTTCTTACTTTTCTTGATCTTGTTATGGTGTGGTCATAATACTGTCAGCTCTCATTGCTCAACAACCTAATAATAAACAGTGCGCTGCAGTGTGACCTCTACAATCTCCTTCTGTGCATGCCGGTCGCTTTGGGGTTGTGAACCGTTCATACTAAAGTCTGATGGTGCATTTAATTAGTAGTTGGAACGAACACACGAAAACATTTCAGCAAAGAGAAACGAATTGAGCATCAACACCTTCTGTGTGAACGTAGCCTTAGATTGGCTAAAACACACATCAGATCAGAAACGTTTATTGAATGCAGGGAAAAGGAGATACTTTGTTAAACCTCCAACACATCAGTAGAAGTTACTTTAATTGCAGGAACTTGCAGAAACCATCTGGAACATCATTGACAGCTGTGCAGGATATTTAATTGGGATGTTGAGGAATTAACAAATCCAGAACCAGTTCTCATGTATGCAGTGAGTGTGAGATCATTCTGTGGCCACAGGCTGGAGGAAATGACTGAGACAGAGCTCAGAGTTTTACCAGTATAACCACAGATCATCAGCTGGATCTGTGCAAGAAAACTGAATTCACTTGAACTTCATTAATTGGACCAAAACGAAAGTTCAGCCAGAATTGTGGCAGCAGCTTGATGACATTGAAAGAAAAGATTAAATGAAACATTTTAACCTTTTCCCATCATTTTTGAACTTTGCAGATCTGCAGGCAGAGCTCTGGATGTGTCTGTTGGTGGACATGAATTTGAGGAATGATCCTTGGCTGTAAACTCCCTGTTGGAGGAACTAGGGCTGTAATGTCATCATCACTCACACTTTCAACATGCTGTATCAATAATAACCAGAACATTTTTATTTTTATATCCGAATGTTAAGCTCAGTAATGAACAGATAATGCCAAACCATAATCAAGCTGCTCATCTTGAACAAGGTATAAAACTGTCCATTTTTATGCACCAACATGTTAATTTGTTGTCTAACAGGTGCTTATTAACGACCTTGGGGAGGAGGAGGAGGAGGAGAAGAGAAGAGGAGGGGGAGGTGTGTGAAAGCTCTGGCTCTGTTCATGCTCTTCATGGTGGTCCATCTGCCTTGCAGGCCTCAAACACTCACCAATTACATTTTTATTCCCCACCAGAATACCCCCAAAAACTATACATGTGTTTCAAGTGTCTGCCAGCCGATCGGTCAGTCTGTCCTTCGTCTGTTTCGCCACAACACAGAGACGTGACTGTTAATATTTAAACATATAAACATGCAGCAGATCCAAAAGCTGATTTGGGTGTTGTTTTGCTGAGAGCTGTGCCGCAATTTCTGCTCTGACAAGAAGAAAATTAACTATTGCGCTTAGTATTTGTGAACAACCTGAGCAATTACAAACTCTCAGATTTCTGTCATTTGAAATGTCTTCATTAAGTAAACTGATGCAAATCACAAGAAATGTCACCCAGAGAGTACTTTTAAACAGTTAAATTGATTTTAGTTACACTTTATTGTATTTTATGGCTCCCTTGTGGGCAAGTGATCACATTCTGAATTTTCATTTTTTCTTTATTTGTTGAGAATTTTAAAATAATTATGTTTGGTTTGGTGTACTCCTGACTGACTTAAAGTAAGAGTGAACAGCATGGAGCTGTCTGAGGAAAAGATTGTAGCAGCTTATTAGTCTGAGACAAAGAGATCATCCATAAAAACATTAGAGCTGAAGCAGAACTGGACGCTGCAAAATGAGACTCTGATCCAAGGAGTGGCTGGTATTTAGTGAGGAATGGGGAAAACTTTCCTTAGACCATTATTAGAGACTGGTAGAAAAGCATCTCACTGAAGCTATTTCCTCAGATGGAGAACACATTTTTGGTAATATATTATATTTGATTTAAAGTAAAACCAAGTGAATTTGTGGTGTTTTAATCAGTTTCTTTTCCAGAGATAAATCAGAAAAAAATTAGAAAACGACATGTGAACTTTCTAAGTTTTCCTGAAGTGTTTAATTCACTGATCTGGGGTATTTTATCAATAAGTCATCATATAAATTTGGTCCATGTATATTTATTTCAAAATCCATCCATCCATCCGTCCATCTTTCCGTCCATAAAATACATGCTGACTAGAAACTGAAGATGTACATTGATTTTTCTTGTTTTTTTCACAGAGTAGTTTTCTCTTGACAAGCAGAACATTACTAGTCAAAGTTGGTCTGCTGTGGATCTGCTGGAGACATGCAGGAGCCCCAACAACAGACTCTATGGAAACAAAGGTCACAGACTTGACCCCAGCTCCTGGTCTCATGAAACATCTGATATGCTTCACATGCTTCAGTGAGGTTTGAAGATCTTCTGTGGATATTTTCAGGTTTTTCTCTGAAAAATTACTTTTCTAAGTCCTAACGAAAGTATTTGACATACGTTTAAATTTTTTTTCTTGCTTTTGTTCTCCCTGGTTTTTATTAATGTTCGAACTAATTATCAGTTCATTGTTCCTCTCTGATAATGCAGATTGTGCCAATTCTTAAAGTCTTTAAATATATATCCTGTTGAGGAGAAGTTGAGCATAATAGATGCCCAGGTAAATATTATTAGGATAATATTGTTTAATTCATCTGAATTTTCCCTTCCATCCTACATGTAAAAGTTAGGCTGGATAGGCTAAAACAGTATAAAAGTGGACAGAGATTGAGCCATTTGGTGACAGTTACAATCAGATGTGTTGAACAGCCAAGACGAGCCTTTCAAACCTAAAACACTACATCAACTGTCAGGTATGGTGGTGGCAGCATCATGCTGTGGGCTGTTTTGCTAGAAGTGGCACAAAGTAGACGAGTTAATGAGGCCGGCGAAGTACTATCTAATCATTCAGCTTCATTTTAAGTCAAAAGCTACACACTCCAACAGGAACATGATCCCAAACAGCAGCATGATATTTAAAAACTGAAATCTGAGGATTGAGCTGTTAAAGTTTGGTTCACTTTAAGTGAATTTTTATTTAAGCTAATTGATTATTGGGTATATAATGAATCATGTCTTGCCATAACTCTTTTTTTTAATGTTTTTATCAGTTTACTTTTAACAGCCTATTCTGTTGGACAAACATAATTTTCAGAAATACTAAACCTTTCCCAACATGCACAACAACTTTTATGTGAGTGAAGTGTTTTCACACTAAAGCAATTGTTATTGCAAATTAAAGACAACTATGGGATTTTATATACATTCTTTTGCTTGCATTTAGCTTTAGACAACTTAACAACAAGCTGTTCGATTTTACAAGACCCCCCACTGAGTTACTGCTTCCTGGTGTGTGAACTGTTTGAGTGTGTAAAATGTGAGCATGTTAACAAACTCCCCTAATCTCAGCTGTTTAGAGCTTCTCAGGATTCACTGAGAATCTGTTGCTGGTGTCAGTGTCGTTCAGCTCTATAAAACGTCTCAGTGATCATAAACTCTCATCTACTTTGGGCTGCTGGAAATGGACCCTCTGGTCTGGATAAAGTCAGCTATATGATTGGACAGAGGCGACGCACTGCGGTGGTGTGGCTGATAATTTTAGTCCATCAATAAAATGATGTATCATCACCCTGCTGTGAAGGGTGAAATTTACAGGCCACGGTTATCTTTTGGCGGTTCCTTTTTTAATGCATGGTTTGTGAGGTCAGATGTTATGTGGGTTCTTGGCCAAATGTTCAAAGTCAGGTCTTCACTTAAAGCCAAAATGGACCCGCTGTATATAAACTGTGAGGTTTCAGTCTGCTCCTGGGTGGACACAGATGTGTTTGGGTCTGGGGGAACTTTTGTTTGCAGCTATGGTGAAAACCTGAAGTTTAAATGATAAGTGTCATTAATGTTTTTAATACTTCCAACAGAGTTAAAGATTATACATAAGTTCAAATATTAACACACACCACTAATAGTTTGTCAAATGTTCTGTAGCAAGTTGTTCTCATCCACTCACATTTTGTAGCCATCAACAAACTTCTTGCATAATTCTGGCTGGACATTTGATCATTCTTCTTGGCAGAAATGGTTGAGTTTTTTTTAAGTTGATAAGATCCTGGAACAGGCCTGACTTTAAAGAGAGGTCAACACAATTTAACACGGCTGAGAGTAGGGAATGTTTGCCTGCTTTATCATTACAAAACCAGGTCGAGGTTTGCTTGAGATTATTGTCCTTTGGGACACTCTAAAGGTGTACATTGTGATATCATTTTTGTACTCCGGGTTTGAAGAGACTCCAGTGTTTATGGAATAACAATACTAACATTTCCTCATATTTTAGTTTGTTTTGTGTTATTTAGCTTTAACCTGTTATGCCCGACCAACCCACCGGCTGAGGTTTGTGTGGTGTGTTTATCTATTTTTTGTTTGATCACACATATATCAGACATATTAACAGTTGCAATAGTGCTTCCACTTAAAAAAATATTCTTTTATGTCTTACCTTTACCAGGTACCAAAGGTTTGCATGTAGACCTTATGACTGTGGAGTTATACTTGATTTATTTCAGGTATGTAACTTCAGGTGGAAATTGTTTCTAAAAGGCTTAACAGGTTAACTGTTATTGTTCTGTGTGCAGCTAGAGGCCACTGCCATATTTTTGTATTTCTTCTTTTGTATTCTTATAAATTTTTTAACCTTGTGCCCTGTCTGTGTTTTGTACAAGTCCATATTCCTCCTGTTCAGACAAAAGTGAGGAGAAAAGTAAATCTTTGTTCATTTTGTCTTCATAGACAGTAAAATATGGCAAACTGAGATGTGAACTGTGTCCTGCAAGGCAAACCACTTCCCCAGGCTACATACAGTATGCAAGTATATTAATTTGAGTTACTTTGCTGTAGCCAACGTAGTTTCACTGCAAGAGTTAAACAAACAAAATGGTTTTAACAATCAGCTGATCGGTTTTGTACATGTCGGCTTTAATCTATTTGCAAATCTAGCACCCCCCCCTTGGCTCCATGCAGGGAGGCATTCTCAGCTGCAGCACGACAATTTGCTGCTAACTGATCGCTTGGAAAGAGAGCTGCTTCTTACTGAGCAAGGCTTAACTTCAGTACGTTCACAAATGTGTGCAGTTTCGGTGTGGTAGGGTTTTCTGTTAGCTACTGTGTCAAAAAATATGGTGGTGATTTTCATGGAGAAAGCTACGATCCTTTAAAAGTAATGCTGCTCTGTTCCCTTTCACAATGTGTTGTAATTCTTGTTAATACAGACAATGTTTGTGGTGAAAATCTTCACTTGCCAGTTTGTACACATGTAGTCAACACTCCTGCAGATGTACAAAAACCCAGATTATTTGTTAAAACACCATTGTAACACTGGAAACGTGGTTATATTTATAGCTAATTACTTTCATTGCCACCACTGGCATGGAAAAGCGCAAAAACTGAAAATTAATGAATCTTTTATTGCAGACTAGCTTGTTTTTGCTGCATTCTCTAACTGAACTATAGATATTATTCTGCCTCTATTACCATTCTCCTCCCTGTCTGTGGCAGCAAAATGAACTTGGCTTCCTTTTCCAGCCTCATTCCTTGCAGTTCCCGTTCTTTCACATGTTTTAATTGTTGCTTTTATGGTTGATATGGGCAAGTTTATACAACCTATTTTCTTGTAGCCATTTCCTGACATATAAAGATTAACACTCAGGAGTCTTCCTTGAATGACATGTTCTCTTGCCTTTCCCATTTTGAAGAGTGGATAAGAGGAATAGGTCTCCTAACCTCAAGTCTCGAATGTCTAATTAAAAGTCTATAGACACTCTAAGCAGCTTGAAAAAGTAAAACATTCATTAAATGTAATCTATAGGCATTATTAGAGGATCCATTATTATAGATCCAATTAGTTAAAAATAATCTAAATACAAGATTTAATTTCCCCAACTGAATAAATGTACTTTAACTAAAGGTTAGATTTACTACGAAGACACTGTGATCAACATAAAAAACTAAAATATTAATTAAAAACAAATCTATTATTTCTAGGACTTGTTAGGGGGCGCCACTAAGTGTGGCAGCAGTAAAAAATAAATAAATAAAATGAAAACAATTATTTATTAACATTGGGATTTTTTTCCGCAGAAAGAAATTTACTCAAATTAAAGGTTGGATTTTTCAAAAAAATTTGGTATCAGATTATATAGCTGCAAATAAAAGCTGATTTTCTTAGGGCTTTTTTGTTCTGCAGCTCTACTAGGGGCTAATACACATTCAGGCTTAAACCTTCAAGCTGTTGATTTGTGGTGAAGCTGAAGAATTTGGTAGTCCTCTGTATTTATGTTCACCTACTGGAATCCATGTGGAGCACCGGAAACAAAACAGGCCCTCAGCATGATGCTGCCAACATCGTGCTTGACAGCACAAAGTTTTGATTCTTGAAAGCCTTGACACCTTGACTCTTTCTTGTCATTTTTGCCAAATATTTCAATCTTCATCTTATCTGACCAAAAAAACGTTTCTTCAGAAGACATTTTATATGTCGAAACAATCAACAAATCAAAACCGGTTTTGGAATGATAAGGCAGGCTAACATTAAGTTTCGGGAAAGGACCCGACCTCAACACTTTGAGATATTGAATGAACTCCACAATTTCTGCCTAGAAGAGTGATCAAATATCCAGACAGAATTTTGAAGCGACATTAGACTAAACATTAGTTTGGGTGTTTTTTATACATCTGAGACTGTATGCATAATTCTGATCTCTTATCGTAGTAAACTGACTTCATAGCAGCATAGACAAGTGATCATAGGAAGTTGTAGCACCATCTAGAAGTTCTAAGAGTTTGTGACTCAGTGTTGGACACTTTATCACCGCTCGGCTCTTTACGAGGCCTCTTGTTGCCACTCTCGATCGTCAAATTTGACTTCTCATCACTCTGCTTTTTAACCACAGCTGTCCACACTAAATTTGACGAATTACATTTCAATGTGTTCTCAGTTCACACAACCTTGCTAATTTTACACACATCAGTGACTCATGAGAAATGTGGTTTTATTTTGACACTTTTAGAGCTGTGAGAATAAATATACTCTAGTAATCATGGTTCTAAGACCACAGGGAGAAGGCTTGTGAAGACCAAGCCAGCAGTATGATTTGTAAAGACTGAATTAGAAGCAGCAATGAAGGTGTTTTCAAAGTGCTTTACCATTCAAGTCTTACATTGAAGCGAATATGCAGGATGCGATTCTGTAATTGGATTTCTTCTACATTTTATTTTCATTTCTTGGAGTTAGATTGTTAAGTCATGACTTAAATGTTGATATCAAGGTTCAGGTGAACCCCTCTAATGATATCTGTTGTTGCTTAGCTGGTGATGTTTGAAGAGATTTGCTACACAAACATTTGAAATGTAATTTGTATGCTTAACGCTGAGTTATCCAGACAGGCACCATTATAGAAACCACTTCATGCTACAGTGGTATCTGCTTTCTCGCTATGCCAAAAATAAGCGAGTGAGGGGGGAGGATGGTTATGAAATGCTCATGTGTTCCTACTTTTTTTTTTTTACTTTGCTCAGTTTTTTTTCTAAAACATATCTCAACAATTGTTTGTTCAAAGATTCAGACAAACATATGATTCTACAAGCAGGTTTTTAGGTAAAAGTAGGTTTTTTGTGCCTAGAAATAGATGTGAGCTCTTTGATTCTTTGTTTCCCAAAAAATTATTTTTTTAATTTGCCAAACTCACCCTTTGGCAGTGGCTTCTTGTCATTTTTACCTCTACAACTATTTCTTACTTCTGCCGTTTTTTTTGGTTTTTGGACCTGACTGAATGAAAAAACAAAAATAGTTGCAGTCTACCAAGGGCCATTTATTACCAGCCATGCTTCAGTTCATGGCTGCCTTTTTGGTGTTTTGTACCTGCAACCTGCTGTCAGGAAATATGATTATATGCAGGGGTGCACATAACTAGTAGGCAGGTACGACAAAATGCGTCCTATCCTATACGCCTTTCCGTACTTGACACATTACCAACGCCACAATTTTATCTAATGCTACACATGTTGCTTGTCAACCTCTGTCAGAGATATCCAAAAAACAAGAGTCATTAAGCAGCTTCCTTGGCGTAATCAGCTGATCGCAACGTTTCTTACTGTGAGACATCTCATCACTCTGTGGTCGCGGGACCGGGTCGCGGGGGGCAGCAGGTCCTCCAGCTCCTCCGGGGGGAGCCCAAGGCGTTCCCAGGCCAGCCGAGAGATATAGTCCCTCCAGCGTGTCCTGGGCCGTCCCCTGGGCCTCCTCCCAGTGAGACGTGCCTGGAACACCTCCCAAGGAAGGCGTCCAGGAGGCATCCGATATAGATGCCCGAGCCACCTCAACTGGCTCCTCTCGATGTGGAGGAGCAGTGGCTCTACGCCGAGCCCCTCCCAGATGGCCGAGCTCCTCACCCTATCTCTAAGGGAGTGCCAGGCCACCCTACGGAGGAAGCTAATTTCAGCTGCTTGTATCCGGGATCTCGTTCTTTCGGTCATGACCCAAAGTTCATGGCCATAGGTGAGGGTAGGAACGTAGACTGACCGGTAAATCGAGAGCTTCGCTTTTCGGCTCAGCTCTCTCTCTTCACCACAACGGACCAGCACAGCGCCCCCATTACTACAGCAACCGCACCGTCTGTCGATCTCGCACTGCATTTTTCCCTCACTTGTGAAGAAGACCCCGAGATACTTGAACTTTGAGGCAGGAACTCCCCCTCCAACCTGAAGAGGACAAACCACCTTTTTCCGGTCGAGAACCATGGCCTCGGACTTGGAGGAGCTGATCTTCATCCCAGCCGCTTCACACTCGGCTGCGAACCACCCCAGTGCATGCTGTAGGTCTTGGCTAGAGGGGGCCAGCAGGACCATGTCATCTGCAAAAAGAAGAAACGAAATCCACTGGTCCCCAAACCAGACCCCCTCCGGCCCTTGGCTGCGCCTAGAAATCCTGTCCATAAAAGTTATGAACAGGACCAGTGACAAAGGGCAGCCTTGCCGGAGTCCAAAATGCACTGGGAACAGGTCCGACTTAGTGCCGGCAATGCGGACCAAACTCCTGCTCTGCTTGTACAGAGACCGAATGGCCCCTAATAAATGGCCCCCGAAACCGTACTCCTGGAGCACCGCCCACAGGGCACCGCGAGGGACACAGTCGAATGCCTTCACCAGGCCCACAAAACTGCTGCAGTTTCATGTAAAAGAAGATGGAGCAAAAAAAAGTGCTGCACTGAGAAACTGGGATCTCCTTTGTGAAACTGGGTATGCTTCGTAATATCAGATGATCTGCATGGAGGCATGAAACACTGTTAAAAATATCAAGTCTATTCCCAGCCATAAAAATGCAACTGTCTTCAAGTGGTAACAGTGACTTGCAGCATATCTACCCAGAGCGTTTTTGGTGCTTGACATTGGCAACAATTTAAAGACCTCGTCCTTTAGGTTTCAGAAGGAGAAGCTGACCTCATGGTGGCCATTTGACAGTTCCCATCTCTGCTTGATGGTGAAAGCCATTACAGGACACACACTGTTTCTAATGCTGATGCTGACAGCGACAAGACAAAATTACTCAGGGGGTAAATTGATGAGTTTGAAATCCCATATGACTCCCTCATGTAAAGTGATCATTTCTTATTATTTGATCCTCCAACATGGCCTCAACAAATGCAAGACCTCCACAGGTTTGGATACACAACAGTTTGCAGCATTCTCGAGAAATATTAGGCTGCCTTGCAACTTGACAAAGACATAACTGTGACAGAATAGATGTGCTTAAAGCTGGCAGGAAAATGCCCGGGAGCCTCTTCTGTGTACGACTTGGTCCAAACAGTTAATACAAGCAACCCAGATGATTACCATCAGCAAGGTGGCTAAGCTGTCTCTTACACAGCCTTTAAGCAGCGCAGATTGTGTGTGATTTTCACATCTTAGTTGGTTTTTCTTTTCACATCACAAAGAGCAACTACAGATCTTGTCTGTCACTTGCTCGTCTATCAGCCCTGATGCACATTCACCTGTTAAGTCAGACCACCATCTGACCCAGAGCCAGCTGTTGATCTGTGAATGAAGACAGATCAGAGGCTCAACCAAGGACAGGGAGGTGCAGCTGCAGCATCTTCATCATCCACCATGCAGGAAGCTGAAGCAGAGGATAGTGGGGACACTGGGGAGGACAGAGAGGAAGACTACACTTATTAAGACCACGCTGCATATGAGGGGAGTACCACACACTATCTCCTGGTACTCACCTGAGTAACTCGCTGAAAAAATTATGAGCACCCCTGATTATAGGACTCCGATACATAATATTTACCAGCAGAAAGTTGTTCCCAAGCCAACATGTGTGTGTGGGCCGCTTAAATAATTTTACTCAGAGCTGATGTGTACTTGGTGAGCCTTTTTCTAATATCATCAAGACCAGTTGTGCACCATATGCAGTGGGGTGCACATACATTTTTGGGGGCTACTAAGCACCCACAAAACGAACTGTCCTGTGGGATGTAGGGAAATGACCACCCAGGAAAAAAAACTCAAAACAAGAATGCATTTTACAAAATTCTTAAGATTAATAAGGCAACAAAATTATCATAGATTGATTTAAAGTTAGATTACTGATTCACAACCAGCCTTTAACCTGAACGTCCTGTGTCAAATTTGAAGCTTATGTTATCCTTCCTTTTTTTTCTTTTTACACACTGAGCACAACGTGTTTGTCTTGACTATATCATTCTGTACTTTTATCACAAAATGTCTTCTGCATCAAGTAACCGTATGTTGTAGCAAAGCAGGTTACACTGCCAAATTTACCAGGTAGGTCACACTAAATGAGTAATCTTCAGAAATGTGAGTAACCAGTGACCATTCTACAGTGTAAATCAACTCTACCCAGAAAATTAGTTATAAAATCTTTATAGTCAAAATGAAACCAACAGCAGTGAATATGATCATAAGAAGAAACATCTATACTTCTGCATGTAGCCAGGGTAATATATGACAGAAATTATTCTTAGAGAATAAATATTAATGAGATTACAAGTCCTGAGAACTGATAAGATGTCTGCTATTTCGAATACTCTGATCACATCATAATTTTTAAACACACAGAAGTAGAAAATACAACTTAACCTACATGCCCCACATTTACTGAACTTTATTAAAGGTATTTTAGTAGTGTATGAATTGTAATGTTGACCAGCTCATTCGGCCGTATTTGCAATAAAAAACAAACATGAGTCAAACAGAAGTCATCATGGACCATTATAGGAAATGTAAAACCGACATCTATGAGATAGATTTGAATGTATTTATTTCTTCTAATTTAATCTAAGAGTTAAATCGTAGACATTCTCCTGGCGCCTGGTGGCAGCCATAGAAGACATAGTGGGTGAAGGTATACCATTGATTGGCCTGTTTAGATAAAATGGAGGCAAGTGAAGTTTTAACTTTTTCATCTGAAGTTTAGGAAGCAAGTACATTCGTTTTGTTTGTTACCTGGATGGTTAGCCGGCCTGTCGGCAGGGCAGGGCTCTATCTGAAGGCGGAGGAGACAAGAGGTAAGCTGCAGCAGCGTGTGTCCACCTGTCCGCTCTACACGCAGCCCGTCTCCGTTGAGAGACACACGAGGTGGGGCACGTATGTGTGTGTTATAGGCCTTTAAATTCAGAAATTTTACCTTGGGCCCCACACTATACACTGTAAAAAAACCAAAAACAAAAAGAGATTTCAGGACGGCACTTTTTTGTCCATAAGATAAAAGGGCAGGTGTTCTAGCATCACTTTGTGTCTATATGTGCACGTCCCTGACCATATCTATGATATTAGGAAATCTAGACCCATATGGGTCTCCTTTTTACTTTAAGCCTATAGGCTGTTAACACAAGGCCATTATGTAACCCAAGTTATTGGGTCCAAGCAATTTTCATTTGGTGAAAGATTGTTATCTCTAATATTTTATAAGAGCTGACTTCTCTATACAAGGGTTAGAACCACACACAATGGAAATAAAGTGTAAAATAAAATCTTCAGAACAAATAATTTAAATTCTACTGAACATTTGTGCATTTTATGGTTTATCTCCATAATTTGCTAAGGTTCTTGACTACTTGGGCAATAAACTGATATTCTGTGGTGAAGAGTATGGGTTTGAAATGTTTTTTATAAGGGTAGGAAATAGAAGTAAGCAGAGTTGAAAAGGCAGCTCATTTGGAAACAGTCTAGCAGTCGCAACACTGGTGCCAAAATCTATTTCCTGTCCAGTCAAAATAAACATTTACCAATATTAACCCCCACCCCCCGTCTCCTCGCTCTGCTGTGTATTAGGAGGTGCTTATGCACTCCTGCTCTGTGTATTCCTGCTGTAATGCTGATCTATTATCAGTCCTGCCATACAATGCTGTTTGGGTCATAGCTGTGATCCCTCAAGCTGTCAGACCATTACAAAATGTGAATAATCTGACACTGTGTTCCAAGGCAGGAAACTGAAAACCTTGGATGATTCAGCAACCAAATTGATCCCGACATGGCTGAGTGACTGATGGCATTCCCAGAAGCCTGGTGCATCCCTTCGCTGGCTGCTCTCTGCCAGGCTGCGTGGGGGGCTGCAGAGGTGATAATCAGCAGTGACTGCAGAGACTTTCTGCCCCTGTTGTTGAGCTGCATGGAGCAGGGACTCCCATTTTGTCTCTGATAACTCAGCCCCCCTCTGCCATCCCTGAGCCCACCTCCCTGTCATTCCCTCTTCACTCAGTCAACCGTTAGTTTCTCCCTGAAGAGGAACTACTCTCATTTCCTCAAGTTCTTAAGAACACATTGAGTTAAGAAAGTAAGGAGCATTCTTCGTAGGGACAAGAAGTTAAAGAGGCAGATCCGAAGGTGACTCTGCTGCTTTTGGAGCTGTCGATCAGGAGTAGCTGAGGTCTCTGTGTGCGTCTTTTCCCGGCTATAAGTCTTGTTATCATCTGTCCGTCCACAGAGGAGAAAGCTAAACAGAGCAGGCCAGAGAAATTGGCCTAAACAGGATTAGCTGTGTTTGGGTCTTCTGCAGCCAGTTAGAGGCGTAAAGGTTGCAGGTGGTGCTACCAAGTCCTCTGTGGCATGCAGCAAACTTGGGATCGGACAAGAACCATTGACAGTATTAACAGAGGCCAAACAAAAATGCTGGGCAAAGGACAGGGTGGCGGATACGTCCCTGACATGAACGAAGCACTGCAGAGGTAAGAGGAAATTATATAAACCCAAAAAGTGTCAGGATGGCTGCACGAAAAAAGCTAATTGACCTTCATTTTTTGAAATCTGTGTCATGGCAGTCAAAGCGTTCCCCATTATTTCAAAAAGCTGATAAGGAATTTTACAGGGAGATGAATTAAATATGTAATGTTGGTCTTAACTAAACATTTAATCATAGACTAAAATAAGGTGCTTTTGTCATTTTACTGTATATGCTGCACCAAGTTTTCTTTTTAAGGTAAATAAAAAAAACCCCAAATAAATAAATGTTTTAAAGGGAAAAGAAAACTTCTCTTACACGAATCTAGTTGTAAAAAGAAACCAAATAAACAGTTTGTAAAGCAAGACTTACTTTTATGCATCAAACTTTCCTCTCAACTATTCAGAATTGGGAAAAACGGGGGAAAATGTGAATCTACAACACCACGCTACAATACTAAGTCTTCTGTAAAGAAAATTTACATTTTATTGTGAAATACGCAACTTTCAGCATTACAAAAAACTCTAAGTAAACCCATACGTTTTAAAAAATGCAATTGTCTTATTTTAACTTAAATGGATCAAATAATTGCTGTTTTGTTTTAAACCTTGATTTATATCTAAAACTTGTAGAAATGGGAAATTATAGTATATTGTGTCTTAAACTCTGTGATGGACTGGCGACCGGTCCAGGGTGTACCCCGCCTCTCACCCACAGACTGCTGGAGATAGGCACCAGCTTCCCCGTGACCCACTATGGAATAAGCGGTAGAAAATGACTGACTGACTGACTGTGTCTTAAACTAAAACTGTGTTTAAAGGAAATCAGTTAGTTAGGACTAAGTACTGCAATAAGTCTGTTCATCATTGGTGGAATCCACCAGATTTTTGTGTGAACCTCCTTTAAGTCTTAATTTAACAAACCTGGTTGCATTTTATTTATTTTTTTTTTTGCATTTAGCACTTTGTCAGATTTATTCTGGGAAGTACTCCACTTTAAATGAAGCATCAGACCAATAACAAATATTGGAACAACAAACATAAAGTTGGCTGCATTTTACAGCATTTAGCTTCATTTGGCCTCATTGTTCACCAAACATGAGGTTTTCAGGCGATGTTTTCCCGGCTCCAAGCGGTGCCGGCATCTAGGAGAAATTTCCTGTTTTCATGTGTGAATGAAAAATTTTCTTTGGTTTCCTCCAACAGCCCAAACATGGCTTTGTTGTCTGCAGCTTAATTTAGATCAAAAGCAAATTAAGGATGTGCAGATACATGATATTTGATACGTAAGAAAATCAGATTTTATCCATTAAATGCATCATACACTTCCTAAAAACAAAGTAAAATATTTAATTTCTTATTTCTATTCCTAATTTTAGAACCTTTATGTTTCTATTAGACCTTTAGTGCTCCTTCTTTATTTTTTATCATGTTGTACTGTATCGTACTCATGGTGAGTTTAATAATTTTTTATTTATTTAGATTTATTTTGTTTTTGCGTTTGATTTTACAGTTTTTCCATAATATAAATTTGCCTCAAGAGCTTTAAAATCTACAGTGATTTCCTTGAATGCCTGACTCTAATTATTATTAATAAACCTTTTCAGTATTACGTAATGTTACAAATTTAGTAAGTTTCATTAGCAGGGGCCGAATTAAAAAAATCAACAGCTTTCCCAAAAAATAAGGGTGACTTTGTGAATAAAAATATAACCTGAATTTAGGTTTATACATTTAATCACCAGTGTGTAGAGGTAAAATAAAAAAAAAGTAACTTATATATGTTTTATATAATTTAGTGCAGCTCCTGCAAGAGACTTTTATTGCAAACTTTTCCACTTAACTAACAGTTTTACTGATTATCTGAATACAATATAAGAGAAAAAATAAAAAAATTAAAATTATTTTCTGCACAAGCTTCTATTTACTACGAGTCTTTGCAGCTAATGCTACAGGAAGCAACATTTGTTTCTCATGAATCCTAAATTCAGTCTGAAACCCTGAACACAGATGAATAGTTATGTTTATTCAGATTTAAAAACACAGCTAGTACAGAACCAGTTTTTCCACATTTGTGAATTTAACTTTTAAAAGCAAATGTATCCCATGGTGCAGATAAATTTTTACCCCTGTTTGTTCATGCACGGCTGGAGGATGGGGTATAGATGGTTCAGTCATTTTCTCTAACAAGCTGCAAGGCTTAGGCTGGGTCCCATTTGTTTTTTCTTTCATTTGGTGCTGACGTGTCTGTGTAGTTTGTGGTAAAGGGATAAGTAAAGCATGTTAAACATGTTTTGGCACATCTTTTTCCCATTAGCGTTCATGCCTCCCCTCGTTTTGCTCGTTCTCTTTGCTCATCTTACTGCTCCGTCCCAGCTGCCGGCTGTATATCACTGAAGCATGGCGGGTACGGCCACATTTTACCTGCACTGTTCCTGCAGGTCTTTATCAGCACACTGACTTGTGACAGTGCCACTGGAAAGTTACGACCTTATGTGTCTCTATCTGTCTGATTTATTTAATTTCACAGTCTGTTTTTGTCAGTTTAAATATTTCTTGACATGTGCTGTTGAGGAGGCAAAGCCAGGGTTACATGTCAAGACAAAGCTGTTCATGTGTCAAGCATGGCTGTTTTTCTAACTTATAATTTATTTTTGGGGTTAATTCATGATTATTTTTTTTTGCTTTAAAAAAACTGAACTTTTGTTTCCAGATTAGCAGGATTCACTATGGGACATTTTAGGATTACACATCAGCTGTCAAACCTTGCACCAGAATCACATTTTGTGCTTGGGCCAAGTTCAACAGCATTAGGGTCACTATGCAAACTCTGATTTTACTACTTCATTTTTTTACACACTAGTTTAGACTTTTTAAAAATAAATAAAACTGTAAAGGACAGAGAACACATTGTGTTTTGCAAAGTTTTAAAGTTTTAAAATGGAAACATTTAAAAATGAGGTTTGAATATTGTGAAAGGGGATTTGTTTGTGATGAATGTGGTCTGTGTGAAATGTATGGCTGCAGCTGGTTAGAGAGTACCAATATTTACAGTAAAAGTCCCGTACTGACATGACCTGAAAGGCAGGTCCGCAAAGAAGAAGCCAATAAACTAAAAGCGACATAAAAAAGAGATTATAGTGTGAAAAAGCACTCCAGTACACGTTGCTCTGAGTGATTTATTATTTTTTTGTATTATATAATAAATAGAAATAAAAAATATCATTTTAAATGTACAGATTTACACAAGTGACTTTACAAAGTATGATAAGAAGATAATGTGAGATCAGTCTCAGCATGGTTTTCTGGAACTCTGACTGTCAAGTGTTCATCAGAGAAACAGCCTGTGGGACGAAACTGTTTCTGTGGCGGCTGGTTTTAGCAGACAGCGCTCTGTAGCGCTGACCTGAAGGTAAAAAATGTAGTAACTTTAAAGATGTTTTAGTTCTTTCATATTTACAAATTAGAAACTGTCAGAGTGACTTTTGATTTTGACTTCCCTTAAAAACATCCTAAATCTTTATTCTGTGTGAAAATTTGAATACCATAGTGCCCCCCTGTTTGCCAGAAGGCCCTAAGCAGCAGGTTAACTTGCTTTTGCCATGGGCCGGCTCCCTTACAGCACACAAGCCAGATGTAGGTAAAAGTCAAATTCTGTCTGTCAGCTAATGGCAAGTTTCATGCATCCTCCATTCTGGCAGTTATTAAACAAATATTAGGGGAAACAACAGAAGAATAAGATTTGAACCAAAACAAAACACAAGTTCTATATATTTCAGCCCAAAACAGGATCAGAAACAGACACTTTATATTCCAGCTGTTGCCACAACTTTTGTTTTCTTTTCTCTTTGCTCTTATAAAACTGGTACCATGCAGCTCTTTATGAAATTTTCAAACTTAGATATGAACACCCTTTACACGAAACACTGTATTGTGTAAAGAAATTCATACAGTACAACATTCATCCATCCATCTTTCACTGGCTTAATCCTCACACTTACCTCAAAAGGTCACCAGGTTAAACATTAGACAGGTTGCCTGATAAAATGACTCATCTGTGACAGAAAACACTTCATGGCATCACCTGAAAGATCAGATTGTCCTTTTTATCAAAGTTGTGAGCTTTTGCGGACAGTTTTCCTTTGGCCGAATGTGCACTTGTCAACGAAGTTGAAGAAAATAGATGTAATGTAGTTCATTGTCCTTTTTTATTGAGTTCTTTTGTCTTTGCCCCAGATCCATTTTTTGGCAACAGCTTATAGATCATTCAAGCATATTAATGCACTACAGATGAATTTCAATTACAGGATAGAATAGAATAAAAATATAATTTGTTGTCCCAAAGTGGGGAAATACAGGTTTTTCAGAATCAGATGGAAACATGCAGATTCACACAAAGGTAAAAACCTAAAAACAATAAGTAAGAATAAGAGACTGTACAGTTAGGCCAAATTTACAGCATAAGATATTAATATTGTACAGTTATTAAAAACAACGTACTCAGATTAAACGAAATGTGCAACTGAGTAGGATAATTAAAAATGTACATGTATATTTGTAAATAAAAAAACAACATACTATTTACAAGAAATAAAATAAAAACTGCAAATAACAGCAGGAATGTCAACACTGATCCATGTTTGTGATATACAGTCATGAAATCCTCACTTCTCCTGGGACTAGATGCTACAGTGAACAAGAAGAGGTGATAGATTAGTCTGAACATGTACATACCATAATTAATCCCTGTGGCTGCTCAGAGGAACCACACTTTTATCGTGCACCCATCTGTAATCTTAAAGTCATCTCCTTCCCCTTGCTGCAACCTTAAGCATGTGTTCATCACTGTGTTGACATGTTGCAACAACTGTGGGTAAGCCCAATGTTAAACGGCTGACAGTTGCATGGCACAAGACGGGGCCCTCTGTGGCCTGACACCAACCGTGGCCAGGTTGGGGTCCACATTCAGTCGGGTCGGGGTGAACCGCGTGAAGCTTGACGTGAATCAGCAGCAGCAGCCAGAGACAACAACTTGATGACCTGATGAGAAACTCCTCCATCTGGAATTAAACATAGAAAACTCTGATCACAGATTAATAGAAGGTCTGTAACGAAAGGCATAAAGTTTTAACACATTTTACAAATTGCAAAATATTTTTTTACGTTAGATGCAATCATCATCTTCACAGTCTGTTTACTTTGGGATATCTAGCATGATTTCATGGAAAAGCCCTTGTTTTGAGCTTTCACTTAATATTCAGCTCCATAAACTCATGAATAAAACTATTAATGGCTTGCTTAATAATGATCAGCATATTAGCTGTCATGCCATTTACTGCTCAGCTTTAAGTTAAATGTGAGTTTAAGGGCCACCTGTAAGAAACATTTTATGTTTCTTTGCTTTCCCATGACAGAATAAAGTGTAAAAAATGTGATTAATGCCAATAGATTGGTAATAAACTGGTAAGAAATAACTGGCTTCTCAAACTGGTGTGTCCTTTCCTTGCAGGATTGGTCTGCCTGCTGGCTGAAAGTGCCTACAAGTTGTTTATACGCTAAAAGAGACAGAATTTACTTTGCTGTTAAAACCTACTCTAAAGTATAAAATTACCAGCTCATTTACACAATCTATGGCTGTTTGTTTAGTTTAATTGTTACAATATAAACACAACTTTGGTGAATTGCTCTCAAAATAGATGGCATGGATAGCAATAGACAGCTTTTTATCATCTTAAAATGGATAAGTAACAAACACATATTAACCCCTTACCTTTTTTTTTCCTCCAAGTGAGCCTTTTACTCCATCGTAAACCTGAACATGTAATAGTATAATCACATATTTTTTGATTTTATAAACACATTTCATCTTTTCTACTGAGCTACCTTTTAATGTTATTCTGGAAACACAGCCAAGATTTTGTCTGAGTGAGATTAACTGTCTTTGGTAGAGCTGGACTACGAGTAGCCAGATTAAAAAGCTTTATGCCTCCATATCGACATGAAAATACAGTAATGACAAGAGAGAGCCTTCAGAAGTCTCCATCTGTGTGTATTTACCAATGAGATTTGCACCTAACCTTGGCAGGCTCTACAGGGAATCACAATGTAATCCTGAAACTGTCACAGTTTCAGGATTTGCTTCTATTAATGAAGCTCTGATGTAACTCCACTTGCATGAGGGTCCTCTGATATGAAGATGGATCAATGTACTTATATTACGGGTGAAGGTGTTTTGTGTGAATTATTCTGATTTTGCTGAAGTTGTCAGAAACATGGCATCAATGAGTGTATTTTACTTGTAGTTCCTGTTGTGTCTTCATTTTTAAGACCACAGAACCAGTACCTGTTGGCAGTATTATTGAGAGCAATAGTCACATAATTAACACTGTTAGAGAAGAAGATGATCAGTTATTTTGTATTGATGAACAGTTAATTAGTAGAAACAGGGAAGTTTTATATACTTTGATTCTGTGTAAGATGGCTGCAAGTGAGAAAATGTATTTTAAGTTACAATATTTAAAATAAACAAGCATTTCCATATGGAGCAGATGTCATTGTTTAAATTAAGGATGCCCCGATATGATACCACAATAAAGTTAACAAAGTCAATCCTATGAATAAGCTAGAAAAGTGCAGTGAAATAACAGGCTACAATTTAGAAAGATGAAAACCACGTGGTTCATCTTGGATTTGATTCAAAGGTGTATCTCTTTTTTTTACTATCGATAATAGCGAAACATCAGTTATTTTGACAACTCTACTAACAGGTTGTGTGCTGCGGTCCAATGAGCTTTTAGGTCACCGCTTGGTTCAGGGAAGGATACTGATAGAAAGTAAGGTCAAATAAATTTTAACAAATTATGGACAATTTTCATGGTTGCTTATAAACTCGACTCCAAAGTCAGAGAATTAACACAAATTCATTGTTGGCTTACCAGTTAATTATAAAACAAGCTGTACTGAATCTGCAGTAAACAAACAATAAAATATGAGTAATATTAAGGAGAATTTAGCAGTGGTGGGAAGATCTTATCCATAACTGGGCACTGAGATCCAAGTGTACTTTGGGCCACATACAACCTTGTGCCAGCTCTGCTGCCTGTTTTGTCTGCTGATGTTATGTAGCTTTATAAAACCATCAGGGCTTTCTGCATATGACCTTCAACATATTTGATTACAGATTTATTTAAGTTACTGTGGGGGTAAATAAAGGGAGAAAAAGTTTTGAAACTGTCAGTTGTTTTATTACATGCAGGCTCTTTGCTTTAATGCTGTACAATTAATCCCCATGATTGGCATCATGAGTCATAAGTGAGTCAGGTACTGTTTTAGAACGGTGTCAGCGTTGCTGCTGCTGAACTCTCTTCCTTCACCAAGGTAAACATGAGGAGGAGGTCTACGCATTGAAATCAGCCTTTTCAGGGTTTTTGGTTCCAGGTAAAGACAGTGAAGAGGGAGGACTGAAGCCTGAAACCACTTCACCTGTTGCAAATAGAGAATTACTTCAGAGACTATGAGAGCTAAAATAACTTTGCTGCTCCTTCTGGTTAACTGAATAACGTTTTCATTATTCCATGTTAAGTCTTGTGGTGTTCTTTGTTTTATATATACTACTGATAGTATTTATATTTCACTGATACCTTTTAATTAGAATAAAACATTAAAAGCTTCTTTAAAAAATATTTGATGCAGAAACTAGATAGATTTAATACAAAATAAACACCTTCATCATTTTGTGTCAGTCTGTGTGCGCATTTGAACAAGGTCATGCGTCACACATACAGATCAATATGTGACGTATGTGAGCAATGAATTTGCAGTATGTACTGAATGCATGTTGCCCCAAAGGTGTGACAGTAGGAGGGTATGGGTTTCCAGATAGCACGTCCTCCCACCCCCCTGTTTTAAGTCCCACTCGGCTTCCCTTGGTGAATCAGGCACCAACAGCTGGGCCTGGAGGGGATTGGAGCACGTGTTCTAAAGCCAAAGTCATCTTACTTTCACCCATATGTTGGAAAATAGTGACTAGAGTACAGCAAGTCAACCCTACAGCGCTTCCACCAGAAGAACGTTAAACTCATTTTCATTTGCTTGTGCAAAAACCAAGCAAAGAAATATAACAGATTTAGGCACCTTGATTTTTAGAAAAGCAGTGACAGATCGTTACCGTTTTTTTCTCACTGTTTGCATATATTTTTTATAAATATTCTATTCTCTTTTAATCTGGTAAAGGGATGTTAGGCTGTATGCAAAGCAATCACAAAAGTATCGGACAATGCTAGGATCACCAAAACATTCTATCAATGCTACTGCATGCATTTTTCAGTCTTCACGCCATGCATTCGAAATGCTTTGATGACAAATCCACATCCATGGGTTTATTGTCCTTTGTTTGCTGTTTTTAACTTGTCGTGTACGGTGTCCTTGACTGTTATGACAGGTGCTTTTGAATGAAATGTGTTATTATTATTATATTAACTGGATTTTAGGGTAGAGCTGGAGAGAAAAAAGGAGGAAAGGCTCTGATTGTAATTACAACCTGGTGTTCTGCAGCCAAAGCTTGTGATTATTTCACAGCGGTTACTCCCTGAAAGAGAATTAAAGTCATTCAAAGTCATTTAATAAGTAACATTAACTGATTTTTAACCCTGAAAGCCTGCTTCATATGTCCAAAAGGAGCATTAATGACATGCACACAAAGCCTGACCTGCTTCCTTTAAACTTCCAATGTGGGTCGTAGTTATTATTAATTTTGGGTTCACAAAATAAAAGATGAAAAAAATTGCTTTGTTGGGAGTGTTTACTCTGTGTCTTGACAGATGTTGAAAACTGAAGACCACACTTCATTTTACTAACCTGTTTAATTAACAAAGGTCAGATTTTATTTATGGATTTGAATGTAAAAAAAAAAAAGTGTAACACTTGACAAGAGTGTCTGGGTTTCAATGTTGTGTTTGCAAACAGATGACTGAAACAAAATTTTGGGAATTATCCACCTGTTAGAAATGTTTTGCAACCTCACACGAAACACCACTCTTGTTTCAGCGTATAGATCTAAGTACTACCTCCCATCAAGGGCTGTTTTCAGAGGTAGATTTCTACCCTGGTACTTTGATTGGGCCCTATGAACTGCTGAGGGGAAGGAAATACCCCAGAAAACAGCCCTGATTCCTGGAAAAGGAGCTTGACTGTCATCTTTAAAATGGATTTCTGCTGCAGTATCAATGGATATATATACAAAGAAATTAGGCTTTTTCTACTGTATGAACTATACCCTTGAGCTAGATTGTTTTAAACCACAGTTAGGTTATGATATCAGTCCGAGGAACTGGGTATCCATCAACCAGACCATTTCCACAGTGATACAAAATGCTTGGAAGCCAGAAAATGAAGTAATCATAAAACAGGATAGTCCAGATATGTTAAATGTGGTCTTCCGCTAAGAGGGGTTGACCAGTCAATATCTTTCCTGCAACTTGTAACACCCAAGCATCTCCAGTTGGATTAATCAAGTAGGGAAAAAAAAACATGTTAAAACAACCCCAGAACATTATAAATCTCAGGCTTATGCAAAAACTGTTCTATAAAACTTATTCTAATTTGCATTAAGGAGGCTATTTTCATACAAGACTAAGTGTAAAAGTCAGCAAGTCTGTAAACTTTATAATATATTGAATTGAACACATTTAGGTTTATGCCAAACAAACTCATTTGCTCTTTAAACGTCTTCTTTTAATACAATCTATATATTTATATGTGGAGAGGCTGCTTTACATATGGCAGCATTCAGACCCAGTTGCCCAGATCCATTTGACCCATTTCTTTTCTTTAATCCCCATCTTTACACAAGGTAATGTGCAAGGTGCTCAGTCTGGTATGTTCTGCTGTGCTCTGCGTAGCGCGCCAGGTGGGTAATGTATAAGTTATCCGAGCTGCCACATCTCCAGCCCCCCCCCCCAGACTCCCAGTGCTGCCCACACCTAAAATGGGTCTTAAAATTGGGGGGAGTGGGGAGGGAAGCTCAGAGCTAGAGCTGATATATAACTTAACAACTCAGCAATTGTAATACAGTCAGCAGTGGTGGTAATGGATAGCAATGTGTGATATGCAGAGTGCAGCAGTGGGCCTCGATCGTGCGATCAGCCTCTGCCAACAAAGGAAGTGGCAGCACAACTGACAGTTTGAGGGCTTATTGACAGCTGAGAACCGGCTGCTTCATGGCCCGTGTCAAGATAAATGAAGGTTGTGGCTACTGTGTGGAAAGGTGGATGTATGGTGCCACATTTTCCAGCATTTGAAAAGTGTCCTTTTTGACAAACACATTTTACTTTAAAAAGCATATTTACAGTAATGTTTTCTTTTACCCAAATAGTTATTATTTTTATTTAAAATAAAACAGTAATATTTAGAGTTACTCTAAACAAACAGGGCCTTCAAAAGTGTTTCCTCTATTACAGATTTACACCCTTAAATGTTCAGGTTGAGCCCATTTTAATATCATACAAAGATAACCAGAGTAGATACAGAAAGCCGGTTTCAAATGATGCATTTATCTTTTATGGGGAAAAAATCTTTCCAAACAACCCTGGACCTATGTGAAATAGTAGCTGCCCCATAAAGCTTTTGTTTTTGTTTTTTGTTTTGAACCATTCAGAGGTGGACTTGGTGGTTGTCTTAAGATAATGATCAAGTGCACTTGAGCTTAAGGTCACAAACAGATGGTCTGACATTCTCTTTCTGAGCTAATGTGTTAGTTTTACACTGGATTTAATGGGATGCATGTTTTCCAAAAAATTCCACTTTTTTGGCAAATGTGAAACCTTTGTGTTCTGTTTGGTCAGCAGTGGTTGAGTCCTTGAAACTTTCCCATGGATCCCACGGTTTTCCAGTCTCTCTTTCTTATTAATGAACCATGAACGCTATCCTTAACTAAGGCATGTGAGGCCCACCGTGCTTTAGGTGTTGTTTCTGGGCTCTTTTCTGCTCTCATGGATATGTGGTCGGTGTGCTTTTAGAGTAGATTTAGGCCAGCCACGCTCTAAAGGTTAATCACTGTTTCATAATTTCTTCAGTGTGAATAATAATCCTCACTGTGGTTCACTGAAGTCCCAATGCCTCACAAATGACTCTGTAACCTTTTTCAAACTGACGTCAACATGTTTGTTTTCCATCTGTTGTTGACTTCTGTTCATAGCACAATGTGTTTTTTGACATATTTTAGCCTGATGGTTCAATTGAAGTGACTTCTTGATTCTACAGGCCTGGCAGTGACCAAATTGATTGATGATTTAACAATTATATCTCCACCGAAAATATTGAAGAGGATGTTTGTAGGCTGCATATTCAGTATCATGCAAACACTCAAACAAGCCGTTGAACATTAAATTGTGTAAAATACCTGTAATAAAGTGATACTGTCTCACTATGAAACACATGGAAAAGCAATATTTTCTGCTGATCTTATCCATATTTAAATAAATGTGTGAGAAAAATCCATGCATTTTTGAAAGACAGATTTGTTTTTTTAAAATTCTTTGTTAAAGAAATAATACAAATGTTATGATTCAAATCACATTTATTAAGTAACACATATCACTTGATAAATTTGATATGTGTAAAATATGAACAATTCAAGTAAAAATTAAGCAACATCTGGCATCCATATACAAACATGCTGCATTTATTTAATGTATTTAAATACATTTAGAAAAAGACAGATTTCCTTATAGGAAAGCTAAAAATAATATTAATAATTTTAAGATTTGCAAATATGGCTTTAATGCATTTCTATTCTTTCAAACTTTAAAATGTCATTTTTTTTTCTGGTTAAAGGGCCTTGCATGTAAAATGTGTAGATAAAGTTGAGCTCAAATGTTAATGTTGCTTTGAAGCTGATATGGAGCGCCACTAAAATATCCGCGGTTTGTTGAAAGCGTTTGGTCTGTGATGATTTCCTATTCAGTTTGAAGCTGTCACTGTCCTGAAGTGTGGGATGCTCAGAATGAGATGCAGGGTTTTGTGAATATTTTTGGGCTCAGCGATGAGTCATGTAACGGTGTGTGGGTCTGTGTGGAAAAACTGTCTGTCAGCGTGAACCTTACACAACAGCTACTTTATGAAACTGGGTCAGGTTAGGCATCATAGCTGTGCTGATGTAACAATTCTACCTGGAAATGTTTTATTTTATTATGGCATGGTTGTCATCTTGGCTGCAGAGATTTGCAGTTTGTTTGTAGGTGATGTATGATGTTGGGTGATACCAAATGAGTAAATAACAACAGAAAACCCCCTGGATTCATGCTGGCCTCATGATTACCATGTGTCACCTATGATGATGTTTTTTAATGAGTAATTTCTTTACTAATCAGACTTGAAATTATAAAGGTCATATTAGACTTAAGCAAACATCTGCAACAAGCAGCTGCAAAGCTGAATGTAGCTGAATGTGGTTGTTGAAACCCTACGTAGTTTTTAAAAGCAAAGGCAAAAGGAAAGCCGTTTTTTTATGTTTTCACAGAATCACTGACTTTAATTTTCACAACAAAAGGTGACACAACTGTAAAATATATTTTTTTGTCTTTTATTCTTATTTTGCAGTACAGAAGGGTTTCTTTAAGTCTTGTTTTTTTTTCCATGAAGATTTAAAGGGCTTGATTGGCTCAGTTCTTCCCAGGGAAAGTATGTTTTTTTCACTGATTGTAATTTAGATTTTTTTAGAATTTTCTTTGCTCCAAAAGTTAAATGAAGTTGAGTTTAAATTAAAATGACTTTTTCAATTTCAGCATTTTTTATAACAAAAACTAAGCATACAGGATGTTAACACTGGCACATGTGATGCTGCGAAGATAAGAACCAGAGAACACTACAGTTAATACTTCTGATGTGACTTTCTCTGGATCACAGGTAATGGATAATAAGGGTTGTTTTAATTTGAGACAATACATTGAACTTTTGCATCTCGAGAAAAAGCTGTCTTTGTTTTCTCAAGATCAGGGATGATTAACAACAGTTACGTGACTATTAGTGCTAAATGGCAACGTCTTTATTTATTTGACCTTTATTTAAACAGATAGGTCAGTTGAGAACTAAGAAGTGAAATACAAAATATATACAAACTGAAAGTGACAAATGGTTAAAAGCAAGTGCAATGGTGTTGTACTATTGATTGTTTGGAGTCTTTGAAGGAAGAAAGTGGAATGAATATACTTGTTTTATGGACTGTTGCAGATAATTTCAGTCAGCTGCAGCAGAAAACTGGAAGGAAGTATGACCAACTGAGGTACAGGCTTTGGGAACAAGGAGACTGATAAGGCTACTAAAGCGTAGACTGCAGTTTATGATGTGAAGTCAAAAAGTAACAGGTACCAGTAGATCTGTTCAGAAGAATGGATGGATGGCAGTGATGAGTGCTAAATAAAGCGCCAGTAATGAAGCGGATGGCAGCAAAAGCTCATTTTCTATAGCTATTAACTACACATAACTTTGTTATCGTGAGATATTATTATCGAACGATTATAGAACCTTTCACACTGTTATGCGTTTCTATATCACAATGTAAATGACGCTTCAGCATCACCTTTCTAGGAATTTGATCTTGTAGCAATATAAATGCTATCTAAGCCAGGCAAATGTGGACATTTTTATTTTAAATCCTGTAGCATGAGCTTCACAACTTAGATACACCATGCATATGACACACATGCACCACTTCTGCAAACATTTACACAAGTGCAAGTCAAATGTGGTAGCAATGACCATTTTTTCTTTTCTTTTAAATCAAAACAAGACAGTGGCATCACAGCAAAAATAATTGCATACTGCGTCCTGATGCAGGTGCAGACTGTAATTTTACATCCTTCATCCCAATACACATGCACTATACAGAACAAAGGAGCATTGTAAGCTATACACATCCTTCATGGACCTGACAGGACTTGCATGAAATATTCTTTATGTTTCTTCATGTTTAGATCAAAATAATCAATTTTAGATATTCCAGCAAGATAAGAAACAGCGTGACAGCAGCTTTATACACATCCTCAATGAGCCTCCACAGTAAATAAGATAACTTTCTGTACTTCAAGTTTTAATTTCCTGTGCTGCGTCATGGCAGAAACAATAATCCAGTAACCTGCTATTCCTGGCTTCTGCTATCAGACACTCTACCAACGCTATCATCAGGTGACAGGCATGAGGATGAAGAGATGCCCACGTGGGTGAAGGAGGAAGACAAGGCAATGATGGTGAATTACACAAAGTAACACTTGAATGCAGATACAGAGGCACAATGGGGAGACGTTTCTAAAGCAAGGCAGACGTGTGTGTTAAGTTAAGGAAGAGTTTAGAAATCAGACACGCTAATGGAGCACCTAAAATATCACGCATGTTAATGGAAGAGGACCTTGAGGGTTCCTGTTACTCATCACCAGGTTAAAATCCATTCCACCGAGTTTCCTGTCAAATCAAATCCCGGCTAATCGATTGCACCACAGGGAGATGGCAGGGGTGGGGGGCGTGATAGGTCACGTCCCTCTTCTAAATTTGCAGACGGTAATATGCACAATAGATTTTTAATTGTGTGCTTTGTATCTCTGGATAGATAAAATAACTTAAGGCATGACAAACAGAGTTCAACCTACTGAGAAAAATAAAGCTGCTGGCATGTTTTCATGCGTGGGTCTGTTAGAGTTCAGGGGCAGCTGTCAGTGACTCGTCAGCGTGAAGTTAGGAGGGCAGCAACCTTCCCGGCGCCCTGCAGAGAGGAGAAATGCAGCTTCACCTCTGAGTTCATGGAGCTAAAGATAAAACTTCCTTATCTTAACAACCTCTGTTTTTTTTCCATAGATTTTGATATTCAATAAATAAAGCGTCAATCACCACATAAATCACCATGTCCTAGTTTGAATTTTACAAAATCTGCTAAAGAAAGATCTAAAAATCTAGAGCAGAGATCCCACAGTTTTGATATGTTAAAAGACAAAAGAGAAAGTTAATCCTTGTTTTATTGTATACTTTTTAGCATGTGTAATAATTCAGCGACTAGGCTCACAGAGAATCCCCTGGTAGTCATCACAGATGGCATATCTAACCCATTCTGTTCACTGGCTTTCAAAGGGATTTCTCTTTCTCCCTCTGCCATTTCTGTTTTATCCATTGGGCATTTGAGACCATCTACGGAGCAGCTGTTGGAAAAGATGTGAAGTCCCTCGCTCTTGGTGTTTGGGCTAATTTGAAATAATTGTTATTTGAGTGGCCTGCAATGCTAGCAACTCCCAGGGATGAGACATGTTGAGCCATATGGCTGCTTTGCCTCTGCTTCCTGCTTTTGTTCCGTGTCCACCATGTGTGGATGTGTGATTAACTGTTTCCTTCTGTGTTCTCCATGTGCTGTCTCATCCCTGAACAAGCCTAACATCTATACTGATGTGTCTCTTCAACAGCATCTGAGACAACCATACGAATCAATTTTCATTATTGAAAAAAATATTTTTTTTAAATAATTTTAGAGGAAATCCATCTTATCTGACATCTTGTCTGTACTACATTTTAGCACAAATTAAGAAAGGGGAAACTTTCTCATGTAAAGATGAAATGTATTATTATTATTATTATTTATATTGATATTATTAATACTGTTTTATTATCTCTGCTAATTTACTAAGTCTAGCAGTAAACGCTTCCACACTTTGCAAAATGTTATAAATATAAGCTGTCGCCAAAATGCTTATCATTGTCTTAATGTATGCAAGCGATTTTTCTCATGCAACAACTATATAGTAATATATAAATGTTTTTAGTTTTTAAATAAGGATTTTTTTCTCATCCTCTAAGTTATGGGCAGCCCTGCTAAAGATGTGTTTTCATCATCTGAGAAATATTGCCAAACTAAGCTCTCCTGTCTTACATCCTGAAATGTTCAAAATGCTGCTGCCAGGCCTCTGATAAAAACCTCAAAGCTTTTACATGTGACTGCAATCCTGATGCAACTTCACTGGCTTCCGGTTTATTTTATTTTATTTTGAGATCAGTGGACTTGGTGGTTTCAGTTTAAAACATATTGTTTTTAAATTAATTTCTCCTGTGAAGCACTTTATTATTGTATATCTTGAAAGGTGCTATATAACTAACGTTTTACTTACCTAAATTCATCTTTTATTACTGGAACATAACCTTATGCTCGACACCAAAGTTCAAACCAAAGTTACAAAATTAAGTGCACTTTGCTGAGCAAAGCAAAAAACAGTCTTTAAATATATAATAATAATAATAATAATCACTGACCAGCTTTTTGTATGTTTAGTGGTTTTTTTTTTATTATTTATCTGCAGTCAAGGTTAAAATAATAATATAATAATAATAATGATGCTTTTAGATACGGTAGCATGAAACTAAAAAGGGTATTGCAACCTCCTTTATTTTCTAAGTCCATAATATCAACTAGATAATTTACTATTTTGAACACATCCAGTAGGCTGTCTGTTGCAGCTGCATGTTTTGCTTTTACTGTTGAGCAACATGTAACTCTAATCTACATCTGTCCTAGACAGATGCACTAAGGACATTTTAGCCACATCTGTCAACACATAAAAGCTCTAAAAGTACATTTTTACCGTGCCAATGAAAACGTTAAAACTTCAAAACCTACAAAAAACAATGTAAACTGTATCTTTCGTCCAGATTCTAATTTTGTTTTTAATAGTTTTTCCACATATTTTACCTCCTTAAAAGACCTCCAGAAAACCAGCAGGATAACCTGCTAAATATAACCTTTTTATCAATGACATGTTTCAGTGATAAAAACATTTACTTTTATCATCATGTCAACGCAGACATTGGTTCAACTGAGAACTACCTAATATGTAACTTTCTAAGACAATTGTTTGCTCGCTTATTTGCCTAAAATTTTTCCATGCATCTTGTTTTTGTCTTATCTTTAATTTTATTATTGCTTTCAGATGGATATCCATTTTTTTGCACATATCAGGTTGACACTCTTGTGTCAACCTCATCCCAGTGCATCCCAGTGCTTAGCTTTTTTAAATACAGAATTAGAATATTAATACGTTTCCTGGAGCAGGTTTATCAAAATAACAATTTCCGGTAAAGAAATCGTCAAATACTATTATAGTTTAGATCTTTTTTTGTTTATTTTACCAGGTGCATGTTACAGGTTATTTACCCAAGGTTTAACAGCAGTTGCTGTCAAAAGTTTTTATTTGATTTTTCTTTTTATTTATTTATTTTTTACAATGATTAAGCTTTACGCAACAACGAATCTGTTCTTTAAGGAAGGAATATGGACTCTACATCAGTTAAGGTCAAATAATTTGTTGCCAGTTACATCACTGTAATAGCCGCAAAACCAAACCAGTTAGATTAATCGTTTTCTTTTTCATAATGCAGTGCAGTGTTCAGATCCAAGCACCAGCTCTTAGCTTTTTATTTTTTGAGAAAAACATTTTTTTTATGCTAGATGCACAACTTGAGCTGTTGTATTTTATACATTTCTAAAATTAAAAGAGAGTACAACGTCTGCTCAAAGGGCTGCTGAGTGAGAATGATGGGAGGCAGGAGCAGAGCTGAGCTGCGATTGGTTGGTAAGTCACTAAGCAGGACCACTCATTTGGGTGTGATCGGTATTTGTGAGGTGGACAGTAGTGACAGATGGTGAAAAGCAATGCCTGCTTTAACCAGAGGCGAGAGTGAGGTAAGAGAAAAGAGAGAGTGGGTGATTTCAAGTGAAGGAAGGAAGAGAAGCAGAGCCGAGTTGAGCTGTAGGAGGGGCTATGGTAATAATTGCTACGTCACCTTGTGCACTAATATAGCTCAGATGTTGCTGACCATGAAGCAGGAACACTTCACTTAGATGCTCTTTGCACTGCAAGCGTTCTTGGCCAAAATGAAACCCCGTACCTTTGTAAATCTTAATCCTGATTGAATCCTACTGAAAATTCATTGAGATTTACCCTTTAAAAAATTGTTATTGCACAGCAGTCGGTAGTAAAAAAGAAAAAAAAATTGCCATCTACAACCGTGCAGCAGCTATAAATATCTGTTTCAGGGCAGCAGGCAAAATGGTTGGTCAGCCTCAGTTTTCAGAGCCAACACAAGCCAGCCCTGCTTCTCATCTTACTTCACCTCTGAGTCTTGTGACGGATCCTGCTCTTAAATTCCCATCTCATAAATATTTATTTGATTTACTGTAGACAGCATTTTTTATAATGAAACTTTGTCTAGTTCAGCCTGTTGTTATCAATATTTTAGGTCAGCATCTTTCTTTTTCCCAGTATCAACTTTAATGAGTCAAATACATCTGTGATCTCACTTTCTGCAACTGGGTGGAGTCACTGGGGGCCCAGCTCTCAGCACCCAGTTTGACACTCAGCGTCAGCAGATCCCAGATAACCCGAGACCTTTTCTTAGCTAATGTGCTTACTTTAAAACCAACTGCAAAACACATGATAGGCCAGAAAAGCGTGACGTGCTGGACTGTTAAACTGTTGGTGGTGAAATGGGGTTTATTCCACAGTGCTTTCAAAAGCATCCAACCCCCATAAACCCTTTCACTTTTTTCACATTTCAACAACAGAAAACATCTGACTTTATGCTAATACCTCTAAACAAAAAATAGAGACTAATTGCCTTAGTAAGCCAATAGTAAGAGAGTCCACCTGTGTGTATTTTCATCTCAGTATAAATTCAGATGTTCTGTTTCTAGCCTCAGAGGTTAGTTAGCGAACACTGGAGAACAAGCAGCATCATGGAGACCAAGGAACAGTGGACCTACCAGAGAGAAGGTTGTGGAGATCATAAAACAATATTCCAAGCTGTGACCATCTTACAGAGCTCAGTTCAGTCCATTGTACAAAAATGGAGAGAGTACGACCAAACTTACCAGGACAAGGCCCACCAACTAAACTGCCAAAGTTGAGCAAGGGAAGCATTAATCAGAGAAGCGACTCATTGTAACTCTGGAGGAGATGCAGAGATCCACAATTCAGGTGTGAGGATTTGTTGACATTAAACGTTTTAGAGTGGCAAGAAGAATCCATTGTTGAAAGAGAACCAGAAGTCATGTAGGGGGTGCAGCCAACATGAAAGAACATGCTTGGCCAAAATTGAACCTGCAAAGCGCTATGTGTGGCAGAAAACTAACACTGAGACATCACTCAGAGCTGATGGAAAGATGGACAGAGATAAAAATACAGGACAATCCTCAAAGAAAACCTTTTGAGACTCAAACTCCTTCCTGCAGGAACAGCTCTAAAACACAGAGCCAGAACTATTAACAGAATGGTTTAGATCAAAGCATATTTATGTGTTTTGAATGGTCCAATCAAAGTCCAGGCCTAAACTTTTTAAAAATGCGTTCTGTTTTGCAAAGGAGACTGGACCTGTGAAGCTGGTAGAGACAAATCCACAAAGACTGGCAGCTGTAACTGTAGGAAAGGGTTGTTCTACACAGTATTAAGACGGGGCAGCTGAATGCAAAACAATTAAAAAGCATTTATCACTTTACTTCCACTTTCTAGTTACGCTCTACCCCAAAGACCGTACTCTGGTCCAAATGCGGACCCAGACAGTTTTTTTTGTCTGAAAGCATTTTCCCATTTACGAAGTAGATATTGACAGTTTATTCTTGCCGGCCGCCTCGTCTGACCTTTGAACAGGCGCAACGGACAGCTATGTCGGTCAGCAACATTTTGGTCCACACTCCAAACCAGCGATAAGGCACCACATCATTTACGCCACCAGCCAGAAAACAAGAAAGGAGATGCTATGCGGGGTCCTTGAATGAGGGTTGCTAATGCCCTTTTCCACTGGCTCGTTTTAGGTGGCGTGGCTCCGCCCCACTCGGTTTCGCTCTACTCGGTACGGTACCAGTTGTGTTTCCAGTAACCTACTAATGGCTGGAACTATGGCGGCTGAAGCTCCGCCTCCAGACGTCAGTGTAGTGCGCTGTGGCGCTTTTAATGCTACTGTTAACAGCTGTTAAGTTAGTTCGGTAGCTCATGCTTGCTGACAGTACAATGACGTGGTGGGGCACAGATGAGTGAGTAAAAGATGGCTTTGTCCAAAATATGTAAAGTGGCCTATGAAAATCACACATTTAAAGATGAATGGACAGAAGCATACGTTTTCTTTTAACTCCAGTCTGTTCCGTTAACTGGTGTAAGGCCAGTCTGCCTTATATGTTCTGAATCAGTTGGACTTATAAAGATGAGAAATATAAAGAGTAATAAAAAAAACAAACATAAAAATTTCAACCAAAGCTATTCACCTCGGTCTGACTGTAGGGCAAGGAGAATAAATGAACTGAGGAGACAGTATGAGCGAGCTACAAGGCTGATAACACGGTCTCTTAGAGCACAACAGCGAGAATACGAGTGTTCACTGTGAGTACAGTGGATTGTACAAAAAAACCTTTCAATGACTGGGAAATGATCAAAGAGTGCATGGAAGCTGTGGCAGAAACACTTTTAGATAGAAAAGAAGGACAACAACTTAAGGAAAAGGTTAAGCAAATTGCCATGCCTGCCACAAGCATAACAAGGAGAGCAGAAATATTATACCAAGATGTACAGACCCAGCTCGACTGAACCATTCTTAAATTGGATTACACTTTTCTGTTCAGCAGATGATTTCATGGGCATTTGAATAATTGATCAGTAGTTAAATAACAAAAACTCTAGTTCAAGTTCAAGCGGTATTTGTATTTTTACAAGGCATTGAATGATGACATTTGAAATGATCTTTAATATAAAAGCTCTGACCATTTTATCATCAGATAAAACGTGCCGTGAATCGAAGTGATGGCTTTGGCCTGGTGGGCATTGTGAGGGGCCAGATCCCGTGTCTCTGGGGCCCAGATACCTCACCCTCTGCAATGGTGCCATAAATTATAAGCCGCTCCCTTTGCAACTGTGCCAAATGTGGAGCGAGGGAAGCTGAGCCTGCTTTCCTGCTCATACCCCGCCCTGGCTGTTGGTCTCATGGCTTGATGGAGAATATGTGTTGACTTCGCAGTTAGTGTCTCAACACTTCAAAAGTTAAATCAAGGCCCGGGGATGTCAGGACCTGTTTATACCTCATTATGGTGTGTTTCCAATAACGTCGTTTCCTATGTGTACTTATCTTTACAGATTCTGTATGTGTGGAAAATCTACATAGGCAATTAGAAAAGACAAGTCTCAAATCTCTTTTTCCTTTTATGAATGTCTGCATGTCACCAAAGCATATTTTCTTTATGAGTCACTAGATGCAAATCACTGCCTGCAAATGTAAACAATGTAATATTCAGCATAAAAGACTCTATGAGCCTTTCAGCCTTTAAAAAAAGAGCAGAGTGCCCTCATATTGCAGACTGATGCAGCCCTGCAGATCTCCTGGGGCCTGTTGTGTGGCGCCATCTACTGGGCACCAACAAACCGAAGAACTTAGATATGTTTGGGCTGGGATCAGAGTTGTTACTGTCGAAGGCTCTGGTTCTTAAACTTTTCAGGCCAAGTCCCCTTTAGGAAAACAAAATGGGTCTATTTAAATTTTAGCTAAAGATAAAAAAGAGGAAATGAACTTAAGCAAAGTTTGTTTTCTCTTTTTCTGTATTAAGAAAAAAATAGCTTTTTGTCATTTTGTGTGTGTGTGTGTGTGTGTGTGTGTGTGTGTGTGTGTGTGCGTGCGTGTGTGTGTGTGTGTGTGTGTGTTTTATATGAAGCAATAAAGTAACTAGAAACTAAGCTTTCATAAAACATTTTTTTTATTTTGGTCCATTTTTTATTTGATCCCCTATCCTTTAATTTTTAGAAATTAATTATTTAATCCTTAAATTAATTTAGGCAACAAAAAAAGCAATATTTTTCTAACACCTCATAATTTATAGTTGATTGCATGCACTTAATTTTGCAAAAATATTATAATAAATATTAACATTAATATTCCAGTGGTAGTTTAGTTACCTCATTATTCATCATTATATAACTCTCAGACGGTCTACTGTTTGTTTAAAAAATATTTGATCTCCTGAGCAGAAAAGGTCAGAGATTATCAGCATTATAGGAGAAAAATATATTAGTTAGGAAAAAAAAAAAAGAAAATCAATTTTAGTCTAACTTCCCTAAATGTCTTTTGTTATGTCCTCCATTTTTAGTTTTGTCTAAAAATGGGAAAAGGTATTTTATTTGTATTTGGGCTGTTTATTTTTCAGAATAAAGAAAAAAATCAGGAAAGACCTGCATTTTCCTCAAACAATAAAATAAAGACGTCCAATCTACTTTTAACTTCTAACTTATTAGGTTAGTTTGAGCAACAACAGCAAAAAAACAAAGAAGCTGCTAATTATCAGTTTGATGGCTTTGTGCTTCATTCTTTATTGAGGCTGTCTGGTAATTTTCCTGTTTGGCTCATCAGCTTTTCTTCTAACAAACCATTAAGCTTTCTCCTGGTGCTGAGGTTTAAGGTGACTTTATTGATACCCGCTGATAGATTTGTTTGGCAGTAGTTCAAAACATTTACACATTCATACAAAACTCTTAACACACCCAGAACCACTCAAATAAAACAGTGCTCAAAGTACTCCATAAATCACATGAAAGCAGGAAAACGTAAAAATACGTGAGAAATAAAATCTTTATAAAACCAACAGGTAAAAATATGAAAACAAAAAATCTACGCTACAATATGTTAAATTCATTTAAATCCATTGAGAGTGACAGTATCATGTCATGTCACCTTTTTTATTATTATTGTTACCTTTATCCTTTCAGTTGGACGACAGGATAACAGTACTATTAATTTCTAACACTTCATTCAAACATCAAAACTAAGGTACTCCTCTTCATTGTCACCCTGCTTTTCTTTTCATTTCCTTCTGCCCTCGTACCTGAATATGTTTTCGACAGTTATTAGGAGTCCCACATAGCGATTAACCGTCATTATTACTACAACAGGTCTAACCTTTCATGTCAAGAAGCACTTTTGGCTCTGGCATTATCGAGAAAATATCTCCCACACTACTTGTCATGTGGCGGCACGGTCACAGAGTGAACTAGACAGACTCACCTTGTGAGCAGGGCCAGCAGTTACAGTTTCTGCTGCCAGATGCTCTTGTACCTTATCATGTGTTTTCCTCTCATCACGGAAGCAAAGATTTGTTGAACGTGTAACGAGAACACAGGTCAGGGTCATTAGTATGGAAGAAAGAATAGTTTTTAGTTTTGTATCCAAAACACACCTCACAGTTTGAAAGTCACAGACTGAAGGTAATTGTTTAGTGTTTTAAGCCGTGAATTTATCTTGATCCAGTTGTGTTCCAGGATTTAAAATCTGTAAGAATTTAATTTCAGGATACGGTTAGACATTTGGTTAAAGTTGTTTAACAGTGACAGAGATCATAAACTCTGACAAACAACAACGTTTCAAGAAAGAAACAGATATGCCAGGCCAAGAAAGAAGAAATGCAGCAAGATGTCAAAGAAAACCTGCAGGGTTCCTGTAGACTGAGAGGCAACATGTGCACACATTTCAGGCTTTCAATCCACATCCAGCTGTAGTTTTTGAAACCGGAACTCCTGCAGCCACCCACCCAACCACCCACCACCTAAAGCATTCGCAGCTGCTCCACCAGGCTGAACGGTGCCACATTTATCGACCAGCATCTCAAGACTGATAAAAACAGGGTTAAACTAAAAACTGTTCTACATATTTCTGAATTATAAATATTGTAAGTAGTATCAGTTTTCTTTCTTTGCACAACAATGGTGGTTAATGATTTATTCGTCAGTTGGATTGTGAGATATCTTCACATATGCTGTTTTATGTAGTTCATTAGCTGGTTTTAATCTAGACCTGAAGCAATGGCTTGGGGTCAACTGTCGGGTTTTAGGAACCGAAGAGATCAGACATTTGCTGTGCAATCTTTCCTGTTTAGAGTTTGCATTTTCTTCAAATGCATGTTTTTTTATTTATATCTGGAGCCTCAGTTTGTTCATGTTTATTTGGTTGATTTGTAATTGTTAATTAATTTTTAAGCTCTTTTACTGTGATGAGCTTGCAACATGTGCAGAGTGTACCACCCTCTGCTCATCTGATGAAAGCTTATGGGTTAGATTCCAGTCAGTTTCAATCCTTTTTTAAATGTACTATTTAATACAAACTTAAACAACACAAACCAGATTAGAAAAATGACAAAGCCAGCCTGGAAATCAGGAACAAATAAATAAATAAATAAATAAAAATTACTGAGTTTAAGAGGGATTTAAGTTAATAATGTTTATATTGGTTTTATGCCTGAAAATAGCAATAGAATTAAATATTTTAATGCATTGGCCCATCAGATGTGTTCTTGTGTACATGTGTCATACACAGGTTTATTGTTCTACACATACTATTTACCTAGGTACAATCAAGAAGTGGTAATTTACTTCAATAAAAATAATTTTCTTTTATATAGCAGCATGTGAGTGCAGTGCTGTTGGTGACCCATTGAGCTTGAAGGTCAGACAAAGGTCCGTGGCCGTTAACTGCTTTCTGCCACCTTGAACCTGACAGGTGACTCTCCTTTAAGCTTTACTGCCTCTGTGGAAGTAGCATTACCCAAAGGCCAAATAGTTTAGCTCCTGTGTGTTGGTCTAACCTCGTCCCTACACACATACAAACACACACACGCACACACACACGCTCAACACTTGTGACTTTTCATCACAAGTGTCTCTGGCTGTCCATTTAACACATGGAAGCTCCGTCACTCGCCTCAGGGTAAGGACCACTGGCTGGGATGTTATTCTAGTGTACAAGTGTGAGCATTAGTGGTCGTGTCAAAGGGTAGGGGGGTCCATCTGTCTCAGATGCTGGGCAGATGTCAGAACATGAAGGAGCCTTGGAGAGTTTAGTGTCAGAGGTGAAACTTGGACTTCCATTGAGTGACTTCTCAAAGGTTTGTGTTTTTTGTCTGTGGCGGCGTGTCAGAGATTTAGCCAGATCTGCTGAGTGTTCAGATGGATGTTTCAGGGAAAGTCAATGCCTTGGCCTGAACTGCACCAAATCCTTCCTCTAATTTGTTACTTCCTCCTCATGAGGCTCTGCTGAGCGATGGGGTTCATGCGTCGTGTTGATCTGCTACAGATCTCTGATTGATCTTTTCAAAACTGTGGACGTCTTTGAAGGAAAGTTTGAATTCAGCAGCTCTCCTGACAAGTTATATTGATACCCAACGGAAATTGTCTGAGCAAAGCTCAAATTTTCTGTAGATTTGTGAGATTTTTACAGCTTTGTTGTTAGTTGTGATTTTTTATGTTTTAGGCAAAATGTTTCTTTGTTTTTTTTCTACTGCCCACTGCCATGCAGTAATGCAATGCATCTGTTTTATTTGTGACAGCACAGCTGCCGCACGCAGACTCAAAAACTCTTCATGATACAGTGTGCAGTGTTCTGCCTTTCCAATGCACAATTGGTTGTACAAAATGCAAGCTTCTTAAAATTATTTTGTTTAAGATGTCACTTTTTAAATGACCTGAGCTCACAGCCAAGCAGAGGCAGATGGCAGTTAAAGTTTTTGTTTTAGTGTCTGAAACTATTCTTGATTATCTGAATATTTGTGTAGCTGTTTAACACTAAATTGGTTCCATAGTTAAATTACAATATTATTTTCTTGATAATCTTAAATGAAACTGGGTTAGTGTGCAGAATAACACTTAAATTGACACAATTAGTAGCAACAGAATCCCAATCTGTAATGAAATTGTGCCAGACTGGGAGAAAAGAAAACAATTAATGTTATTTAAATTTTCAAGTCCAGTCTTTCGGATAAAAAACAAACGTTGTACTCAACATCTACTAAAACATACACCCTCACTTCACTTTCCGATTTTCTCTACGCAAAATACAAGCCGATATACAGCAAGGAAGCTTCACTCTAAACATTTGGATTCAACATGTGCTTTAAGATGTTATTAAATAGAAAGTGTTAATTTGTTTTTAAATAACTGCAGTAAGATTTTTCTGACAAGTGCTTTTTCTTTCAAATGGCTTTATTCCTTTTAAATCTCTGCAGTGTTCTCACATACAGTCAGTCAGTCATTTTCTACCGCTCATTCCATAATGGGTTGCGGGGGAGCTGGTGTCTATCTCCAGCAGTCTGTGGGCGAGAGGCAGAGTACACCCTGTACAGGTCGCCAGTCCATCGCAGGGCAACACACAAACAACCATGACATACTCATTCACACACCTAAGGGCAATTTAGAGTGACCAATTAACCTAACAGGCATGTCTTTGGACTGTGGGAGGAAGCCGGAGTACCCGGTGAGAACCCACGCATGCACGGGGAGAACATGCAAACTCCATGCAGAAAGACCCATGGACGGGAATCGAATCCGGGACCTTCTTGCTACAAGGCAACAGTGCTACCAACTGCGCCACCGTGCAGCCCGTTCTCACATACAACTAAAATATTTAGCTGGAGCAGTACAGAGGGTTATCAGAGTTTTTTTGGTTTAATCAGGGGTCATATTATTTCAGACTTAATAAGTCCACTGGTCCAAATCAGTGGTCAGAACCACTTTCAATGAGAACTGAGAATCAAATCATGAGATTTGAGCATTTTTATCATGATTCATCTCTTTCATTTATTAAAATCCCTAACTTATAAAGGCAAATAACTGACAACTAAGTACATGGCTATGGTTTATGATCTGCGTCACATGCTTTGGTATATTAGTCAGAACTGGCGTAACATTCCTGCAAGGTCTTTGTTTTGTTTTCCTTCCAAATCCAAACTGGTTTAACTACCAAGGCATCCAGACTATTTGAACCAGAACCAACTGCCTTCCAGTCTCAGAGTGAACTTTAAGCCTAGATTCTCCCGGCATCTAAGCTGAGAAATTGAACTGCGGGATCAGTCTTAACAGACGTCTAAGTCAGTTCCATAAGTGAGCCAACAACTGATTACGGACCAGAGTAAGGTGCTCAGTTATTTCTCTAGTGGTGGTTCTGGTGTTGGAAGCTCACAAATCAAAGGAAGTTCTGAAATTCTGCTTTGCTTTGATTTCCCTCCTAAGCTTTTCNCTGCTATGCGTACAGCAAAATAGCAAAAGTTGATGCAAGTTGGTTTATTAGTTGAGTTTTTTGAGAGGTGTTTGAGGGAAAAGGGTGAACAGTGCTTTGTGTCAGACAAAGCTCCTGGATGATTTGGTAAAACATTGCACACTGCAGCTTTAATAGATCTAGATTTTATGTAGGTTCAGTGGAAGATACGGAGGAAGATAGATTTTAGAAATATCAGTCACTTAAAGAAAAGTTTCTCTTTTTTCAAATAAATCTGACTTTTTATTTCAGTTCATTTGAATTGTATATTATCATTGTTCTAACACTGCAAATGAAAGATATGTTTCCTGATGACATGCATCTACTTCTTCTCCTTTATGGGATAGTACAGATTGTCTGTTTGAGGCTAGGTTATGAACATCAAGAAGCACTTAGATAAAACTGAGGATAGTTCCGACAAAATATACCAAAATAAGAAATCAAACCAAGACCTTATTATGCTTCTTTTTAATGTTTTCTTTTCTTTCCATAGACTCATCATGAATTTCTTCCTGGAAACAATCCAAGTCATCTTTCTTTCTCTATGGTTCAACATAGAATCTTTCATTCACCTATTGGTCCCCAGGAAGAAAAAGAACATAGCTGGGGAAGTTGTTCTGATCACAGGGGCCGGCAGTGGAATTGGTCGCCTAATGGCTCAGGAGTTTGCTGCTCATGCTACCGTGCTGGTTCTGTGGGACATTAACCAGGAGGGAATAAAAGAAACCGCAAAGCTTGCCAAAAATGGTGGAGCCAGCAGAGTCCACTACTTTGTCTGTGACTGTAGCAACAAGAATGAAGTTTATAAAGTGGCTGATCAGGTAAGGTTAATTTAGTTTTTACATGTTTAACTGCAGTATTTTTGGAATTGCATGGACTGATCTTGGGGTGAATTTGCTGTGATTGCCACAAAGAATGCTGCTGTTTTAAAAGTTTCTCACTTTTGAATAATCTTTTCACCGTACAGTAGAACGGTGGGCTTGTGGAAGTGTCTTACACAACTTTCCAGATTAATAGGCAATAACTGTTGATTTCTTTCCATGAAGACATTGTGTTAACAGATCTGCGTGCTACAGACTGGCATACTGCTAAAAACACCTCCTTTTAAAGAAGTGGTCTCACTTGATAATCAGCCAATCAGGTTCTTTGATTAGCAGCACCTGACTGCCACTTAAATCAGCAGTGTTGTTCATTTTTTATTTAATAAATACTGATATAATTTTGTGCAATATGCTGTGTGGTTTTGTATATTTGAAATTAGATGTAATATTTTTTAATCTGGCAGAGATCAGATAAATTTGGTTATTCCAGGTAAAACCCTTGGACTGAAATTCGGTGTACCTGTTTTTATTTTATACTTGTCACTGTCTTACATGCGTGCTGAATTACATTAAACTTGACAGTCATTCTTGGGCTTTACCTTTTTTGCCAGCAAGTCTGTAATGTATTTAACCAAGTGGGGTTCTACTTGGTTTGATTTTTTCTTTTCTCCATGCAGGTTAAGAGAGAAGTTGGGGATGTCAGCATCTTGGTGAACAATGCTGGAGTTGTGACAGGGACGAAATTCATGGACGCTCCAGATTCTCTGATTGAGAAGACCATGGAGGTCAACACTATGGCTCACTTCTGGGTCAGTCAAAATACGGTGTCACAAAACTGAAGTCAAGTAGGTTAATACAGAGCCAAATAACAACAGTAGTCATTTCAAGCCACTTTTTAAATTCATATACAGTTTTTTTTAATACAATTAGGCCCTAATTCAGCTCCAATCAATTCAATTTAAAACAACACAATCCATTCTTATAGGAATCACTAAGCTGCTGTTGATGATGTAACATGGCTGACATGGTAGATGGACTTTAGACAAACAAGCTAGAAAGATTAAAAAGAAATCCCAAAATTGAAATTCATTTAGTTTAATCAGAACTTCCCCTTTTACCTATTATCTGTTAGGAACCATGTCCTTAGACTTACAGTGGTTGACTCTAACTGCTATGAGTCACCTCAGTTCCCCGTTCCATGTGTATCAGAACCGGATTTGACCTCTTTTACCTTAATAACTGCCCTAATTCTTCATGGCATAGATGAAACAAGGTATTGGACCCATTCCTCAGAGCTGTTGGTCCAAGTTGACATAAAAGCATCACATCCATGATGACAACCTACTGTTCCAGTAGTTCTCAAAGGTGTTCTATTGGATTGAGAGCTGGGGCTATAGAGTGAAGCTGTTCAAGAAACCAGTTTGTGATGTCAGTATTATCCTGCTGGAATTAGCAATCAGAAGATGGGTACACTGTGATCATAAAAGCACAGAAACAACAGTGATACTCAGGGCTCCTTAGTACCAGTTGATCATTGTTTAATCACTACAGACTACGTTTTTTTGAAGACACCTTTCTTTCCCATTTTGATGCTTACTTTGAACTTTAGCTAGTTGTCTTCCCCACATCTAGATGTCTAAATTCATTGATTTGCTAAATGCATAGAGTTGCTGCTGTGTGATTGTTTGATTCATTATTTGTGTCAACAAGCAATAGAACTGGTGTACCTCTTGATGTTGCTAGGGAGTTTACATGTATGTTGGCCTGACCTGACTTCATTCTTAGAACATATATGAGGGTTTATTAACTCGAAGCAAGAAGCCTTGCATGAGAGAGGCATCTTACAGATACATAACAGTGCCCCTCTGTGCAGGTCTGGCCATGTAACACAGTGGTTGAAATCTAACCCACATCTTTCAGCAGATTGCTTGACTACTCCTCTACAGCTTTGTGTAGTGTGTGCTGCTTGTTAATTGTGCCCTAACCTTCGCCATGTGTTGACATAATGTGTGTATTTTGTTTTATGATTTATTTGTTTTCCTTCTCTCTCTGCTTAGACCTACAAGGCCTTTCTACCTGCCATGATTGCTAATAACCATGGTCATCTGGTCAGCATTGCCAGCTCTGCTGGACTCATTGGAGTAAACGGACTAGCAGGTGTGTCTTCTTTCAGTCATACATTTGATGTCAGCAAACTGGGGTGATCCTACGGTCTGATTTTTTGGGCTGCTTGGATATATTTAATATCTAACAGTTGCTCTTTGTCACATCCATGGGGATGCCACGCTAGAAAGGGCTAAATGTTCAAATATCATCTGGCCAAACACAGATTCTTGCGTATGTATCATCAACCCTCCATATTTGACTTGATGAGACTGAGTCTGATAGCTGAATCATAGTTCTGTCCAAAGTACTTAAAGACAACATTGCATCTGTTATAGATGTTGATGCTCCGTTGAAGTGTGGTGGTGGTATAGTTGTAGGGGAATACTTGACCAGCAGGTTTTTCACCTTTGATTCCTCCAAAGGGAGTAGTTGTAGTTGGCAAACACCTTCTCTAAAATACTTGGGGAAAAATTGCCCATAGCAGTCCTATCTAACTTAGATGTATGTTGAAACAACTATGCATTTGACATATCCACATATAATAAATACATAATACATACATATACATATAATAACACTCTACCTTCACATAGCTTATATAACCGCTTATATTTTGAGAACTGCAATAAAGCCAGACAGGTCAATAAATAAGCCTATGAAATTTGGTTGTATTTGTCATTGACTTTATCAACATCTGTTTTTGAGTCATTGCTCCCAGTATTAGCACATCCACATGTGTTGTATTAAATTACAATGTACTTTTGTTGACTTCTCGTGTGTGTGTGTGTGTGTGTTTTTTGATTCCTCTCCCTACAGACTATTGTGCGAGTAAGTTTGCAGCTGTAGGTTTTGCAGAGTCAGTAGGCTTGGAGCTTCTGGCAGCAGGGAAAGATGGGATCAAAACTACCATTGTGTGTCCCTACTTTATCAACACTGGGATGTTTGATGGATGTCAAACCAAGTAGGTCTTTTCATGCTGATATATATGCTTGAAAATCAATTTTTAATTACATTTTTACAGGTGTTCAAGAGTATATAGAAAAATATTTTTTAGCGGGTTGGTACAAAACTATGAACAGTCTTCATTGATTGCACATTGCACCAGTAAGAGCAGAGTGTGAAGGTTCAATTAGCAGGGTAAGAGCACAGTTTTGCTCAAAATATTGAAATGCACACAACATAATGGGTGACATACCAGAGTTCAAAAGAGGACAAATTGTTGGTGCACGTCTTGCTGGCGCATCTGTGACCAAGACAGCAAGTCTTTGTGATGTATCAAGAGCCACGGTATCCAGGGTAATGTCAGCATACCACCAAGAAGGACGAACCACATCCAACAGGATTAACTTTGGACGCAAGAGGAAGCTGTCTGAAAGGGATGTTCAGGTGCTAACCCGGATTGTATCCAAAAAACATAAAACCACGGCTGCCCAAATCACGGCAGAATTAAATGTGCACCTCAACTCTCCTGTTTCCACCAGAACTGTCCGTCGGGAGCTCCACAGGGTCAATATACACGGCCGGGCTGCTATAGCCAAACTTTTGGTCACTCATGCCAATGCCAAACGTTGGTTTCAATGGTGCAAGGAGCGCAAATCTTGGGCTGTGGACAATGTGAAACATGTATTGTTCTCTGATGAGTCCACCTTTACTGTTTTCCCCACATCCGGGAGAGTTACGGTGTGGAGAAGCCCCAAAGAAGCGTACCACCCAGACTGTTGCATGCCCAGAGTGAAGCATGGGGGTGGATCAGTGATGGTTTGGGCTGCCATATCATGGCATTCTTTTGGCCCAATACTTGTGCTAGACGGGCGCGTCACTGCCAAGGACTACCGAACCATTCTTGAGGACCATGTGCATCCAATGGTTCAAACATTGTATCCTGAAGGCGGTGCCGTGCATCAGGATGACAATGCACCAATACTCACAGCAAGACTGGTGAAAGATTGGTTTGATGAACATGAAAGTGAGGTTGAACATCTCCCATGGCCTGCACAGTCACCAGATCTAAATATTATTGAGCTACTTTGGGGTGTTTTGGAGGAGCGAGTCAGGAAACGTTTTCCTCCACCAGTATCACGTAGTGACCTGGCCACTATCCTGCAAGAAGAATGGCTTTAAATCCCTCTGACCACTGTGCAGGACTTGTATATGTCCTTCCCAAGACGAATTGACGCTGTATTGGTCGCAAAAGGAGGCCCTACACCATACTAATAAATTATTGTGGTCTAAAACCAGGTGTTTCAGTTTCATTGTCCAACCCCTGTATGTCTATGTACAGCCAATTCTCTTTTTATTTAAAGAAAGAAACAAAGAAAGGCAGGTTGTGATAGTGCAAATATACTTATATTGTTATATGGCAGAGTAGCTGCCTTCTCAGGCAAGGTGGTTATTGTGTTCAACAGCGATTGCCTGGGGGAACGGTCTCTGTGGCGGCTGATTTTTGCAAATGTCGCTCTGAAGCGCCAACCTGAAGGTAAAAGTTTATAAACAGTTTGTGACCAGGATGTGTGGGGTCTCCTGTAGAAGTCCTGGATGGAGGGAAGGCCAGTGCTGAGGATCTCTGTGCAGACCTAAATGTTTGCTGAAGTTTGGACCTGTCCTGGACAGGCTAAATAATAGCAGTGTAGAAGATAACTAGCAGCTCCTGTGGAAGGTTGCACTTCTTGAGTTGCCACAGGAAGAACAGTCCCTGCTGGGCCTGTTAGAACAATGTCTATGTGTGAGGACCAGCTCAGGTCTCAGTTTTCCGAAAGTCCACCGTCAGTATCTCCACAGTCTTAAGCGGGTTAAGCTCCAAGGTGGTTCTGGCCACACGAGTGGACAGTGCGCCAACAGAACCAAGCAACCAAACATTTAACCATCAAAGGGACCCTCTGCAATAAGGATATCAAGAACTTTCTGTGAGCATGAGGCTGTATTTACTGCAGGAGTTTACATGTTATTGCAATATCTGTTTATGCCCCCCCCCCCCCCCCCCCCCCCCCCCCCTTCACTCTATCAGGGCTCCAGCAGCTTGTGATGTCATCAAACACATGCCCAGGGCCTTTTTTAAATCATGTCTCCCTGTCCTCCACTCTCTCACCTTCACCCAGTATGTTACGTGCTACACCGGAGACAATAAAACATTAGACTTATTGCATGCCAACAAGCCCCCCTTACCTTTGATGATTGCCTCCTTTTCTTCCTCAAACATCTCATCTCTCAGCCATCACCCACACTCTCCATTTCAGAGGCTTCTATCCCAGAGCCCCCTCCAGCACCACCATTCTGTCTTGTCTGTCCATTTCAACACTTCAGGTGAGGAACAAGCTATAAAAGATAAAGGTTCAAAAGGCTGTAGGTCCAGCTCCAGGCTCCTGAGGTTCTGCACAGATCAACTGTGTGGCATCAATAGATACATATTGAACATGAGCCAGATGCTAGGGAATGTAGCACAGCTGTGGAAGACCTCCTGTGGGATACCATTGCCTAAAACCACACGTCCAAAAGACCTCAGCAACTACATGCCTGCAGTATTGAGGTCGTCTTTCAATCCGCTGCCGTTCTACCTTCTGCACCATCACACCAACACTGGTGAAAATCCAGAAAACTGACGTTTGCCCCTTTTCCACTAGTCTATGCTCAGTGCAGTGCTTCACAGCTCTACTGCACAGCTCTACTCGCTCTTTTAGGCTTTTCCATTACCCTCACATGTCTAGCTTGTACCCCTCAGTTTGATAACGCACCATGGCTTCCCTGTCTCTTCTGTACTAATCCAGAGTGTTTCGTCTTGCTGCCCTCAGCCTTCTTTGGCTCTCATTTCTCTCGGAGTCTGACCACAGCCGTAGATTGAGCCGCAGTCAAGGCTGTTGTTGTGTTTCTGTTACTACAAATCACATCACATTACTTTTTCAGACTGCATGGGAGCCTTGCTATTGATGATCCTGCCCACGCTGAGATGGTACCTAATTGTAATGGGAAACAAACCAAACCATTTAGAGCCATTCCTGCCTGAGTCAAGTAGAGTAGAGTAGGTACTAATGGAAAAGGGGCTGTTGAGATAGTGGACTCTTATAAGTATCTGGGTTTTTTATCTGAACAATAAACTGGACTGGAGTCAAAACACTGATCCGTTTTACGGGAAGGGTCAGAGCAGACTCTACCTGCTGAGGATACTGGGGTCTTTTGGAGTACAGGGGGCACTCCTTTTGAATCTATGTAGTTTATTAGAGAAGCGGTCTTTCTATAGCTAGGTGAAAGCGGTTAGATAAGCTCATTAGAAAGGCTAGCTCTGTCCCAGGATGCCCTCTCAATCCTATGCAGGTAGTAGGAGAACTCTGCCAAAAATAAAGTCACTGTTGAACAATGTCTCCAACCCCATGCATACAGCTGTTGCAGAACTTGAGAGCTCATTCAGTGACAGACTGCTGCATCATAGGTGCACTAAGTAGCGTTATTACAGATCCCTCCTCCCAGCAGCTATTAGACTTCACTGCTCCCAACAAACTTAATATGCGTTTACATCCCTGCTGTTATTTGCACAATTTTTCAGTTTCTTGTAAATAGTTGTTTTTTATGCTCATATGTACGTGGCTGTTTTGTAGAGTTTTAAAATCACCCTACTTAGTTGCACATGTCTTTTAATCTGATTGTCTTTAATAACTCTATAGCATATTTTACTTCTGCTGTACATTTTTCCCATACTGTACAGTCTCTTATTGTTATTTTTTTGTTTTATATATTTTTTACCTTAGTGTGTATATGCAAACTTCCATTTGCCTTTCACTTTGCTGTTGGTACACCTGAATTTCCCCACTGTGGGATGATAAAAGATATTTCTGTTCTATTTCTATTCTGAACATGTCCATATGTAGACTGAATATATAGCTGGGAAAGATAGTCTATCAAAGCCTGATCACCAAATATCAAAGCACATCACCCATACAGACAGCCTGGCCCAGCCCAGCTATCAAGTTCTGTGTAAAGTACTCTCACAGACAAGGCTCTGATAAAAGGAAACTAATAATAAAGCTGATGGACAATGTAAAATCAGATGGTCAGCATAAACAACAGCAGCATCACTCACGTGTGTAGATGATTCACATTTCCAAATCCACGTCAAAGCCTATGGCAGGAAAACAACACAAAACAAAAGGGGGGGGTATGGTTGACCACTTCATTGTCCAGGCTGCCTGGTAGACCAGTCCAGCCATTCACCTTCGGCAGTCCAGCAGACTATGAAAAAAGCAGTCATTTATCCAAGTCCCAGTTAAAGGGACAACCTTCCCGGAGAAGGATGAGATGTGTGGTAACCATTAATTTGTATCAGGATGTGGTCAGCACAGCACAGCATCTCTTCTGGCCATCGGCTATAGTAATGCAGAGGTGGAGGTATCCAAGTGATGGCTTAGATTTTCTTTGGTAGAGCTTTGATGACTCTTTACATTTGTCCGTCTGATTCAGAACTTCAGAAGAGCATTATTCTAGAATTCAAATCTGCTAGCCATGATAGGTTTAAGCTTCTCTTCGCTGATAACCAACTCCTTCATTTGTCATCAAGGGAATCGATTGAAAACTGGACAAGTGCTTGTGGTTTCAGGCATTAGGGTCCTGTCAGATGTGAGACAAGCTTAGGTGTATCTGCAAAGCTTTTTTGTCGTTGAGGTATTTGGTCCACACAGAACCGGAAGATTGGGAGACCAAAAATGATAATTTCTGAAACTAGGTCCCAAAGCGGGAAGATTTCAAAACACTGGTTCTGTGTTTCTGTGTGTACATGCATGTTTTCTGAAACGATGATATCATAGCTCCTCCTCTCTCTGTGACCCGCATGCACCTCTTTGCCACCATATTGCTTTGTTTATCTTGCATAAGTTGTCTGCACATGCCCAGTGTTTTTGTCTCCTGTTCTTGGTGTGCTTCTGTGGCAGTGTCACAGCCACTAATTGGACGGACATACACTCACCAGCCACTATGTCAATATGGACCGGCCACCGGTCATCACACAGATGCTGCAGATTTGTCGGCTGCCCATCCATGTTGCGAATCTCCCGTTCCACCACATCCCAAAGGTGCTCTATTGGATTGAGATCTGGTGGCTGTGGAGGCCATTTGAGTACAGTGAACTCATTGTCATGTTCAAGAAACCAGTCTGATTCGTGCTTTATGACATGGCACGTTATCCTGCTGGAAGTAAACATCAGAAGATGGGTACACTGTGGTCATAAAGGGATGGACATGGTCAGCAACAATACTCAGGTAGGCTGTGGCGTTGACATGATGCTCAATTGGTACTAAGGGGCCCAAAGTGTGCCAAGAAAATATCCCCCACACTATTACACAACCACCACCAGCCTGAACCGTTGATACAAGGCAGGATGGATCCATGCTTTCATGTTGTTGATGCCAAATTCTGACCCTACCATCCGAATGTTGCAGCAGAAATCGAGACTCATCAGACCAGGCAACGTTTTTCCAATCTTCTATTGTCTAATTTTGGTGAGCCTGTGCGAATTGTAGCCTCTGTTTCCTATTCTTAGCTGAGTGGCACCCGGTGTGGTCTTCTGCTGCTGTAGCCCATCTGCCTCAGGATTCGACGTGTTGTGCGTTCAGAGATGCTCTTGTGCATGTCTTGGTTGTAACGAGTGGTTATTTGAATTACTGCTGCCTTTCTATCAGCTCGAACCAGTCTGGCCATTGTCCTCTGACCTCTGGCATCAACAAGGCATTTGCGCCCACAGAACTGCCGCTCACTGGATATTTTGTCTTTTTCAGACCATTCTCTGTAAACCTTAGAGATGGTAGTGCTTGAAAATCCCAGTAGATCAGCATTTTCTGAAATACTCAGACCAGCCCGTCTGGCACCAACAACCATGCCACGTTCAAAGTCACTTAAATCACCTTTCTTCCCCATTCTGATGCTTGATTTGAACCGCAGCGGATCGTCTTGACCATGTCTACATGCCTAAATGCATTGAGTTGCTGCCATGTGATTGGCTGATTAGAAAATTGCGTTAACGAGCAGTTTGACAGGTCTACTTAATAAAGAGGCCAGTGAGTGTTAATACTACTGCGTTTTCAATGGCTCTTCTTGAACTCGTGAGGATGCAAATTTTTTCAAAATCATTTTGGAAATTATACCGTTATGGAGCAGTGGAGATGTACTCTTACTCGTCGTCCTCATCTTATCCGAGACCGGGTTGCGGGGGCAGCAGACCTCTCCCCAGACACCTCCTCTAGCTCCTCCGGGGGAAGCCCAAGCTGTTCCCAGGCCAGCCGAGAGACATAGTCCCTCCAACGTGTCCTGGGCCGTCCCCTGGGCCTCTTCCCAGTGGGACGTGCCTGGAACACCTCCCGAGGAAGGCGTCCAGGAGGCATCCGGTATAGATGCCCGAGCCACCTCAACTGGCTCCTCTCGATGTGGAGGAGCAGCGGCTCTACTCCGAGCCCCTCCCGGATGGCTGAGCTCCTCACCCTATCTCTAAGGGAGTGCCCGGCCACCCTACGGAGGAAGCTCATTTCAGCCGCTTGTATCCAGGATCTCGTTCTTTCGGTCATGACCCAAAGTTGACGGCCATAGGTGAGGGTAGGAATGTAGACCGACCGGTAAATCGAGAGCTTCGCTTTTCGGCTCAGCTCTCTCTTCACCACAACGACCGGCACAGCGCCCCATTACTGCTGGCAGCCGCACCGATCCTTCTTGTCGATCTCCCGCTCCATCCCTTCCTCCACTCATGAACAAGACCCCGAGATACTTGAACTCCTCACTTGAGGCAGGAAACTCCACCTCCAACCTGAAGAGGACAAGCCACCATTTTCCCGGTCTTCGAGTACCATGGGCCTCTGACTTAGGGGGCTGACCATTTTCTTCCCAGCCGTTTACACTCGGCTCTTTTGCGAAACCGCCCCGAGCGCTTGCTGTAGGTCATGGCTAGAGGGAGCCAGCAGGGACCATGTCATCTGCAAAAAGAAGAGGACGAAATCCACTGGCTCCCCAAACCAGACCCCCCCCCCCTTCCGGCCCTTGGCTGCGTCTACAAAAATCCTGTACATACAAAGTTATGAACAGCCACCCGGTGACAAAGGCAGCCCTGCCGGAGTCCAACATGCACAGGAACCAGTCCCGACTTAGTGCCGGGCATCAGGGGGACCAAAAACTCCTTCTCCGCTCGTTACAGGGGACCGGATGGCCCCCTAATAAAGGGTCCCAAGATTCCATACTCCTGCGAGCACCCCCCACAGGGCGCATCACGAGGGACACAGTCGAATGCTTTCTCCAGGTCCAACAAAAACACATGTGGACACCCGGTTTGGCAAACTCCAATGAACCCCCTCGAGTACCCTGTAGAGGGTAATAGAGCCTGGTCCAGTGTTCCACGGCCGGGAGAAAAGACACCACACCCCTGCTCCACTCTGAAGCCGAGTTCGACTATCAGCCGGACTTATCTCTCCCAAACCCTGCGTAGGCCTTACCAGGGAGAGCTGAGGAGTGTGATCCCACTGTAGTTGCGAACACACCCCGGTTCACCCACCCCTTCTTATGAAGGGGGACCACCACCCAGCTCGGGCCAGTCCAAGAGGCACTCGTCCCGACCCGCCACGCAATATTGAAGAGGCGTGTCAACCATGGACAGCCCGCACAACATCCTGAGATTTGAGGTACTCAGGGAGGATCTCATCCACCCCCGAAAGCCTTGCAATTCCCCGCGGAGGCTTTTTAACAACCTCGGTGACTTCAGCCTGGGTGATGAAAAGATGCTCCAACCCGGCAGTCCCCCAGCCTCTGTTTCCACTCAGGGAATGCGTGATGGCCAGGATTGAGGAGATCCTCGAAGGTACTCCTTTCCCCACTGCACCCCGGATAATTTCCTCAGTTGAGGTCAGCAGTCCCTCCCCCCACCCCCACTATAAACAGGTTGGCTTAGCACTGCTTTTCCCCCTCCTGAGGTGTCCGGACAGTTTACCGGAATCGCTTCCGAGGCAAACGGTAGTCCTTCTCCATGGCCTCACAACACTCCTCTCCAGGCCCGAGTTTTGCCTCTGCCACAGCCAGCTGCCCCAGCACGCTTGGCCTCACAGTACCCGTCAGCCGCTTCCAGGGAGTCCCACAAGCCAACCACAGCCGTAAGGGACTCCTTCTTCAGCTTGACAGCATCCGTACTGCCGGTGTACACCACCCGGGTTCTGGGATTTGCCGCCGCGACAGGCACCGCAGACCTTACAGGCCACAAGCTAAGGGCAGCAGCATCGACAATAGATGCGTGAGAACATGGTCCACTTCGGACTCTATGTCTCCAACACCCCCCCAAAAAAAATTCCCCGGGAAATCTGGTCAAAGCCTTTTCCCGGACCGGGTGGAGTTGGAATACATCCCTGGCGAGGGCTCTGCAAAGGTTCCCAGCAGACCCTACTATGCGCATTGGGCCTGCCAAGTCTGTCCGGCTTTCCTCTTTTCCAACGGATCCAACTCACAACCAGGTGGTGATCAGTGGACAGCCTCAGCCCTCTCTCCACCCGAGTGTCCAAAACATGCGGCCGAAAGGTCTGATGATATCGACAACAAAGTCGATCATTGACCTCCTGCCTAGGGTGTTCCTGGTGCCAAGTTGACTGATGGACACCTTATGTTGAAAATGGTGGTTCATTATAGACAATTCGAAGCACACCAAATAACAAAGCACCACTCGGATTCAGATCAGGGTGAGCCATTTCCCCCGAGTCACGCCTCTTCAGGTGTCACTGTCGTTTCCCACAGGAGCGTTTGAAAGGTCCCTAGCAGAATAATGGAGTCCCCGGGAGGGGGCATTATCCAGACCTCCCAAACAGGGGACACCCAAGCAAGGCCGGGTACTCCGCACTACCGCTCAGCCTGAGTAGGCCGAAACGACAGTCACGAGACCTATCCCCAAACCGAGCTGTGGGCGGGCAACAAGCAAACCCACACCAGACCCACCGCCTCTCCCCTGAGGGCCACTCCAGAGTAGAAGAGAGGTCAGCCCATCTCAAGGAGATGGGTCTCCAGAGCCCACGCTCTGCTATGGAGGTGAGCCCGACTATTTCTTAGTCGAATATCTCTCGACCTCCAGCACATAAAGCTTAGGCTGCTTCCCCCCCCAGCGAGGTGACATTCCACGTCCCTAGAGCCCAGCCTAAAGGCATACGGGAACTTCGGGCAGCTGAGGTCTCCACCTTCGTACTGCCACCCAATCCTCTTTGCACCCGGGTTCCCACACGGTTCCCCCGGCAGGTGCGGGGAGCCACCTGGGGGATGGCCTCGCTTCTCGGCCGGGGTTCCGCAAGGACGCAATCACCGGCCACCACGGCGTACTCCGGCAACTCCTGACCCCAGGCCTGGCTCCAGGGTGGGACCCCGGCTCCGCCGTACCCGGGGGGACGTCACGTGCCTCGATATATTAGTCCTCATGAAGGATTCTTGAACCGCTCTTGTCTGACCCGTCACCTACAGCCTGTTTGCCATGGGAGACCCTACCAGGGGCATTTAGGCCCCAGACAACATAGCCTCTAGGATCATTTGAGCACTCAAACCACTCCACCACGTTAAGGTGGCGGTTCAAGGAGGGGTTGGGATGTGGGCAGTGGGGATGTTTTTGGGCAAATGGGTGGTCTCATGACAATGTAAACAAACTTCACTTTGTTCCAAAAAGGTCAAAAAGTATCTGTTGCGCTGTAGTATGGCAGTAGAGCAGCTCATAATTTGACTGAGTATAACCAAAAAATTAAGAATGGAGAACAGAAAACTACTATACAACTACTAGAAAGTGTAAAAAGGTGTAGGGGCTACCGAATGAACCTGCTGCTCATAATGTGTAACCTAGCTACCTGAGCACAAATAAAAATAAAATAAAACATATCTAAGTATTGTTGTTTTTCAACAATAAAAGGTTTATCTCTTTGTTCTGAATAAAGCGTTTTGATTACAACCTCAAAGCTTAAAAAAACAAACCAACATTTTGCACTGAAGTAAGAAACGGCAGCAAAGGAGCATAAAAATAAATATGTTCCAACCCATTTTCTGTGACATACAGTACTTTGATAGAAGAGGGATATCTGAGAAATTTCTTGTCAGATATCTGACCCATTTATAATCACCCATGTAGTTCATTGGCGATGTTTTCAGCTGCTGAAGATAATTTTTGTCCAAACTAGTTCCAGTGGTAAACTGGTGCCAGTGGTAATTTTGTATTCTATAGTCTAGGACAAAATTAATAAAACACAAAATTCAACATTTACAGCTGGTAAGAAAATACCATAAGCTTTCTGACCTGTTTTTTCCCACTGTGTGATGGTGTTCACCTTATAACCTCCACAGGTGTGGATTTTGACTTGATGACTTGACTCCAGTCAGACTCGAGTCACAGATTTGATGACTTGAAACTTGACTTGGTTATATTAAAAAAAACTTGCGACTCAAGTTTGACTTGAATACTAAAGACTTGTGACTTGAACTGATTTGATGCTCTCATTAAAGTCAAAAATTGGGGGTTTTCTTTTCTTTTTTTAAACTGTGTCCTGTCTGGCAGAGTAGCGCTCACATCACTCCCCAAGCAGAGGCCCGACAGAGCCCAGGGGTCCAGGCCCCGACAAGCAGACACCGGGAGTGAGCCAGCACACCCCAAAGCACCCAGCCCCGGATACCGAGAACCATAAGTACACCGGCGGGCAGAGACACCAACCACCAGCAGGTAGTGTGACGGGGAGGGAATAGGTCCCACATTTGATGGGGGGCCTTAACTGATCCAGGAGAGGGAGCAGCCCAAGACCCAACCTGACACAAAATCCAGGCACACACAGTCACAATCACACATTCCCACACTTGTGTATACACATAAAAAAACACTCACACCCATGCACCCAACATAAAGACAAACAGTAATGGACGTCGTACACTCACTCACATCCCACATACATACTCTATACTCCCAGGTCCAGGTACCGATACCCCATAGGGACAACCAGCCCCCGGATCCATGAGGTGGTCCCTTTCCCTCCGGGGGTGGAGACAGGCAGATTGCCCGAAAACCTGAACTTGGTCCGGGGTAGCCAGGGCTAATGCCTGAATTTGAGCAACCCCACCCCGGACCCCTACTCCACACCCCGACCCCAGTCCCCAGCGACCCCCATCCTCATCCAGAGAGGGGGCCATGTACAAAAGAGGGGTCTACATGGTCCAAACCAGCCCACCAACCAGAGCCGGCCCACAATAAAATAGTCCCAACCCCCCAATGAATTCCAATCCTAACCCCATTAGCCCCCATCCCCAATGAACCGCAACATGAATTTCCCCACAGGGCCACCCCCAACCAGGACACAGATATCGAATATATGACCCCGAACCCAAACGCCATAAATCCCCTCCCCACAGCACATGGGCAGACCCCCGCAGGTGATTTTCATCACCGAAAAATCGATGAAGCAACATCCACACAGCGCGAGCTCCACACACAGCCACCCTTCAAGCACCCCCGCCGCGTCCTGCCCCCACCACACAGCGCACCGCAACAGCAAGGCAAGGGCCCTGCGCAACGCCTCACCAGCCCCCACCCACCCACAAGCACCCACAGTGCAGTCGAGCACCAAGCTCACAGGTGAACCCCTGACCCCACACCAAAATGGGACAAACCTACCCAGCAAGAGGTCTCCGGCCAGCGGCAAGCATCTGGGCCGGTGTCCCCCACCACGCTCCTGCAAACACACAGACACACCACATCACTGCCACTGCAACGATAGCCTAGGTAGAAAAGTTATTGAGGTTCCAGATGCTGGTGACTCCACATCCCGGAAGAGGACCCTGACCAGAAGGCCTGCTCCCCGTCCCGGCCTGCGGGACGGGGAGCAGGCCTTCTGGTCCCCGTTCCGTCCCCGCAGGCCGGGACGAGGACCAGAAGGCCCACTCAGTCCCCCGCCCGAAGGAGCTACCGCCCCCAAACAAAAAGGAGCTAGCCGGGAGCGTGCACAGCAACGACCTGGAGTGCGGCCCCACTACAGAAAAAAGAGCAGACCAGCCGGCCCAGCGCAACCAGAATACGCCACACAAAGGAGGGCACATGACCAATATGCCCAACCACCCCCGAACCCACGGGGCAGCACCACACATCTTTCCATTTATCAGTAGGGGCATGGTGAAGACCACCAAGCCCAAGCACACACCAGGAACCACCCAGTAGACAGGCAAACCCCACCTCAGCATAAGGCCGAGAAGCCCGATGCAACTGCCGAGCCCAGCAACGCCCGCCCTTCAGCACCCACACTCGGAGAACAGAGCCGCCATACACAGGACCACCAACCCAACACCACAGCACACCATACAGCGAAGGACAGAACGCACCACTGAGCACCCAAAGCAAAAGCCGTGCACAAAGCCCACACCATGGAAATGCGCCCCCACCAGCCCTCCAAATACAAAGCCCCCTGCGAAAGTGCACCCACGTGAGAAGAAGACCCACAACATCCAGGTCCAAGAACATGCCCGACACCCATACCCCTGTCAGAATTAGCCCCGCGAGAAAACCCACACCCAAGCCCACAAAAGACAGAGAGCCCACACAGCCAAAACCAAAATCCACCAAGAAGCCGAGACCAGTCCACCTCAAGATCAAACCCGGCCAGCCCTATGCAGACCCCTCCAACCCCCTCCCCCAGACAGATCTGGGACCAGTGTCAGGAACTGGAACCCAGACAAGGAACCAGAATCCGAACCAGAACCACCCAGGTCCAAACGATGCCCATCCCGACCCAAGGCCAACCACCCACCCCCACCCCCAATCCGGAAAAAAACCTACACCCACCCCAACATTTGAACAACTCCCAGAACACATAGGACATTAGCCACCCAGGTTGACTCCGCCCCACCCCCTCCCACAGATTCTTCACCCCACCAGCAGAGTGCACTCCTTGAAGAAGAGAGCACCTGCAATGAGATGGTACCTACCCGCCAGTTTAGGGGGCCCCTCCGCCCACTAATGCACCGAAGGCCCCCAGGCCGGAACCGGGTGCCAAAGCATGCACCGGCCCAAAACCCCGGTGACATACCCGCCCGTACCCAAGCCCCCTTGGCCTAGATAGGACCCTGGCCCAGGGTCGACACGCCCCAGAGCCCCCAAGCCCATCCCAGACCCGCCCAGGTGCAGCCCCGCCACCCGGCCAGTAACCTATGTCCGCCGGCACGGGCTTCCCAAAGCATCACATGCAGCCAACAGATGTCGCCACAAGAGTCACCAAAGCCCCACCTTAATGGCTGTCTCAAGACTTATATCATCAGACTTATATAGTGGTTAATATTAAGAAGGTTTTTCATTTTTCCAATTCATGAGGATAGTTTTCTTAGCGATACATAAGGCAGTGAAAACCATGTGAACTGAATTTGTCTCTGTGGTGACATCATCTAAGTTGCCCAACAAGCAAACTGAGGGGGAAGGTGAAATATTACATCTCAGACACTTTGATGTGTCTTCACATATCAGGCGCCAGAACCTCTGAACATAACCATAGTGCGTGGATGTAATTGTCAGGTATATTGCCTGTGCAATGTAGGCAAGTATTAGATGGTGCAGAATCCATCCTGAAGATCCATTGACCTGTATAGTATACTCTATGAAGGATTTTATATTGTATTAATTGTAAACTGGTGTTACTAGTCATTTTAAAAGTTCTAGAACATCTGAGACCAAAATGTTTGGTCAAAGTTGACTGATTAGTCCACCTCCCATTTCATAATAGGAAGGGAAATTGATTCGTCTATATTAGACAGTGTCCTGTATATCTTAGACATTAATTTGGGGGGGTTGACTTTTAGGAACTCTAGTACACTTGATGGTATTTGTAACCCAACATTTTTAAGCCTAAATTTATTTTTTATTATAAATTTAATTTGTTGATATTCTAAAAATGTATTCTTGTCAATCCCATGTTGTATAATTAATCTGTTAAATGGGATGAACTGAATTCCTTCAAATATATGTTCCAGGTATTCAATTCCTTTACTCCTCCAATCTGGAAAGTGTATCATATTATTTTTTTGTAGGATGTCAGGATTGTTCCAGATGGGTGTACGTCTGCGTGGGATTAGTGAAGACCATGTCATTTTTAGATATTCCCACCATCCTGTCAGAGAGGTGCTGATATTGAGGCTTTTAAAGCATACATGTTGTTTCATATTTGAGCTAATAAATGGTAGATCTGAAATCTTAATATTATTGCATAATGACTGTTCTACGCCTAGCCAGAGTTCATCTAGAGGACTATATTTAAACCATTTTGGGATATATTGTAGCCTGTTGGCTAAGAAGTAATGATAAAAGTTAGGCTGATCTAGTCCTTCTTTATCTTTGGTTTTTTGTAGCGTTTTTAAGCTAATACGCAGGGGTTTACCCGTCAAAGAAATTTAGTGATGTAGGAGTCCAGAGATCTAAACCAGTAAGATGACTGTTTATTTGGGATCATTGAGAATAGGTAATAGATTTATGTCAAGACCATAATTTTTATTGAAGCAACCCTTCCCATGAGTGATATGGGTAGAGATTTCCATCTAGCAAGATCATCTTCCACATTTTTTAAAAGCGGATTGTGGTTTAGTTTTGTTAAGTCTGCAAATCTAGGAGAAACATTAATACCCAAGTATATAATATTCCCTGACTGCAGTTGTGCATTAAGGGAATTGTGGAAAGAACAATTAATTGGAAGAAGTGTCGATTTCAACCAGTTTATAGAATAATCCGAAATTCTTGAGAAAGAATTTATCAGTCCAATTACTTGAGAGACAGAGGTTTGCGAATGCTGGAGAATACATCATCTGCATAAAGACTGATTTTATGTTCAATATTCATGCATTTTATGCCTTTAATATATTTAGTTTGCCTGTTGTCTCTAGTGGTTCAATAAAAACTGCAAATAATGAGGGCGAAAGTGGGCATCCTTGCCTGGTGCCCCTCTGAAAACAGAAGCTGGAAGATGTTTGGTTATTTGTCATGAAACATGCCGCTGGGGAACTGTATAATATTTGTAACCAGTTTATGAAAGAGCTTCCAAAACCAAATTTAGTCAAGGTCGCAAACAAGAATTTCCAGTTAACTCTATCAAATGCTTTTTCTGCATCTAGAGATAATATATTAGTCTCAATATTTTTACTGTAGGAACAATCTATTACAGGATTTATTATGAGGGAAGTTACCTTTTCTAGTCTTTTTGCATGGGCTTTATTATTTTAAAATGAAAGTTAATAAGGGATATGGGACAGTAGCTGGCAGGAAGTACTTGGTCTTTTCCTGGTTTTAACAGGAGAGTAATGTTGGCAGAATTTATATTTCAGAATCAGCTTTATTGCCAAGTTTGTACATGCAAACACGGAATTTGACTCCGGTACTCTTTGCTCTTTGGTTTTTTTGCATTACAGAATATACAATGTACAATATATATATATATATATATATATATATATATATATATATATATATATATATATATATATTATATATAATATATATATATATATATATATATATATATAATATATATATATATATATAATATATAAAATATGTTGTTTTGTACTCTATTGAATGTTCAACAGAGAAACAGCCTGGGGGAAGAAACTGTCTCTGTGGCGGCTGGTTTTGGTGAACAGTGCTCTGTAGCGACGGCCTGAAGGTAAAACTCTGAACAGTTTGTGTGCAGGGTGTGTGGGGTCTGCAGAGATTTTAGCAGCTCTTTTCCTGACCCTAGACCTGTATAAGTCCTGTATGGAGGGAAGGTCAGCCCTGATGATTCTCTCTGCAGTCCTGATTGTTCGTTGCAGTCTGGACCTGTCCTGTTTTGTGGATGAGCCAAACCACACTGAGATGGATGAAGACAGGACAGACTGAATGATGGCAGTGTAGAAGATGACCAGCAGCTCCTGTGGAAGGTTGTACTTCTTGAGTTGCCTCAGGAAGTACAGTCTCTGCTGGGCCTTCTTTCGAACAGTGTTAATGTGTGAAGACCATCTCAGGTCCTTAGAGATGGTGGTTCCAAGGAATCTGAACTGGTCCACAGCCGACACGGTGTTGTTGAGGATGGTGAGGGGGGTGTATGGGGGTGGTGTTTTCCGAAAGTCCACCACCATCTCCACAGTCTTGAGTGGATTAAGTTCCAGGCAGTTTTGACTACACCAGTGTATCAGGCGATCCACCTCCTGTCTGTATGCAGACTCATCACCGTCCTGGATCAGTCCAATGACAGTGGTGTCGTCTGCAAACTTAAGGAGTTTCACGAACGAGTCCGCTGAGGTGCAGTCATTTGTGTACAGGGAGAAGAGGAGTGGGGATAAAACACACCCCTGGGGGGCACCAGTACTTATTGATCTGGTTCGGGAGAAGATGCTCCCCAGTCTCACATGCTGCTGTTGGTCCATCAGGAAGCTGTTGATCCACTGACAGGTGGAGGCTGGGACGTTGAGCTGGGTGAGCTTCTGGTGGAGGATGTCTGGTATGATGGTGTTGAAGGCCGAGCTGAAGTCTACAAACAGGATCCTGGCGTACGTCCCTGGACGGTCGAGGTGTTGCAGGATGAAGTGTAGGGCTAAGTTAACAGCGTCATCTGCCGACCTGTTTGCTCGGTAAGCAAGCTGCAGGGGGTCCAGCAGGGGGTCTGTGATGTCTTTCAGGTGCTTCAACACCAGCCGCTCAAAGGATTTCATGACCACAGACGTCAGGGCTACAGGCCTGTAGTCATTTAATCCTAGGATGGTGGGTTTCTTGGGCACTGGGATGATGGTGGATCGTTTGAAGCAGGAGGGGACCTCACACTTCTCCAGTGACTTGTTGAAGATCTGGGTGAAGATCGGAGTGAGTTGATGTGCACAGGCTTTCAGGCATGATGGGGAGACATTATCAGGTCCTCCAGCTTTCTTTGTTTTCATGCGCTGAAAGAGCCTATTTACATCTTCCTCAGAGATCTTTAGTGCAGGCAGAGGATCTGAAGGTAGGGGGTTGGTTGCTTTACTGGTCGAACTTTTTCCTGAATGGGATGTGGAGTTGGTTTGAGGTGTGAATGGCTTCTTGTCGTGTCTGCAGTAGAAGCCATTCAGACGGTTAGCCAGGCGAGGACTTTGTTCGGGAAGGGTGGTGGGGCTTCTGTAGGCAGTCAGGTTTCTCAGACCAGTCCATACAGCCGAAGTGTCACCAGTAGAAAGGCTGTTTTTAGGCTTCTCACTGTAGCTTCTCTTGGCTGCTTTGATCTCCTTTGTTAGTCTGTTCCTGGCCTGCCTGTACCGCGCCCAATCTCTACTGCTGTGAGCTTCTTCCTTGTCCCTGCGCAGATTCCTGAGGTGTGGAGTGAACCATGGCTTGTTGTTCCCAAAGTTGCAGAAGGTCTTGGTCTGCACACACATGTCCTCACAGAAACTGATGTATGATGTCACCACATCAGTTAGTTCGTTTAAATCAGTGGCTGAGGTTTCAAAAACAGTCCAGTCTGTGCATTCAAAGCAGCCCTGTAGCAACTGCTTCGATTCCTCAGTCCACTTTTTAACAGTGTGAACCACGGGTTTGGAAGCTCTTAGTTTCTGTCTGTGAGTTGGGATGAGGTGGATAAGACAATGGTCCGAAAGTCCCAGAGCAGCCCTGGTAACACCATGATATGAGTCCTTAAAAGCTGTGTAACAATGGTCCAGTGTGTTTTTGTCTCTGGCGGAACACTTAATTTGCTGTCTGTATTTTGGGAGCTCATTAGCGAGATCTGCGCTTTTAAAATCTCCCAGTATTATGATGAAAGAGTCAGGGTGTTTTTTCTCCACGTCTGTAATCAGCTCAGCAAGATGTTTTTTCGCGGCAGAAGTGCAGCCATGCGGTGGAAAATATGAGCCGATTATTATAAACGAGGAAAACTCTCTTGGTGAATAAAACGGTTTGCAGATTATGGAAAATGACTCCAGATCCGGACAACATGTTTTCCCCAGCACTTTTATGTCTCAGCACCAACCTTCATTTATATAAAAGCAGATTCCGCCTCTTCGCTTCTTCCCCGATAGCTCCGCGCTGCGATCTGCTCTGAACAGCTGGAAGTCCGGCAACAGCAGTGCGCGGTCCAGGATGTTTCCACTCAGCCATGTCTCGGTGAAGCAGAGAATCGCTGATCTGCGGAGGTCCGTGTTTTTACCGGTGAGAAGAAGCAGCTTGTCCATCTTGTTGCTTAGAGAGCGGACATTTGCCAGGTGGATTGAAGGCAGTGGTGTACGAAGTCCTCTTTTGCTGAGCTTTACCAGGGCGCCAGCACGCTTTCCCCCCCGACTCTTCCGGCGCAGTATCCCATAGAGTGCCGCCGCTCCGCTTGCCAGAAACTCAGTGAACCTCGGATCGATGAAGGATGGTGAAAAAAACCCAAGAGAGGACTCTCTGATGTTGAGAAGTTCCTCTCTACTGAATGAGACCACAGAATTGTGGCCCGAGACCACAGTACTGTGGCTCGAAAAACATATAAACACACAAAATACAAAAACAAAGACAGAGCGAAAGTATGCCATTTTCTTCGGTTTCCTGCAACATTCTTTGGAATGTTGGAGCCAAAACATTCCAGAATTCTTTGTAGAACTCTGTTGGGAATCCATCTGGACCTGGAGCCTTTTTTTGGGCATCCTTGTGAGAGCTTCTTGGATTTCGGCTGAAGTCAGTGGTACATCCAGGGGCATCGCTTGATTATCTGATAATTTAGGAAGTGTTACTTTTTCCAGAAATTGATCAATGTCGTCATCTGATGGGTCTATCTGTTGTGAGTATGAAGCTTTGTAGAAATCTCTGAAAGTGCTGTTCATTCTTTCAGGATCATAAACTGTATTCCCTGTCGAGTCTTTAACAGCAGATATAGTTATTTTTTCTTCATTTTTAGCTGGTTAGCTAGAAAGCTACCTGATTTATTGCCATGTTCAAAGTTTTCTGTTCAAAGTCTTTGCACTAAGAATTGTTTGTTTTTTTTGTCAATGATTTTATTAATTCATTAATTCTAGTTTGGCTTTACGTAGTTTGCTCAGCATTTCCTCTTCCTGGGGAGCTTTCTTCTAATTCCTGAATACGTTTGTTTTCTTTTTTTCTTCTTATGTGATGAGAATGAGATTATTTTACCTCTCATCACTCAAAGTTAAGATCGCCCTCAAGAAGAAGTGAGCAATCCAAGTGTTTAGACAGTGCAGAAAAACAAAGAATGGAAGAATGGGGGGGGTGTCATCAACATTTGGGGCATATATACTGACAATACATATCGTTTGGTTATGTATAGATATTTTTATTATTATAAATCTACCCTCTGGATCTGTAACTGTGTCTAATACTGTAAAGTCAACATTTCTGTGAATTAAGATTGCTACTTCCCTTTGCCTAGAATTTTAGCAGGCAGGAAAACAAATATGAGACTCAGGTGATTTAAGATCATTTGCAGCTGTGGCAGATTTATGAATCTCTTGTAATAAGACAACGTCTGCCTGTAGTCTTTTAAGCTGATTAAAATTTTTTTACTTTTTCTTTCTGGTACCGGTTCCATGCACATTTCATGTGACAAACCTTAGTGTACCCATAGTACTGTGCTGCTAAAGTTGGACAGCGCATACCACCACAGAAACAGATAGACCCAAGTGAAATCATATTTAGTGCTTGGGGTTGCCTTATATGAGGTCCAGAAGCAGAGATATAGCAGAGAAAAACAGAAAATTAAGAAGGTGCTTGGGGTAAGAGGCGCTGAGAGATATAAGGTTATGTTAATAAGTATTTGTATGTGTGAGAGTGTGCATGTTTGTGTGTGACAGAAAGAAAAAAGAGGTGTGTTAAGGAGAGTAAATGAGAGGTAGATGAGAGGAGACAAAAAGGAGCAGATACCCAAAAGCCCAGCCTTGGCCCCGCCCACATCAAACAATGTAAACATCATGTTGAGCTGTGCTCATAAACAAAAAGTTTATCTACAGTCACTGTAGCTCTGATGGCTTCGGTGATATATTTCATCCTGATTTGGAATAAAACTCACCTCCGATCGAGGATCTCCTTTGGGAACTGCTCATTAACGCTGAAGTTCATTCCCCGCAGCTCTCTGCCCCGACTTCTGACCTGTTCTTTTTGCTGATAGTGCTCGAATTTTGCTACAATTGGCCGAGGTCGGTTGTGATCGGCTTCTTACCTTCGAGTCACTGAACACGATGTAGAGTGATGTTTTTTTACCTCGTCACTCGTACCAGTTTCAGCTGATGTTGGAGAAATTCACGGACTTTGTTTTTGGTGTCCTCCTCTCAAGGACTGGTGTGCTGTCAGTTTTTGATGTCTCTGTTCCTACACAGCTGATTCAAATGGTCTATTTCCTCAGCATGACATAAAAAAATTCCTCAGATGTGTGATCAGAACTGCTGAGACAATCGCCGGACTCCCCCTGCCCTCGCTGGATAATATTTTTAGGACTTGCTGCCTCCACCGAGCAAATACTATGATGAAGGATACCACCCCAATTCCAATGGAGTTGGGATGTTGTGTAAAACGTAGATTACAAACTAAATACAATATTTGCAAGTCCCGTTCAACATGTTATTGAATACAATACAAAGACTAGATATTTAATGTTCAAACCGATAAACTCACTTTTTGCAAATACTCGTTTTGATTTTGGTGCTTGCAACATGTTCTAAAAAAGCTAGGACAGAGGCATGTTTACCGCTGTGTTACATCACTTTTCCTTTTAACAACACTCAACAAGCATTTACTTATTGCTTGCTTGATGTACAACTTCAGTTGTTTAACAGTTCAGTCCGTTGTAATTTGTTATGCTTCATAATGTATCACACATTTTCAGTGGTAGACAGGTCTAGACTGCAGGCATGCCAGTCTAGTACCCGCACTCTTTTACTACAAAGCCACGCTGTTGTAACACTTGCAGAATGTGGTTTGGCGTTGTCTTGCTGAAATAAGCAGGGAGGTCCCTGAAAAAGATATTGCTTAGAAGGCAGCATATGTTGCTCCACAACCTGTTTGTACCTTTTAGCATTAATGGTGCCTTCACAGATGTGCAAGTTACCCATGGTAGAGATTAGAGTTACCTATGGTCAAATGAGCCCAGGCCCAGAGATGCTGGCGGTGTTTCTGGGTGTTGTTGATGCCTTCTCTTTCCCTGTAGTTTTGAGCTTGCAGCTGTAGTGATAAACTCTGTTAACTGACAATGGTTTTCTGAAGTGTTCCTGAACCCACGTGGTAACATCTGTTACAGAATGATGTTGGTTTTTAATGCAGTGCCTCCTGAGGGGTCTAATGTCGCAGGCATTCAATGTTGGTTTTCAGCCTTGCCGCTTACGTGCAGAGATTTCTCTAGAATCTTTTGATATTATGGACTGTAGATGATGATGAGTTGTTAAACTGTTGGACTATTTGCTCACTCAGTTGTTTACAAAGTGGTGAACCTCGCCCTGTCCTTGCTGGTGAACCACTGAGCCTTTCAGGGATGCTCCTGCCAATGAACCTGTTCACCCGTGGAATTTTCCAAACAGGTCTTTTTGGAGCATTCCTCAACTTTCAGTCTTTTGTTACCCCGTCCCAACTTTTTTGGAAAATGTTGCAATCATCAAATAAAAAATCAGTGAATAGCAAAAACACAATAAAATGTATTATTTTAAACATTAAATATCTTGCCTTAGAAGTGTAACCATTTGCATATAGGTTGAACAGGTTTTTCAAATCATGGTATTGTTTTTATTTGCAATTTACACAATGTTTCAACTTCACTGACCATTTGAATTAGGGTTGTACACACCCCATGCACAACCTTATCTCCTTGCCCCCATCTGACAGACACTTCCATTTTCTTCCCAGGGCCATTCCGGAACTGAAAGGGAATGCTCCCCCTGTTCAATTCTTGTTCTCCTCCCCATAACCTTCATCAAGGTTTTTTATGATTTAGTGTCTGTGGTAACGTGGGATCATGTGCAATAGAATAACTGTGGAAGACTGTGCCTATGTGTAGAGATGAATATGAGTGTTGCCGTACATCTGGAATTTCATTGTGCTGCTTTTTTTAATGAGCAATGACAATAAATTCTTATTCTGATAAAGGCCTGCAGAGACCTGCTAATGAATCATCATTTGATTCAGGTGTGTTCAACCAGGGAAAGAACAAGAACATGCAGGATATTGGCCATTGAGGACTGACTTTGCACACTACCGTCTTAAAAGCTTTACTAGTCGCTGGGCTAAAAACAACCACTATGAATAGCAAGTCACGATTAAAATATTATACAACAGATTTTACTGCAGAGGTGCTTCCTAAACACAAACCGACTCTTACAGAGTGTTAAAGCCAGATGCTGCTACTTCTGCTCCCTGCTTTTTCAGAAAGCTGCTACTAGCTTCAATGCCCTGAAGTCACTTTAAAACCATCATGCTGACTAACCATCTGCAAACACACTCAGTTATACTGCAGAGAGATAGAAAATGACTGCAAAGGTAAATTCAGGGTTTAGGGTATCAAATCCGTTGATATATGAACTAAGCTCTTACACTACTCCCTGTTCTGTCTTTGAGAAGGTTGTTTACATTTTCACCAAGGTTGTAGAGATGATGTTTTGGCAAAGTATTGGCAGCCCATAGACAACTGCAAGTTTAAAATATAAATGATTGGAATTACATCTTCTTGCAAAATGGAGCAGTTGGATAAGAAAACCTGCATGTGTTTAAGACAAGCTGAGTCTGATGTATGGAAATTCACATGGCTCTCATCTGTAAACAATCAAACCTCTACTGTATAAATTTTGGCTTTACCACTGAATACCACATGGACAGACATATTTCAAGCTTTTTGTTCACTATATTTAGTATTACACTAAATGTTGTTTCAGACTAATGATACAGACGGAAATTATAAAGTGAAGCGGCAACATAGTAAAATTACTTTAATATAATTTGATATAGGAAATATAAAAGAGCTAACTGGAGGTGTGGTGCACACTTGAGTGGATGTGTTTGGTGACAGATTGATGGCCATCCAGATTTAAATTAAAATAGTAGAAATTCTTGAAAAAGTTTGGGAATAAATCCATTGATATCATCATGCTTAGTAATTCTGGGCAGTGACCTTATCCATACAATCTAAAATGGTCAAATTGAATTTACTTTTTATTTTACTTTAATTTTTGCAGATTTAACTTTAATTTACTTTGATCAGGTTTTGTCAAGTTGTGGTAAAAGGTTGTGGTAGAGTTCTCTCATAAGCTGGAAACTTCCATAACTTTCCAGCTTGTATTGGCTGAGGATGGTTTTAAACTGGCCTGAAATGGTTTCTATGTTTAGGTTTACCTTGCAGTAATGGTGTTGCAGGTGAATGGAGAGATCATTGAACTGGAGAGCATAATGTGCATTTTGGCTAGCAGACAGTTAGATCTTGCATTTGAGTAGTACATGTTTTCTCTGAAAAACATCTCTTTATGTTGCCAGAACAAGCTGTAAAGTTCAGTCTTAAGTAAAAACTACCTCTACTTTGTTCCGAGAAAGTGTTGATGCATAAATTGCTGTGTGTATACTAAAAGTATTTTTATTTTACATTATTTTGTGGTTGTAATCTTCTTTTTCTTTCATTTTGTTTGTTTTCAACAGGTGGCCAAGACTCCTGCCAATCCTGAATGCAGAGAGCGTAGCCAAGAAGATTATTCATGCTGTACTCACAGACCAAGTCTACCTGCTACTGCCTAAAAGCATGTATTTCATCGCTGCACTGAAGAAGTGAGTTTGCAGCCTCAAAAACACTCCAATCTGTTGCAAAGCAGGCCTCTCCTAAACACATAATTTCTAGCTATAGGTTAGTCACGGTTATAGCAGACAGTGATCAGAAAGTCCTAAAGCTGCTCAGGTAACATAACCATTCTGTAAAAATGTGTAGCAGTGATCTAGTGTGTGTGTGTCCTTGGTGTGACACTTGTTATGCTGTCTGATTTTAGAATTTCATTGGAGAGGTTTGCATTGTTATAACCCCCCAAGAACAATAAAAAGAGGATCTATTATAAGCTCAGCAAGCTGTTCTTCAACTTCTAATGTGCAGGCTTGTGGTGGGATGTAAACACTGGCCAGAACAAGCGAGGAAAACTCGCTTGTTCTGGCCAGTGTTTACTTGGTAAAACTTGGCAAGTGTTTACTTGGTAAATAGAAAGATTTAAAGTTGATTAAAACGAAACGGTGGCGCAGTTGGGTAGCACTGTTTCCTTGCAGCAAGAAAGTCCTGGCTTTGACTCCTTGCCGGGGGTCTTTCTTTCTGCATGGAGTTTGCATGTTCTCCCCGTGCATGCGTGGGTTCTCACCGGGTACTCCGGCTTCCTCCCACAGACAGTCCGAAAACATGACGGTTAATTGGTCTCTCTAAGTCCTTAGGTGTGAATGAGTGTGTGCATGGTTGTTTTTCCTGTATGTCTCTGTGTTGCCCTGGGATGGACTTGCGACCTGTCCAGGGTGTACCCTGCCTCTCGCCTGTAGACTGCTGGAGATAGGCACCAGCTCCCCCATGACCCACTATGGAATAAGTGGTATTGAAGATGATTGAATAAAAAATTGAATGTACAAAAGATGCAAAGTGCTCTCCAGAGGAGGATGTAGGACCACATGACAGTTTTTCCAGGACCAGTTCAGTTACGAGCAAGGCATCCCAAAGATCAAGTACAAGTTCAGTGCGGCTGAAAATTAAAGCAGATCGTGTGGCGCTCTTAGCTAGAGCAGCAGCTATAAAAAAGAAAGAAGCAATTGAATTAGAAGAAACCCGTTTGAAGTTAAGAAAAGAGCAACTAGAAATTGAGACTGAGCTTGACATTTCAGATACTAAACTAAAGGTGTATGAAGAGAGTGAAGATACCCAGAAGTCTGAGGTTGATTCTTTACGAGCTATTCTAAAACTTAAAACTGAATCTGTTCATTCTGCGGACAAACCATTAAAGCAAGAAATATTTGATGATGGACATCAGACGGAGGCTGATCCCCCTCCTACATCAAGGAAGTTTTACTCGCAAAGTGCTTCAAAACATGCCCAGCATTCTGATTTATTTCCAGATGATCTGTACCAGGTTTTGCAGCAACAAAATCATCATACTGAGATGCTCATAAAACAGCAAAGTCTTTCCCGACTTCCTTATAGAGAAATTCCAGTATTCACCGGTGACCCTCTTACCTACAGATCTTTCATAAGAGCCTTTGAGCATGCCATTGAGAACCAAACTGACAGTCAACAAGATCAGTTATACTATCTAGAGCAGTTCACAGGCAGAGAACCACTAGATCTTGTACGCAGCTGTGAGAACATGAAACCAGACAGAGCTTACAGAGAAGCAAGGGCTTTGCTTGAGCAGCACTATGGAGGTAAGTTGACCATTGCCACAGCATATACCAAAAAGGCAATTGAATGGCCTCAGATAAAACCAGATGACAGAAAGGGACTGAATGAATTGCATTGTTTCTGATCAGATGTTCCAACACAGTGAATGGTGTGGACTACATGAATGAAATGAACAATCCAACAATCCATACAAGTTGAAAGAAAAGTGGAGAAGCCATGCTTACCACGTTCAAGAAAGAAAAGGAACACGAGCCGAATTCCCGAATCTTGTGGAGTTCATCCACCAACAAGCGAAAGTTGCCAATGATCCGCTGTTTGGAGATATTCTTGATGTCACTCAAAGTAGTCACAGCAGTGCAAAGATGAAATATGGCCAATTAAAATGCCTTTACAAGGGGAAGCAGTTTTGCTGTGAATATATCATCCAATGGAAAAGACGCTACAAAGAGTCAACGTGAGAGAACGACTTCTTCATTCAAGACAACCAGTGCATTTCAAAGCGCTGTCTTTATTGTGAGAACAGGCATGCTTTGAACGTTTGCAACAAAATTAAAGAAAAACCTGCCAAGGACAGAATACATTTTTTAAAGTCACATGGTCTTTGTTTTAGGGTGTCTAACCGAAGGTCACCTATATGAGGTTTGCAAAAAATGGCCTCATGTTCTGATTGTTCTCTGAAGCACCTTACTATTTTACATGTGGTAAAACAGGATATTGTATCAGAAGAAAACTTTGTAGATGACAAACCCAAAACCACAAGTGAAGTCACAAGTGCTCTCGTGTCAGCTGGATGCAAAGAAGGTGAAGTCATTGGGGCCGGAAAAACTGAATGCATACTCCCCATTGTACCTGTGCAGATGAGACACAAGAAAAATGGAAAGATCATCAAGACTTATGCATTCCTGGATCAGGGTAGCACAGCAACCTTTTGCACAGAGGATTTGGCTAATGGGTTAAATATTTGAGAAAAGAGTGAAATCCTTTCTTCGCAAGACGCAAGAACAGAATGTCTGTAGTTATGTTCTTACAGACTTAGAGGTCTGTGACCTCGATGAACAAGACTTTATCCTGTTACCGGATGTATACACTCAACCAGACATGTGCAGAAATGGCCCTACCTGAAGCAAGTTCCTCTTTCAAGACTAGAGTCAGATATTGGACGTCTCATTGGAGCTAACACACATAAGGCTATGGACCCATGGAAAATCATCAACAACCAGAATGATGGACCAGATGCCGTGAAAACAGCTCTGGGTTGGGTGATAAATGGACCAGTAAGCAGATGTCAGGTTAAGGAATTGTGTGTCACGGAAAAACAAGATTTTCTTGTCAATCGGATATCTGTATTGAACATTGAAGACATGCTGGTGAAAAAATACAATGCAGATTTCCCAGAACGACAGTATGAGGATAAACAACAGCCATCCCAGCAGGATAAGCAGTTCATGCATGATGTAACTACATCAGTACAGCTCATTGATGGTCATTATTACATCAAGCTGCCTCTGAAAGATGACAAGGTGATAATGCCATACAACCGGGATATTGCTGAACAAAGGCTTAACTCTCTAAAGAGGAAGCTTAGTAAAAACCCAGATTTTTGTCAAGACTACAAGGCTTTCATGGACAACATACTAGAGAAGGGTTATGCTGTAAAGGTCCCAGAAGAACAACTTCGTCGCAGTGATGGTCGAATATGGTTCATTTCACATCATGGAGTCTACCATCCAAAAAAGAAAAAGCTGAGAGTAGCGTTTGATTGCACCACATCATATCAAGGAGTTTCATTGAATGATCAATTACTGCAAGGACCTGATCTCACAAACACCCTCATTGGAGTGTTGCTCAGATTTAGACAAGAACCTCTTGCCATGATGGCAGATATCAAGTCTATGTTCTATCAAATGCGAGTTCCAGCTGAGGATGCAGACTTGCTGCATTTTCTATGGTTGCCGGATGGTGACATGACTAAAGAAGCCGCAGAGTACAGAATATGTGTACACCTGTTTTGAGCCACGTCTTCTCCTAGCTGCATTTCATATGCTTTGAGAAGAACCGCTGAAGGTGGAGCCAAAAATATCTAAGCAGAAGCAGCACAGGCAGTTATGAAGAACGTCTACATGGATGACTGCTTAAAGTCAGTACCAACAGAAGTAGCAGTTAAACTTGCAAAAGAACTGATGAGATTGTGTCAAAGCGGTGGTTTCCATTTAACTTGGTGGATGAGCAACAGCAAAGCTATATTCCTGACAGTGAAAGAGCGCCTGTCGTTAAAGACCTGGATTTGCAAAAAGATGAGCTTTCTGTCGAACGAGCTCTGGGCATGCAATGGTGCACAAGTTCTGACAGCTTCAAGTTCAAAGTTCTTCTGCCAAACAAGCCATGCACTAGAAGAGGCATTTTATCTGTCGTCAACTCTGTGTATGATCCTCTAGGGTTTTTGGCACCACTTCTCTTACCTGTTAAACTCATTCTGAGAGAACTTTGTAAAGAAAAGCTCGGCTGGGATGAAGAAATCCCAGAACAATCACGACATACATGGTTAAAGTGGTTTTCAAATTTCGACATACTTTCTGAACTCAGTGTGAGCATGTGTGTTAAGCCTGCATCATTTGGGCCCACAAAATCTGCACAAGTTCATCTCTTCTCTGATGCCAGACAAGATGGTTATGGAGTTGTCACATATCTTTTGTTGACTAATGAGAAGGAGAAACACGAGTGTCATTCTCGGTGGGAAAATCCAGAGTTGCTCCACTTAAACAAATGACTATTCCCAGAATTAACAGCAGCAGTGGTTGCAGTCAAGATTGATCGGATGCTGAGAGAAGAACTTCAAGTACCATTGGAAAAATCTGTCTTCTGGACAGACAGTACTACGGTACTGAGTTACATTTAAAATGATGTCCTTCGTTTTAAAACGTTTGTGGCAAATCGAGTCTCTTTGATCAGAGAACTGACAGATCGATCTCAGTGGAAGTATGTCAGTAGCTCACAAAATCCAGCTGATCTGGCATCAAGAGGTCTGAAGATTGAAACTTTCATTAAAAGCAAAAGTTGGTTTCAAGGACCAAGTTTCCTATTGAATCAAGAGCACTGGCTAAAACAGCCTAAACATTCAAGTTCGATGGAACCTGATGAAATGAGGACAACAGTTGCAATGACATGAACAAAACCTTGTCAGAAAGATGAGTCGCTGAGTCAACTTATTGAGTATTACTCTAGTTGGCATAAACTCAAATGGCTATTGCTTGGATTCTATGCTTGAGAAAGATTCTGAGCTATCTAAGCAAAAAGAGAAAAGAAACAGAACTAAATGTGCAACAATTTGAAAATAAACCAGAGCAACTCAAGGTTTCGATTGAACAACAGATGGCCAAACTCAAAAGGAAGTTCGATAAAAGAATGCTCACTCAAGATTTGTCTGAAGCAGAAACAGAGTTGGTCAAGTTCAGCCAGAAGAAAGCATATGCAGACGAAATCAAAACTTTGCAACAAGGGAGCACACAGGTGAAAAGATCCAGTTCAATCTTCAGATTAGATCCATACTTGCAAGATGGTGTGTTAAGAGTAGGAGGGCGGCTAAACAAATTGAAAATGCCAAAGGAGACCAAGCATCCAGCTATTCTGCATAAACAGCACAAAATAGCCCATCTCATCCTTCATCATATTCACCAAGAGACTGGACATGGTGGCAGGAATCATGTTTTGGCCAGGATGCGACAACGATTTTGGATACCATCAGCTAATGCAGCTGTGAGAAAGGTTATCTCAGAGTGCAACCTCTGCAAGAGACTGTATGCCAGGCCTGGACAGCAAAAAATGGCATATCTGCCACAAGACCGTTTGCTTCCTGATAAACCACCATTCACCAACACAGGTGTGGATTATTTTGGCCCTTTTTAGGTTAAAAGAGGTTGTGCTAAGGTCAAGCGTTATGGAGTACTTTTCACATGTTTAACTGTCAGAGCTGTACATATTGATGTTGCCCAGTCTCTGGATACAGATTCATGTATTAATGCTCTGCGTCGTTTTCAAAGCAGAAGAGGACAGGTTTCTATCATTCGTTCGGACAATGGGTCAAACTTTGTTGGAGCAGAGAGAGAGTTAAGGAAAGCATTGAAAGAGTTGGATCACTCTCGTATCAATGATGTTATGATGCAAAAAGGAGTTCAGTAGATTTTCAACTCACCTGCTGCATCCCATCATGGAGGGGTCTGGGAGCGTCAAATCCGTACTGTCAGAAAAGTGTTAAGTTCCGTTGTGAGGCAACAGTTAATTGTTGTTTGACCCAATCAAATGCGGGACATTGTTTCTGTTTGAAGGACACCGGGACAGGGGTGAAAAATGTGGCACAGTCCCAAACAAATCGAGACATTTGGTCACCCTAAGCGATACCGGTTTTCTGAGATGTGCTGAGATGAGATGTGCTACCTCGTCAGATTTTCCTATTGTAGCGCGTCTAGATGACCATATCTTTGTGTCTGTGCTACCCTTTGAAAACTGTTTTCGTCATGTTTACATGCCGAAAACCATAATGGTTAATGTTGATGTTAAATATATTCATTCAAAAGCATTCTTCAAGTGACGGGATTGATTTGGCAGTTAAACAGTTATGCGTTTATGAATGTACTGACAACAAAATCACTCAAAAATCATCAATGGAAATCAAATTTATTAACCAATGGAGGCCTGGATTTGGAGTCACACACAAAATTAAAGTGGAAAAACACACTACAGACTGATCCAACCTTGATGTAATGTCCTTAAAACAAGTCAAAATGAGGCTCAGTATTGTGTGTGGCCTCCACGTCCCTGAATGACCTTCCTACAACACCTGGGCATGCTCCTGATGAGACGGCAGATGGTCTCCTGAGGGATCTCCTCCCAGACCTGGACTAAAGTATCCTCCAACTCTTGGACAGTCTGTGGTGCAACGTGACGTTGGTGGATGGAGCGAGACATGATGTCCCAGATGTGCTAAATCGGATTCAGGTCTGGGGAACAGGCGGACCAGTCCATAGCTTCAATGTCTTCATCTTGCAGGAAGTGCTGACACACTGCAGCCACATGAGGTCTAGCATTGTCCTGCATTAGGAGGAACCTAGGTCCAACCGCACCAGCATATGGTCTCACAAGGGGTCTTGCAGGCAGCAGATCGCTCTCCACGGTGTCTCCAGACTCTGTCAGGTCTGTCACATGTGCTCAGTGTGAACCTGCTTTCATCTGTGAAGAGCACAGGGTGCCAGTGGCGAATTTGCCAATCCTGATGTTCTCTGGCAAATGCCAAGCGTCCTGCACGGTGTTGGGCTGTGAGCACAACCCCCATTTGTGGACGTCGGGCCCTCATACCGTCCTCATGGAGTCGGTTTCTAACCGTTTGTGCAGACACATGCACATTTGTGGCTCGGATGAGCTGCACTACCTGAGCCACTTGTGTGGGTTGTAGAGTCCGCCTCATGCTACCACGAGTGTGAAAGCACCACCAACATTCAAAAGTGACCAAAACATCAGCCAGAAAGCATAGGTACTGAGAAGTGGTCTGTGGTCCCCACCCGCAGAACCATTCCGTTATTGAGTGTGTCTTGCTAATCGCCAAAGATTTACCCCTGTTGTCTATTCCATTTGCACAACAGCATGTGAAATTGATTGTTCAGTATTGCTTCCTAAGTGGACCGTTTGATTTCACAGAAGTTTGATTTACTTGGAGTTATATTGTGTTGTTTAAGTGTTCCCTTTATTTTTTGAGCAGTTAATATATATATATATATATATTATATATATATATATATATATATATATATATATATACTCGTACTCGTCGTCTTCCGCTTATCCGGAACCGGGTCACGGGGGCAGCAGACTCAGCAGAGACACCCAGACGTCCCTCTCCCCAGACACCTCCTCCAGCTCCTCCGGGGGGAGCCCTCCAGCGTATCCTGGGCCGTCCCCTGGGCCTCCTCCCGGTGGGACGTGCCTGGAACACCTCTGGAACACGAGCTCCTCTCGATGTGGAGGAGCAGCGGCTCTACTCCGAGCCCCTCCCGAATGGCCGAGTTCCTCACCCTGTCTCTAAGGGAGTGCCCGGCCACCCTATGGAGGAAGCTCATTTCAGCCGCTTGTATCCGGGATCTCGTTCTTTCGGTCATGACCCAAAGTTCATGGCCATAGGTGAGGGTAGGAACGTAGACCGACCGGTAAATCGAGAGCTTCGCTTTTCGGCTCAGCTCTCTCTTCACCACAACGGACCGGCACAGTGCCACCATTACTGCGGCAGCCGCACCGACCCGTCTGTCGATTTCCCGCTCCATTCTTCCCTCACTCGTGAACAAGACCCCGAGATACTTGAACTCCTCCACTTGAGGCAGGAACTCCCCTCCAACCTGAAGAGGACAAGCCACCCTTTTCCGGTTGAGTACCATGGCCTCTGACTTGGGGGTGATCTTCATCCCAGCCGCCCTTCACACTCGGCTGCGAACCGCCCCAGGCATGCTGTAGGTCTTGGCTAGAGGGGGCCGGCAGGACCACGTCATCTCAAAAAGAAGAGACGAAATCCACTGGCCCCCAAAACCAGACCCCCTCCGGCCCTTGGCTGCGTCTAGAAATCCTGTCCATGAAAATTATGAAAGGGAACCGGTGACAAAGGCAGCCCTGCCGGAGTCCAAAACACGCACCGGCAAAAAGGTACATTTTATGGGGGGCAATGCGGCCCAAAACTCCTGCTCCGCTCGTACAGGGACCCGGATCCCCCAATAAAGGGCCCCTGATTCTAACTCCGGGCCCCCCCCACAGGGCATCACGAGGGACACAGTCGAATGCCTTCTCCAGGTCCAAAAACACATGTGAACCGGTTGGGGGCAAACTCCCATGACCCCTCGAGTACCCTGTAGAGGGTATAGAGCTGGTTCCAGTGTTCCACGGCCGGGACAAAAAACCACACTGCTCCTCCTGAAGCCCGAGGTTCGACTATCAGCCGGACTCCCTCTCCAATACCCGGGCATAATATATTATAATTATATATATTTTATATAAATTATATAATTATATACAGGGTTTTGGGACAATGAAACTGAAAACCTGTCATTTTAGTTTGGGAGGTTTCATGGCTAAATTGGACCAGCCTGGTAGTAGCCAGTCTGCATTGATTGCACATTGCACCAGTAAGAGCAGAGTGTGAACGTTCAATTAGCAGGATAAGAGCACAGTTTTGCTCAAAATATTGAAATGCACACAGCATTATGGGTGACATACCAGAGTTCAAAAGAGGACAAATTGTTGGTGCACGTCTTGCTGGCGCATCTGTGACCAAGACAGCAAGTCTTTGTGATGTATCAAGAGCCACGGTATCCAGGGTAATGGCAGCATACCACCAAGAAGCACGAACCACATCCAACAGAATTTAAAGTGAACGCAAAAGGAAGCTGTCTGAAAGGGATGTTGGGTGCTAACCTAGATTGTATCCAAAAAAAATAAAACCACGGCGGCCCAAATCACGGCAGAATTAAATGTGCACCCAAAAATCTCCTGTTTCACCAGAAATGTCCGTCGGGAGCTCCACAGGGTCAATATACACGGGCCCGGGCTGCTATAGCCAAACCTTTGGTCACTCATGCCAATGCAAACGCCGGTTTCAATGGTTCAAGGAGTGCAAATTTTGGGCTGTGGACAATGTGAAACATGTATTGTTCTCTGATGAGTCCCCTTTACCGTTTTCCCCACATCCGGGAGAGTTACTGTGTGGAAAGCCCAAAAAAGCGTACCACCCAGACTGGTTTGCATGCCCAGAGTGAAAAACATGGGGGGGGATCAGTGATGGGTTTTGGGCTGCCATATCCTGGCATTCCTTGGCCCCAAAACTTGTGCTAGATGGGGGCGTCACTGCCAAGGACTACCCAAACCATTCTTGAGGACCATGTGCATCCAATGGTTCAAACATTGTATCCTGAAGGCGGTGCCGTGTATCAGGATGACAATGCACCAATACACACAGCAAGACTGGTGAAAGAGTGGTTTGATGAACATGAAAGTGAAGTTGAACATCTCCCATGGCCTAAACAGTCACCAGATCTAAATATTATTGAGCCACTTTGGGGTTTTTTGGAGGAGCGAGTCAGGAAACGTTTTCCTCCACCAGTATCACATAGTGACCTGGCCACTATCCTGCAAGAAGAATGGCTTAAAATCCCTCTGACCACTGTGCAGGACTTGTATATGTCATTCCCAAGACGAATTGACGCTGTATTGGCCACAAAAGGAGGCCCTACACCATACTAATAAATTATTGTGGTCTAAAACCAGGTGTTTCAGTTTCATTGTCCAACCCCTGTATATGTATATATGTGTGTGTATATATATATATATATATTATATATATATATATATATATATGTGTATATATATATATATGTATATATTGATATTATTTATTTTTTTTAGTAGCCCTTCTGTCGTTATCAGTAATGGTCCTCATACCTGCAGTTGAAAATTGCCAAATCCCAATGACCTTGCTGGGAAGGTGAGTAGGTCCTCAGAACTAACCAGCTAAGCCAGTGGTGTTTAAACCTTTTGTCTTCTAGACCAAAACTGTCCAAAGTACTCGCAGGCCACAAACATAATTTTTTTTAAACTAAAAAGACAGTAAACTGATCATGCAAAGGTAATTAAAAGAATTAAGTAGTCAGCCTTTTGTAGGAAGGGGATGTGTAAATGATTGTAAATCAAAAACATAAATATGGTTTTGCACATTTGCCTACTTAGAAAATGAACCCTTTAAAAGTTTGACTAGAAATAAGAAGCCAAGCCAAACTCCTGAATGAATAAATTGAAAGAATAAACCAGCAAAGAGACTCAGCCAAAACATGCTGTTTTTGAATTATTTCCTGGGCTTGCAAGTTCATTTCCACACTCAGACTAATGTGACCAGGATGGCACTGCAAACACGCAGACAGCTTTCCTCTTGTTTCTCCTTTTCTATTTAGAGTGATTATTCCTTATATTGTAAAGATGCTTGTCTCTTGAAAGCACTTTGACTGTCACATCCTTTCTTTTTACATAAAAGCTATTGTATTTAGGCTTTTAACAGTGTTTTGTTTTCTCTTGCCATTGTTTGTTCCCTCTTTGAATACCGTCATTGTTAAGGAGGTTTGTTAGTCATTCAAAAGCTGCTAACATTAGGAAAGGACAAGCATAATTCTGACAACAAATAAATCACAACAAATAGTATTATTTAAAACCTTCTTTCAAAATTTTCTGATTGCTGCCAAACTGGTAATTCATTTTCAGCCTGAAACATCACAGTGTGTGTGTGTGTGTGTGTGTGTGTGTGGATGGTATAGAACACTGTCTTTATTAAGTGAACACTGTTGGCTACTACTACTAATAATATTAATAATAATACATTTTATTTATGATACTCTTTATGTTTACAGAAGATCTCAAAGTGCAACAGTCAAAAAACATTCAATACAAAACATAAGTAAACGTAGTGAGTGCAATAAATACAAAGAAAAATAGGAACAGGACAAAACGGGTAAAGGGAGACCATCAAAAACAATCGGCAAAAAGAAATTATTTTTAAGCCTGTTTTAAAGCATGCCGCAGTTCAACAGCCAATGTGCAGCGCAGGAAAAGGCCCGGTCTCCTATGGTGTGGGACCGCATCCTGGGAATGTGAACAATGTGGGTTTTGGAGGAGCAGTGAGCGTGTGAGGAACAATAAAGGGTGCGGAGGTCTGTTCAGTAAGATGGCGCATTCCCACACATACAGTGGAAAGTGAGCAGACATTTTTTGTAGAAGAGCCGGGCACAGACTGGATGCCAGTGAAGTGAACGGAGAATGGGGGTGATATGTTCACGTTTCTCATCAGGATCCTGGCAGCACTGTTCTGAACATACTGCAATTTATGTTCCAGCCAGGAATCCTGATGAGAAGGGCGTTGCAATAGTCCAGATTCTAGAATCAATTGGGTGCCGGGTAAACTAGGGCCAAACTGCATCATCAACTGGACAATCATCCAAAACTGGGGCTGCAATGTTTTAGGAAACATGCAATTGCAAAATAATTAATTATTTTAATGACAATATTCATTATGATTAATGGGAAAAACACCTTTAAGTTTTAATTAGAAGTGCGGAGAAGATGCTGGTGTTGTGTGTTTGCTGCTTCTCTAGTTTGTTTGATTTTGTTGGAACAGTCTGCAGTCCTTGGACTGCGGTGTTGGATATTGGTTTGTTCATTCATGGGACTTTATATTCCAGTATGCAGGTGCCACTGTGTGAATCTCCCTCCTCGGCTAGCATGATGCTTTGGCCGAGTTTTTAAGGCCTCAATCATAGCAACGTCCCTGATGGACATCTCCATGATGACGAGGCTAGGACTTTTTTGCCGACCTCTCTATGTCCACAGAAGCTCCCGGAGAAAGTTCAGTCTCCATCAGACTGGATCCTCCATGTCGGTCAACCAGGCGCACAGCGCTGATGTCTTTGGAGCGCGGTAGCTTATTGGATTTGTAGTTCTAATGCAACTACAGCAGATCTTGTTTCTTACTGGCTGCAGGATAAAAAACACGGAGTGGATTTTATTCTTCGCAGCCCTATTGAAAGATATATGGCTGGCTCACGTCTTACATTGAACTTCTCAATCTGCAATTTTGACTAAGAAAAAATGCCTTATTCAGGGGCACATTCTGGATAAGTATTTCAATATTATGTTCCCCTCAGACACTTGGCATTAGCAAAACCATTTTCTTGCTCTTAATGTGACCTGTCCGGCTGGATATAACTATCTCCAGAGATCATGTAGCTTTGATCGTGGTGGTGGCTTAGCTGACATTTTTAAATATTTTGACCTTTCCTATGTAACTCTGCCTAAGCTGTCCTCCTTTAAGTACTTGGCTTTCTGCTCTAAATCACCTTATTCAATGACAGTGCTCCTTATCTTCAGGCCTCCCAAGCCTTATTCCACACTCTTCTCTGAAATGTTCAAGACTCTGTCAATGTTCTGCTCCACAAACTTCCAACATGCTCATACTTGGGGATCTCAAAATGCATGTTGATACCCCACCAATCTTCTTGTTGCTGAATTCCTTCATCATCTGGACTGTTTGGACTTTGAACAACAGGTCAAATTTCCCACACCCTCTCGTGGACACACTCAGCATTCAGTCATCATAAACTCTTTAACTGTGCAACATCTCTCTGCTTATTTTATGGGAGTCTCCAATCACAAAGCTATTTACTTGAAGCTTCCCTTTCTGTACAGTGCCATCAAGCAAAAACGCCTGATTTATTTTACAAATCTAAAAAAAAAAGATATATTCTGAACCAGTGGTGGATGCTGGTCTTTCAAGGAGGGGAAGCTCAATTTCAGGATCGCTGATTCGCTCATTTCGCTGTCAATCAAAAAGGGATTCAGCCTCAGACAGATCAACCAATCATCATGCAGAAGCTGAGCGTCCGGGCTAGCCGAGGTCAGCCCACTGCCCCATAGACCCCCAGAGACGCTGAGCGTCCGATGGGCGGGAAAAAGCCCAGCATTTTTGCTTCGCTATTGAACTCACTGTTTAAAGCACTGTGAAGCTGCAGGAATGAGTGAGAGGAAAGCCGCGTCGTTACCAGTGATAAGAAGCTGATTCTGAACAAAGGTGGAGCTCGTTGTAGCGCATATTTAGTCAATGACATGTACACACAACAGTATATATTTTTGACATTTTAGGGGAAGCTGAGCTTCCCTTGCAGTCTTAGAGCAATCGCCACTGCAGGGGCAAAAATCCCATTTTATTTTTGGGGGGACACTAAACAGAACAATTTCAGAGAGTAATTCTTGGGGGGTACATGAAAAACTCCCTCCCTCTCTTTCCTGCTCCTTGGCAATTTTTCAGCAATGTTAAATTATGTTATTGAAGTTAACATTTTGTAGTTATAGTGCATTGCCTTTATTGTCCATATTTTTACCCTTTATACAGGTTTTTTTTATTTTTCAACCAGCAATGTCAACATAGTATTAGGTGAAAAGGTAGCAATGATCCATCTTCTGATTATATACTATAACTAACAGAATTTATTTGCATCCTGCTCTAATTTACACTTTAGTCCATCAAAACTGTGAATTAGGTTTATATCTGACAATAACATCCTGACAGAGGTTTTTGAAAAATCTGTCCTCTCAGTCCTAAGTGATCTCTTTTCCCTCCTCAGTCTCTTCTCCTCTGTCCCGTCAGTGCTGCTACTTACATACTGTTTCAGCTTGTTAACCATCATAAGCTAGGCTGTTAGCTTAGCTAGAAAGCTGATAGGAGAGGCTGGTTTTGGACAAAGCGGGAGAAATATCACTTTTTATGTTATTGCACTCTTTGAACAAGTGATGTGATAAATGACTGGCTTTTACACATTGTTGCAGTTTCCTCATCAAGCGTGTCTGACCCGCTCTGAAATCGGAGCTGCTGAGAGTAGCAGCCGGTAGACCCTCCCGATGGAAACAGGGTGTGCATGTAGACCAAACCACTTTGTGGAATAGGGGTGTCGTGATCTTTTGATGATTAGGAAACTTTTTTTTACATACTCTCTAACTTGGATAACTTTAGCTGTGCTTTTATTAAATATTGCTATATTATCAGTTAAAAAATGTTCTGGTATCTACAATGATTATTGGGGGGGACATCTTTATGGAAGGGGGGACACATCCCCTCCGTCCCCCCCAGGATTTCCACCTATGCGCCACTGTTCTGAACTGGTCTTAAGATCAGCCCCCTGGTTTATCCCTGAGATGAGGAAAATAAAGACAGCTAGTCAAGTGCTTGAGAAATGCTTTTTAGCCTCTGGTCTGCAACTCCACAAACAGGAGCACCGCAAATTATATGCAAGCTCCTTCAAGGAATATTGATCCCTATTTTACTCATAAACAGTCTCAGATAACCCAGGTAATTCCAAAGTACTTTTTTTTCCACCAGCAGTCATGTCCTTATCTCTCAGTCCTGTCATCACTACCATAGTGAATCCCTATGAGAGTGGATCCCTCCATTCTGGTCACATGTCCCCCACTTTGAAATCTGCCATAATCAAACCCCTCCTTCAAAAAACCACCCAGGACCTGGTAAACTAGATCGATAGATGGAGGTGTGTTGAGGACTGAAGCCTCCATAAATGAGTTGCATGCTCTACTGCAGTGCCATGCATCGCGCCCATGTTTTAATATTAGAGATACCAGCAACCATAGTCAAATTTATTCCTGACGCCACAGTGAGTGACAACGATAATTATTGGTGTTAATGAGATCCAATTAACTTCTTAAACCCAACCGAGTTTTGTGAAGTTTAAGCTCAAAATAACGTGCAAATTTAACTGAATTTTTCTGAGAATTGACATACTCAACAATCATTATGTTAATAATTGTATTTCAAATGGCAGTAGCTTAATTTTCCATTACAAATGTGTGCAAAACTTTGTTGATATTCTGCCAATGTCGAAAAAACACAATTTCTCAATTCTGGTGTTTCTATTTAATAAGAAATACAATTAAAATCACACTCGAATGAGTTTGTTCATGCGATAACTCATTAAAATACATGGCGACAACGTTATGGCGCCTTCAAGATCTTGGTAAATGCTTGCATTTCTTTGCTGTTTGGAATCTAAGATGCTCGTAATGCCCCTGTAGCAAACTAAATTTAAGAAATACTCCGTCTCCTGGTGGATCCAAACATCCCGTGCCATTATCCTCCTGCTACTTCTTGTTGTTTTCTTTGTCTTTTTCGCCAGTAGTACCATCTGGTTGTTGATCACATGACTTGTGTGAAGTGAAAAAAGTGTTTCCATTGCAGTTTTGCCAAATACAGCAATTTCGAAACGGCCAAAAAACCACCTTATCCTAGCGCAAAAACTTATCATCAAAAAACGGGAGTTTTTTCGAAATTGCCGTGTTTCCATTAAGTGATTTTTTTTTTTTTTTTTTTTTTTTTTTCGTAATTACAATTTGCGCAATTTGATTGTCAGTGGAAACACAGCTTGTGATAATTCTGGCCTTCCTTTGCTGATGGTTGAGTAAAACCTGGATGGATTGCTACAAAATGTATTTTTTGGAATCTGTGAGCTCTTGCTTACAGCAGACAAGTTGGTTGTGTGTGTAGAAGCCATGTGGTGAACACCTGAGACCAATGTTTGCTGTTGCGTCATTGCTTGCGCCAGTACTCAGACATGACTATGACTACTGACATTAAAACAACAATGTAGCTAATCATTGGTACATTCATGTTGTAATTAGGGGTGGCAGCTAACTTTTCATTACAGGGCCAAGTTGGTCTGGTTTGCTTTTTTCTCTTAATAAATGCAGTTATTATCTGAAAGCTGCCTTTTCTATTCCTTCAGGTTATCCTTGTGATAATAAAATGTATTTGATCATCTGAAGCATTTGAGACCAAAAGGCAAAAACAGAAGAAATATGTAATGGGCCAAATAATTTTTCTTGGCTCTGTTTACTAATTAATCCATTAGTTTAACATTCGAAACCTTTTGGGACTCAGAATATTTCTTTGTCTTTCTCTTAACAGCATCCTGCCCTTGAAGCAAGGCGTAGTGCTGGGTCAGTACCTGGGAGCCTTCAACCTTATGGACACATTCAGGGGACGCTCCAAAAAGCAAGAGTGAGAGTCAAGAATTAGAAGACAATTTAAATGTAGGAGATGTAAAAACCATGAAGCCATCCATGTGAAGTTTTTCATAGTTAATGGTTTAATTGTACACAGAAAATGGAGGACAGCTGTGTAAGGACTGTTTTTTTTAATTAAATGAAGTAATTTCATTGTTTATTTTTTAATTTCTCTGTTAATGTTTTGAGTTTCCTGACAAATATTTCTGTTATATCGCTAAAGTTATCTTATTTGGAACAGTATTCAATTAAATAAAGAAATATACCATTCAGCAGTAAATTAAATATTATTTCAATGTTGGTTTTTATTTCCATTGAGGATGCTTAAACTCACTCAGATAGAGCTAGGTAAGGAGTACTTCCCATTACTCTTCCTGTGTATGTCATTGAACAGAGATGTGCTGTGTGTTGCTATCATAAGCACCACATTGTCGATATGGGGGTTGGTGATTCACTACAATCTAAGGAAGAAGAGATGACATATGGTGCGTGCATATTTTAGTAATGGGATTTTCTCCTCTGAAACCAGCAATAAAAAAAGAAACAGGTTGTTTTACTAATGCGTCGGAATCTTCAATGACATTTGATTAATCTATCATGCTTGATTCTAAATGTTTCTAAATGTTTTATGTTAAAGGGTCGCTAGCACAGTGTTAGCTTCAGCACTACTATGGCCCTAGTCTGCCTTTCCTGTTTTTTCTCCGTCTCTGCCTAAGTCACCTCCTCTGTCCTGCTCTGTGTGTCCGATGTTTAGTTTCTCCTCTGTCTCATTTAGTGATAATGGTACGTGTAATAAACTTGTCTGTTTATCATAAGGAGGCGCTCGAGACTTCTTTGTAGAACAGCAACATTTAATGAACCATAGTGCTCGAAACAGGTACATTATATTTTTCAGCCCACTGGCGGCCCCCCCGCCATATATCTAAACCAACTGCTGTCAAGACCCCTCCTCCTGTCGTAAGACAGATGTCGCTAAACCAGTTACCTACAAAGGTTAACACATGTTAAACAGTAACACACACCCACAGGGTAACATATTCAGTTTTCTTAGAAGAATCATTCAACAATCGCAAGGTTCTTTTTTTTTTTTGTAAACAGTTTATGTAGCTAACTTATTCACAAATTCAGCCTCTGAACAGGCTTGAAAATTCTACCAGACCGCGTCTGAATCTGTCCATCAGAAGTCACTGTTGGACCAGAGGGACTGCTCTTTAAATCAGGTGAAGCATCTGAAGTCTCTGTGGTCCTTTTTTGGTCTGAAGATGAGGGCAGGAGCTGAAAATGACGACTATTTCGCCTCTAAGAAGCACCTCCGGCCACCAAAATCTCCATCACCTCGGCCACCAAACTGAGGTGTATGCTTTCATTCTGCACTTATTCAGCCCCTGATGACCCTCATGTATTCTCTCTAAGATTTCTGTTCTTATCATCTCTGGGATCACTATTCTACTCCCCCTTATCACCAATCCGTCCTGCACAGATAGCTCACTTATCGCAGTAAAGTGCTCTCTTGCTAAACTGTGTGTGTGTTATGTGTTCGGGCCACCCCTGTTGAAGGTACCTGATAACCTGTTGGAGTTTCTGGTCAGATGCCGTCTCTGCTCTGATAGTGTCCATCTTTGTCGGTGATGCAGGGATGCTGCTCATAACGGCAGCTAAATAACACTCAACGTCTGTATGGCTGTCTTCGTCATGCTCCACCTTCTGCTGTGGGCTCCTTAACAACATGTCTGCCACAACCAGAGTTTTCCCAGGTGCATACTCCGCCTCAAAGTTGAACCTCATCAACCGAATAAGAAATCTCTGGCATCGAATTGGAGTGTTATCCAGGTCCTTGGAGTTCATCAGTGGAATGAGGGGTTTGTGGTCTGTAATCAACTTGAAAACAGGAAGTCCATAAAGGTATGTCTCAAAACTCTCACATGCCCACACACCTGCCAGGCATTCTTTTTCTATCTGAGCATACCTCGTCTCAGCATCACTCAGTCTTTTGAACAGTATGCCACCGGTCGCCAGTCCTCACCGTGAAGCTGCAATAAGACACCCCCAATCCCAAAGCTGCTGGCATCTGCAGAAACAACTGTACTCCTGTTTGCATCATAAAACAATAGGGTAGGTGACAACATGAGAAGTTCTTTTATTTAATCAGAAGCAATTTGCTGTGCTGGGCCCCAGGTCCATGCTGGCTTTGATCGCAGCATTTCATACAGTGGTTGTCCCACTGTGGCTAAGTTTGAAATATATTTCCCCAGGTAGCTGATCATCCCAAGGACTCTCTTTAGTTCTTGGACATTTTCTGGTGGGTTGAGGTTTTTGATCGCTGATACCTTGGTAGGGTCAGGTCGCACTCCATCTTTGTTGATCACCTGGCCCAGGAAGTGGAGCTCCATCTTTCTCAGTTCACACTTCTCTGGGTTCAGCTTCAGACCAGCTGATTCTAATTGTTCCATAACTTTTTGCAGCCGTTGATTATGTTCCTTCATGTCTTTGCTGTGGAAAATAATGTCATCCATATAGACAGCAACTCCTTCCAGCCCCTCCAGGGTCTCCACCATCTTCCTCTGGAAAATCTCTGGTAATCCCAAAGGGAAGACTTTTGAAACAATATCTTCCATACAGGGTTATGAAAGTAGTTAACCTCTGACTCTCATTATCCAGAGGAATCTGCCAGAATCCTGAAGCTGCATCCAAAGATGAAAAAAACTGGAACCACTCAGCTTCGACATCATCTCCTCTGTTGTTGGTAGCATGAATCGCTCCCTCTCAACTGCTTTATTCAGTCTTTTTAAGTCTACGCAGATGTAGGCCTTTCCATTCTTTTTAGGAACTGGAACCATTGGGGGACACCACTCAGTTGGTTCTGTTACTGCCTCTACAATGTCATTGGCCTCCATCCTGTCCAGCTCTTCTGTAACTGCTTTTAGGAGAGGGATGGAGACTCTTCGTGTTATATGTATAGCATAAGGCTGGGTATTTTCTTTTAACAGTATCTTCACAGGGAGTGTTTTCAGAAGACTCACGTTCACTACTGTTAATTTAATTTACTCTCTTAATTAGCCCCATAGCTAATGATGCTGGTCTACTCAGCAGGTTGTTTACTTTAACACCTCTGATAACATAAACTCTGAGTGAATATGTATTATCTTTGTAGCTGACTTGAGTTATGAACAGTTTAAATCCCCCCCCCACCCCCCCCCCCCCCCCACCCCCCCGGCCCAAACCCGCACCCCCTCCTCATGGATAACGTTCCGCCTCGGAACAAAATAGGCATCAAAATTTGATAAAATGACAGCATAATCCTCTTCACTCTCACCCTCTCCAAAGGTAAAAGAGCTCAGGATATTTTATGCTTCCTTTCCCAGAGCATAAACCAGTGAGCTGACCTGAACCGGGCTGTCCTCTTTGTCCAGTTTAGGAGCAGTCCTGTACCGAGTGAAGCGTTTCTTCCACTCGGGCCACTCTGATTTTTACAGTTCACTTTGCTCAGTATTCCCTTATAACCATGTCCTATCTGACCATGTTTTTTTTTTTTTTCCTTACCGTGTCCTGTCTGGCAGAGTAGCACTCAGAATTGTTTTCTGAGAGCCAAGAAAAATCCCAACAGATTTACTTTCACAAGTGGAGCATTACAGCTTTAACGCTTTAATGCTCTGCTTGAAATTTATAAAAAGAAACTTTATTAGAAACTGCTTTGGGATTATTTCAATTGTTACGAACACAGAGACAGAAGAAGCCTCTGTCTGACCATGTTTTATTAACTTTTGAGTTCAATCTGAGGGAAAATTTTATTATAGTTGGGGATTTTAACATTCATGCTGACATTGAAAGAGTTTGCCTAAATGTAGCCTTTTTTGCTATCTTAAATTCTATTGGTTTTGGTCAAATTTTCACCGGACCAGCCCACTCTTGTCTTCATACTCAGGACCTTGCACTGACATATGGCGTTGAGTGTGATCAAATAATAGTATCACAGAAAAACACAACAGAGGGCACCAATTTAGATTCTACGCTTTCAGAAATTAATGTTCTGTTAATAGTGTTACTTCCTCATTGCATTAGACAATATAGCCCCCCTTTATTAATATTGTAATTGCAAAGTAAAAGAAAATCAAGACCACCTACCACATGATGAGGAATTACATTTCATAAAGATGTTGGACATTTAAAAAAATTTTTTATCCAATTTATTTTTAAAGTGTAATTTATTGTTATGAAATCAGCAAAGTTGAGTCCTCTTTTAGGGTAATCATTCATCAAAACAGTCCTCTTTAGAAGATGAGTATGAATCTTCCAAACTAAATCTAAAAGGACTCCATCTATAGATTTGCTTAATTAACAGTCTAGATGTAGTGATTGGCCAGCATGACCCTGATAGCCTTTCAGCCTTTGAGAGCAGAATTCTTCCTCTTAGAGATAAATCACGCAGAAGCCATAGGTTTAGTTTTCTCTTAGTTTTTTTCAATTACAGTGTGCTGCGCCATCTTTGTGTTTCGTTTCACTTAATATATATACCTAGATATGTAAGAGAGTTTTTGACTCTGGAATATTTGAAACAGAATCAGCATTACATTCTGTTATTGACAATAATTCAGATTTTTAAGGTTAAGGCAGAGACCAGAGGCTTTGGGAAATGATTCTAGTAGAGTAATGGTCAGAGGAACTTGCAAACTGTTTTAAAAAAAAAGTGTTGTGTCATCAGCAAGTTGACTGATAAGGAGCATCCTATTTGCAACAGTGAGGCCCTGTAAATTACTTGATTTTATGTGGGAGCACAACAGTTGGGCTAAAAGCAGAAAAATATATGGAGATATAGGGCAGCCTTGCCTGATACCTCGTTGAACATAGAATCTGGCTGATGATCCATGTTTGGGTTTATTTGAGCAGTTGGCATTTTTATATAAAGTTCTGATAGTATTACAAAAAAAAAATCGCCAAACCTGAGCTTTTTAAATGAGAGGTATAAAAATTGATGTCAAATGCCTTAAAGAAATAGAATATAGCCATAGCCTGGGATTAAATATGAGTAATCCAATCATTCTAAAACAAGCCTTATATTATTTAGAAAAACCGATTGTTCTTCATATAGAATCCAAAACTAGTTTAATTCTTTGTCCAAAGATAAGGGCTAAAATATTATAACCGTTATTATAACAGTCTTATAAGATTGGCCAGATTGGCCAGTTGTCATAATGAAGTACTGTAAGTCTTTTATTGGTTTGGGAATTAATGTGATTAATCCTTGGGTCTTACTCTTATAAAACTCACAAGATGTGCCATCAGTCCCAGAAGATTTGTTATTTTTCAGACGTCCTATAGCATCTTCATATTCTTTGATAACGGTGCATCACATGGTTCCTTATCTGCTTGTTTATGTTTGGGAATTATTTGCAAATTGTTTAGAAAATCCAAAGCATCACAATTTTGTTTCATAGAGTTTTTTATAGAAGGACAAACAGACACTAGATGTAATTTTAGGGTCATCAACTACCACCTCCTCAATTTTTAACTGAATAGTTTTATTTAATTTTGCATGATGCTTTTCTAATTTAAAAAAGTATGAAGAATTCTGTTCACCTTCTTCGACTCATTGCTTCCTTTACCTAATGAACGCTTCTTCAGGTCTCTGTTTGTAAATGCTGTCTAGCCTTTCTTGTAAGTTAATGAATTCTATTTTATCTTCTTCCGATATATTTTCAGGAGAAAGTTGTGGGCATAAACAAATGCTTGTGACAATGTTTAGTTCCTCAATTTTCCTTTTTTTAGCCATGTCACTGCCAAATTTTCTTAAGTAATTGCTGATTCATACCTAAATCTCAGTTGATTTAAAAAAAAAAAAGATCTTTCTGTTGAAAACCCGAGAAATTAATAGAGACACCTCCTTTTTCACTGTTTCATATTTAAGTAAGGACTTGTTTAGCTTCCAATAAAGTGCCCTACTCAAATGCATTCTCCGAAGATAAAGATATCAAGATGTAAACGGCCTGATGATCAATCAGCAGACGGGGAAGAATTTTTAAAGTAACATCCTGTTCTTAAATACTTTTAGAAACTAGCCAATAGTCTAATCTAGATAGTCTCTCGAGTTGCCTTTATTACTACAGGTGAAGGAGCCCGAATCTGGAAATTTACTCCATGTCTACTAGTTCAAATCTTTCAATGAAATCTTTAAGGAATGTGTTTCTACTATTACTAGTAGGTGGCCATTTATCAAAGGATTAAAAATGACATTAAAATCTCCCCCGATAAGAATGTTTGAGTATGGGATTTTTGTTAACCAACACTTAATTTTTTCACCAATAACATTAAATAACTGAATATTTTCTGACTTGATTCTGAAATGTGTAAATCATTGTAATAAAAAATTGCTTTAAAAAATTTTTTTTGTCACAAGCATTTAAAATGTTTGAAAAAGTAAACTTATTTTCATTTTTTCATCATTATTTTGATTTCCCGTTATTATGTTTACTCACTATTGGCTGGGGTTCGTTTTCATACTGTTATTAATTAATTTTAAATTATATTAAAATTCAAACATTTTAAATGTTTTTGCCTACTTGGGAAAAATGAGGTTTTGTTAGGTAAAAATTACCCCAAAAAAAAAATTTGGGAAACCAAACTGAAAAAGAGGACAGAGCCTTTCTGGTGGAAAAGGGGAAGAGAGGCGTGTTGAAAAGGGGATTTTGGGCCTGGGATCATGGTGAGAGGCCCCAAAAGGCCCCTTTTCCCCGCAGGGTCAAAATTTGGTTTCCCTCTTTCGCACCGCCCCGGAAATTTTGACAGCTCTGGTTTCCTGCCGATTTTGAAGGGTAAGGGAAAAGCAGCCCCACCCCGAGAAATTTTCCCCACAGACGGGGACCCCCTGTTTTTTGTTTTTTTTTTTATTCATTAGGGGCCCAAATTTACAAAAACCCAAAATTTATTTTTACAACACCAAATTTAAATATAATTAAACCTTTATTTTCATCTCCTTTTTTAATTTAAAAGTGCTTAGTTATTGGGACAGTTGTCTACAGTATATTTAAAGTTTTTATATTTTTTTGAGTTTTTTCCCAAATTTTTTTCCCCAAATTTATTTTTTGGAAAGCATTTTTAAAGTTTGTAAATATTTAAATAATTCTGTACTATATTGTTTGTAATTTTGTTCAACTTATATTCATGGTTATTTATTATTGTTTCTATTATTTATCCTTCCTAATATTACCTGACTAGAGGTGCACCTTTCATCTCTTCTGCTGTGGAAGCTATTTAATATCGCCCTAGGGGGGTGATAGGGTTAATCTGATCTTAATATGAATTATAGTATGATTGTTATAGAAGCTTATGTGCTCATTTACTCGACTATTAAGTGGGTGGATCCCTGCGCGATCGAGCTGGTAGGGTTTTATTAATTCACTATTATTCATTGTAGGAGAATATCTCTTCTTTCTCTCTGTTTTTCTGCCATCTTCTCTGCTTAAAACACTCATAGGCACACTAAAAGTCCTCCTCACTACTCTTAACATTTCCTCAAGTTAGGAGCTGTTCCGACCTAACGCGAATGACGTGACAGGAGCAAGTGATTTACATGTTAACCCTATGTAAAGGCACGTTCAGGAGCGTTTCTGTCAATGCACGTCGCATCTATAGCCCTCTTTTCTGCACAGAAGTTGTCATACAAGTATGAGCTCAGCGCAGTTGCTAAGGGTACATCTATGTCCATGTAGGAAGTTATATTTTATTAATACGTATTTAATTTTCAGATGCATATGTCAACAAGTCTGATTTCTAGGTCGCTGATCAGCCATTATTACATAATTATTCAATACTTATGGCTACCATGCTACGTTCTGTTGTCATCAGCTCTTGCCTGGTGTTTTTTGTTGTAATTTGGCTGTTTTTCTATTGAGCTGAGATTTATTTACTCACTGAAGACAGATAAACAGGGGTTCTGTAGCGGGGATACAGCGCCTGTAATTGGTGTCCTGGAGACTGATGCGTCCCTGTTACCTGGTGGCCTTTGCGGCTGGATTGCCAGTGAGAAATAATAGTAAAGGCAGAGGAAGGTGGAAGTAGCAGTTGGTTTATTCAGGCACACACCATTCAGCCTAACAGCATCAAGCCTCTTTAACAAGACACAATTGCAGCCTTAAATAGGCACAGCTGATAAAGGACTAAACCATTCTTTACATGGAATTTAAAATTTCACAACTTCCAACTCAAAAAATAATTTTTTTCAAAATAACAATTCCCCTTACTTTTTTTAATTTTTTTTTTTTAAACCTACCCCCAAAAAACCATAAAACCCACAACACTAAAATGCACAAATCCCCCCCCATTTTCCTGTCTCTCCAGGAACCTATAATGGTGTCTGGATCCCCCGGGAAGTTTTTTCCAAACACCCTGGAGGGACACTAAAAAGCGGGATTACTTTTTTTAGCACAACATTCTTCACCACACTTTTAAACAGATTTTAACAACATTTCTCAAGTTTGAAAACAGTAGACCTTATTTCTCTGGAAAACAATTCTCCTTTCACAGACACCCCCCCCACTTTTTAATGGGAGCAGCTGTGCAGAGCCGGGAACAAAGGCTACATCTCAAAATACTCAAAAAATTTTAAAAAAAAAAATTTTCCCCCAAATTTTTGCTCCATGCTTAAAGTGCAGTGCTAAATAGTGTTTGTTCCAGTGCTAGATAAAGTGCTTTTAATAAAGTGCAAAGGTGCTCTTAAAGTGCTATGAATTACTTAAATAAGGATAGTCCAAGTAATGAAGACTTGATTACAGTCCCCCAGCGTGGGGCAGCAGGTCCTCAAACTGGGTCCTGGATAGATGGAAGTACTGCTGAAAGCGACCGTGATCCAGACGCAGCTCCTGGAGTAGGTGGAGGTACTCCCCAAACTGGTTCTGTCTCTGGTGAACCCAGGGACGTCGACGCTGGCGGCCTTGTTCGGCTTACCATAAATTAAAGAACCTTGACTCACTCCATGTTAAGTTGAAACCGGTAAGCACCAGATAGAAGCTCCTCCAATTAGATGATGTGGTGAAGCGAGTGGAGCGCCACTTTTGCCACGCATCTGGTTAAAATTTCATGCAAAAAACGCCGTTTTATAAGTCAGGACGCTGTAAATGCGGCACAAATCCCATTAAAGTGCCGTTTAATGCGGAGTTTTAAGAGCACCCCCAAAACGGCGAAAAAAGAACTGCATTTTTCTGGTCATTGAACGCCACTTTTTATGCATGGCGGCGTTCAATGTCCTGACAAAACGCAGTTTTTTTTGCCGCTTTACGACATTTCTTTGTAGCTGTAATACTTTTCTCCTCCACCAGATGGCACTCGCATGGGAGCTAGTCCACAGAAACGCTATCTGTGGACATTTGGTGGTCTTAAAGTTATTAAATGTATAGTGGTTGTAATCATTCTTCAGAGAGGAAGTGTAGATGAAGAAGAATTCGGGGAACTTCTTCACATTGCACCGAAGGGCTCAATGGGGTTTGGGAAGGTTTAGTAGGGCTGGACTGGATCTGTTCTGGGTTTTTGCTGGATGTCAATGCTTTGACTTAAATAAATTTATTGTATCTACCTGCAGTTTCTTTTTTAAATTTATTGCAGTCACACAAAATACATTAATTTGTAACAGGGGTAACTGGTTTACAAAACTAAATTTATGTTATAGACATATGATTGACATTGACATAAGATTCATAAGCATTGTCACATTTTGAATGTTTTAAACAACAGAATGAGACGTAGCAACCGTATGCTTGAACCCATGATATATACATTTTTTAGAGTTTTGTTTTTGCAAAAAATCAGAAAGGGGAAGACATGACGTGGGTATTATGCCCTTTAAATATTTCCCAAAATTGAACCTAAAGAAGTAATAAGATTTAAAGCAGATAACACTTCACATTTAAATAAAATAATGCACTCCAGTTGCTTAGGCACTGTTGCCTTGCACCAAGAAGGTCCTGGGTTTGACTCCCCAGGCACTTTGCATGTTGTCCCCGTGCATGTGTGGGCTCTTACAAAAAAAAGGGTAAAACCTGGGGGAAAGATGCACTCTAAATAATACGGAAGTATGAAGACATTTATCTTCAAAAGGAAAGCAAAAATGTGAAGTGCCTTTATTTAATTTTCCTACAAAAATGTACAGAATGAAGTGATTAAACAGGCGTGAAAGCTAAAAGGAAAATGTTTTCGTCAATGAGTATCGAGTACACCCAGGCGCATAGTTAGACCTGGTTCCCGGGGGAAAACCCCGGATTTTTTCCCAAAAGCCCCGGACTTCTTTAAGAAGAATTTAGAAGTATTAAAAAGATGCAGCCCCAAAATGGTATTGGACTTTACATTTTTATTTAAAAAAAATCAGATTTTTTTTAATTTTGTTCCTAAATCACGTCCCCCTCCACCCAAACCCGAAATGATTAAAAGGGGAAACAAAAATTTGCTATTTTTCGGGACTCAAGCATCCCAAAGCGCAAAATCGCACAAAACCCAAAACGGACTCCATTAGGGGAGTCCAGAACAGCAGTTTTTTCCCGGTCGCC